>CAMZMU010000077.1:40961248-41324194 GCA_947311845.1 Poa pratensis | reverse complement strand
ATAACAAATATCAGGTCGGGTGAGTGTGAGATACTGTAATGCACCTACCATGTTGCGGTATTTGGTGCTGTCATCCGGACCCAATGCATCTCCCCCATGTGCCGTGATCTTCTCCGAAGATGATAATGGAGTAGGTGCACCTTTGCAATGTTGCATCCCAACACGTGCAAGTACATCTTGTGCATATTTAGTCTGGCTCAAGACTAGTCCATCATTTGCTTTCTTAACTTCAATTCCCAGAAAGAAATGAAGATCTCCAAGATCTTTCAACGCAAACTCCTTGCTAAGATCCTTCAAAAGTGCATCGGTTGCAGCTATTGATGAGCTAGCAACTATGATATCATCCACATAAATGAGCATGAACATGGTGATGTTGAACTTATGATATATGAATAATGATGTATCTGACTTGGAAGCAACAAAACCAAGTTCAATCAATTTAGTGCTTAGTCGAGAATACCATGCTCGAGGCGCTTGTTTCAATCCATAAAGAGCTTTATCAAGCTTGCAAATATAATTCGGTTTCCCTTTGTCTTCATAACCTGGTGGCTGTCGCATATAGACCTCCTCTTCCAGAACACCATGAAGAAATGCATTCTTCACATCTAACTGTCGCAGACTCCATCCCCGAGAAACAGATATTGCCAAGACAAGACGAAATGTTGCAATTTTAACCACTGAACTAAAAGTATCCTCATAATCAATACTGTATCGTTGCTTAAAACCTTTGGCTACCAGACGAGCCTTATATCGGTCAATAGAGCCATCTGACTTGCGTTTAACCTTATAAATCCATCGACAATCAATAACATTTTTACCTTGTTGTTGTGGAACCAACCTCCATGTTTTGTTATTCATGAGAGCATCGTACTCCTCTTCCATAGCCTTGCTCCAATTCGGATCTGCCAAGGCATCTTGCAAATTCGCAGGTTCATCAGATGTACAGGTTAAACACCACCTAATTGTGCCATCAGTGTACTTTCTAGGCTTGGAAATTCCCTTGGATGCACGTGTACCGTGATGTGCAGGAGGCTGTGGAGCAGGCTCCACGGAAGGGGACCTGGCCCTGCTGTCATGTGCAGAAGATGCGGTGGGCGCCACGGTGGGGGACCGGTCAGATGGCACAGAAGATCCGGTGGCCGACCGTGTGGGCGAAGGAGAGGCAGCGGTGCTCGCAGCACGGCTATTCGCCGCAGACGATCGGGCAGGGGACCCAGGCGGGCTTGGCACATGCGGGCTGTCCGTCCCGTGCGCGTCAGATGCGACAGGCGACACGTCAGGGGACTGATCTGAGGAAGATTGCGTCATGGAATCTTCCGTGCTGTTGTCCTGTGCTGAATTTTCAGAGGAGCTGTTCGAGCTCGTGTGACCTCCGTTTTGAGCAGAATTTTCGGCAGTTTCTTGATTTATGCCTCCTGTTTCCTGTGGAACAACACGAATAGGTCTAGACAAAGGATTAGTGGCAGGAATATTAACCATGTGTAAGTCATCAATATGTTCATCTCCTTGCTCAAAATTTCGAAGATTTGGATCAAGTAAGAAAATTTCTTTCCGAAGAAGAGCACCCGCATTTGGGCGAAGACTTTCGAATGGAAAAACAGCTTCATCAAAAACTACGTCTCGGGATATATAGACACGACCCGTAGCAACGTCAAGACATTTGACCCCCTTGTGGTGTGGGCTATACCCTAAGAAGACACATTGCTTCGAACGGAAAGCAAGTTTTCGTTTATTGTATGGACGGAGATTAGGCCAACATGCACAGCCAAAAACACGAGAGGAATAATCAGGACGTGTTCCTAGAAGGCGATGAACGGGTGTATCATTTTTAATAACTTTACTTGGAAGCATGTTGATGAGATATGTGGCGGTAAGAAAAGCTTCATCCCAAAATTTGATAGGCATATGAGCATGAGCAAGAAGAGCTAGTCCTACTTCGACGATGTGGCGATGCTTTCTTTCAGCGGAGCCATTCTGTTGGTGAGCGTGAGGACACGACACATGATGTGAGATTCCCTGTGACTGAAAAAAGGTGTTTAGCTTGACATACTCTCCTCCCCAGTCAGATTGATCAGTAAGAATTTTCTTATCAAGTTTACGCTCAACAAGTTTTTGAAAGTTCACAAAGGCAGAAAAGACATCTGATTTTTTCTTAAGCAAATATATCCAAGTGAACTTGCTATAATCATCAATAAAGCTTACATAATAGTCATGGCGACCAACAGAAGTAGGTGCAGGACCCCACACATCAGAAAAGATCAACTGAAGAGGGGATGTAGATAGACTGGTGGATATGGGGTAGGGAAGTTGATGACTTTTAGCTTGCTGACGGGGATCACAAATTAACTCTAAACTGGAATCTCTAACAAAAGGAAGCTTATTCTTGCTAATAATTTGCCTAACAATGACTGATGAAGGATGACCGAGACGACTATGCCACTTGGCGTGTGACGGCTTCGTGGCAGAAAAAACATGCTTCGTGGATGGAGATGGCACCAAAGACGAAATAAGTGGGTAAAGTCTGCCAACACAACGTCCTCTATGAATGATTTTCCGCGTGACCTGATCCTTAATCAAAAAGAAGAAGGGATGAAACTCGATAAACACGCCATTATCATGTGTGAAGCGATGAACAGATAGCAAATTTTTGGACGCGGTTGGAACATGTAGAATATTGCGGAGATGAAAATTTTGAGCAGGGTTACGAACAATTGAATGACCAACATGGGAAATATTCATACCTTGACCGTTGGCAGTGTTGACCTTGTCGTAGCCCTTGTATGTGTCACGAACCGTCAAATTGTTAAGCTCGCCGGTGATATGGTGTGTTGCACCGGTGTCGGAGTACCAATTGGTGTCCACTCCATAGGAAGCAACTTGGGCCTACTTGACGCCATGGGAGTCATCATCATCATCCTGGAACCTCCACCAGCAGTCCTTGGCGGCATGTCCTTCTTTATTGCAAATTTGGCAGGTTACATCAACCCACGGTGAAGTACGGCAACGACCGCAGCCACGTCCACGTCCCCCTCCAGGAGAAGCGCGGCCACCACCTCGGCCTCGCCAAGGTTGGCGATCATCTCGTCAATCGTCACGCCAATCATCACGTCGTCCATCATGGCGGTTGCCGCGGTTGCCGCGGTCACCGCGCGAGTAGTTGTTGTAGTTGTTGTAGCGTTGTCCACGTCCTCGGGTAGCGACGTTGACTGAGGTCTCAAACTCTGTGGCCGAGGCACCATGCAGCATCTCTTGGCGCTGATCATAGGCATGAAGCTGCGCATATAGGGATGCCAGCGAGATCGGGGTGGTCACCACCCCAAGTGCAGCAACTAGGGCGTTGTAGCTTCCTCCAAGTCCAGCAAGGATGAAGGAGACGTGTTCCCTGTCTGTAATTGGGCACCCGGCAGCAGCAAGTTCATCAACAATTTCTTGCATCTTGGTGAGGAACTCCGATGTAGATAGCTGTAGTTTCTTCGTGTTTGCGAGAGCAATGCGCAGGTTCGTGACCTTCGCTTGACTTTGGGAGGCAAACATCTCCTCGATTGCCTGCCATACTCCGGCGGCGTGCTCGATCCGATGGACATGAGGAAGGACCTCAGGTGAGATCGATTGCAGAAGGTGGCCAAGAACAATCTGGTCCCGACAGATCCAGGCATCATACGCGAGATTGGGGACTGTCTTCTCTGGCTCCTTGGTGGCTTTGTCGGCTGGAGCAATAACCAGCATCTCGTCCGGGGCGGCGTCGGTACCATTGAGTAGACCAACGAGCCGAGCTCCACGGATCGGCGGCAGCACCTAAGCGCGCCACATGGTGTAGTTCTTCCGCGTCAGTTTGTCGGACGGCGGGGCGCCGAGGTTGATCGCCGGGCTGCTGGACGAGGCCATGGCGCTCGGGCGATCTGGAACTCGCGGCGACGGGGATGTGTTTCGAGTTTGCTAGCGATCAGTTTTGTCGGCGGAAGAGCCGGCCTGATACCATGTAAAACGTATGATCAGGTAGGTTTTTGGGCTACTCGGATAATCTACCGAGCCCCTTGTTCTCTGTATTTATATTAGGCACAATGCCGGTATTACAAAGAGTTCGACTAGGAGTCGTATTACATGTATGATACGGTATAGGAATCCTATCTCTAACACTCGGAACCTTTGAGCAGCCTCTATCTGGAGCAGAAGGTCCGGAGGAGAAATAAAACGAGAACGGCCATCAAGTCGGTTTTTCCGACTTGGAGAACGCTAGATCCCGTCAAAAACATATCTTTAAAGTGGTTTATCGCCTGTAAATCATATAACTGAGTACATGACCAAAACAGTTTAGACAACAAGTTTGATAACTAAGAATACGTTTTACACTTAATGAAACCTGATACTAATACTAGGCGATACTGGATAGATTCACACAAACGTTTTCGATGGTGGTTTTTTTGAACCATCCTCTCGTTAGGTGGAATCAGGATAACAATTAACCCTAATTGTTTTTATGTAAATCTTACTCTAATTATGCGCCTTTTGTATCATTACAATTTTGTTAGAAAGGTCATATTACCTATATAGTTATTCTTATTATCGAATGGAAGTGGCAAAAGAGAAACTAATGGAGGTACGGTGGACTACGACCCCTTGCCGGTGAGAATATTACCGTTCTCTTTTTTGTAGTTTCAATCTATTCTACGGGTGAGGCGCTAGTCACATTCTAAATTATGCATGGAGTTGTGTATCCGACTGATCTTCTCGGATCGAGTGAGTTTTATTGTTTATTGTTGTGGTCGTAGGTCTATGTCTTCCAATTCATGGGTGATGGCTGCTGTTCTAGTGTGTTGGTGACATCGTATCGTCTCACTGTTATTACAACGATCTCTATTACGACAAGCAGGGTGAGAATGCGTTTGGGATTATTTTACTTCTGTTAATGTTTATTAATAAATTAGTGTATCTTTTCTAAAACGATTGCAGTAAACCGCATCAACTCGCGCCACCAGTAATTAATCTTGTGCAAATGAGCATGAGTCTGATGCAAGTGCCATGCGGCACTACTGCGTACCGTTGATGCGAAAAGGACCGCCAGAATCCAACGGCGAGCACCTCACGGGCGTGACCCAGGTGGCCAGGTGATCCAGCCTAGCCAGATCCAGGCCGTCGCATTCCCCACACTGGCCGCTGGCGCTGGCATTCCCCACTCTCGACGCTTCCCGGCCGCCGCCCCCGGACTCGTCACTTCGTCAGTCGCAGATCCCCCAACCACCAGCAAGCCGGCGCCGCCAATCGGCCACCACCGCCGAGTCCCACATGGCCGCCACCGCCTCCGCCACCGCCGCCACGTCCCTCTCCCACCACCTCCTCGCGCCCAAACCCAAACCCAGAACCCCACCCCGCCTCTCCCTCCTCCCCCGCAAGCCGTCCCGCGCCGCCGCTGCCGCCGCCGCCGCAGCCTCCGACTTCCTCGCCCCGGTCCCATCCCTCAAGTCCCGCTTGGCCGCCGGCGACACCCTCTACGGCCTTTTCCTCCTCTCCTTCTCCCCCACCCTCGCCGAGATCGCAGCGCTCGCCGGCTACGACTACGTGGTGGTCGACATGGAGCACGGCCCCGGCGGCATCCCGGAGGCCCTCGCCTGCCTGCGCGCCCTCGACGCCGCCCGCACCCCCGCCGTCCTCCGCCTCCCGGAGGCCTGCCCCGTCTGGGCGAAGAAGGCGCTCGACCTCGGCCCCGCGGGCCTCATGCTCCCGGCCGTCGAGTCCCCCGCCGCCGCCGCGGAGGCCGTGTCGTACTGCCGCTACCCGCCCCGCGGCGTCCGCGGCGCCGCCTACCCGATCGTGCGCGCGGCGGCGTACGGGCTCGACGACTCCTACGTGTCCCGCTGCGAGGACGACACACTCGTCATCTGCCAGGTCGAGACCGCCGCTGGCGTCGCGGAGGTCGACGCCATCGCCGCCGTGGAGGGCGTCGACGTCGTCCAGATGGGCCCGCTCGACCTGTCGGCCAGCATGGGGTACCTGTGGGATCCCGGGAACAGGAAGGTGCGGGCGGCGCTCAGGGAGGCAGAGAAGAAGGTGCTGGACGCCAGGAAGAAGGAGACCAGCGCGGCTGCTTACTTGGGTGGCTTTGCCATGCCCAACGACCCGCCGGAGCAGCTCAAGCTCAGGGGGTACCATATGGTTGCCGGCGCGGTGGACATTGGGTTGTTCCGGAAGGCGGCGTTGGAGGATGTCAAGCGGTTCAAGGAGGCGTCGATGGAGATCGGCGAAGAGGAGGACGGTGAGGAGGATGAGAAGGAAGATGGATACTGGAGTGAGTGAGTGAGTGAGCACCGCGCTTAGCTCGTTCGGGAACTGGTGATGGTTTCTGTTGTTTGTGCTCTGAACTGAAACTTCAGCGACTTCAGTTTCTGCTGTTTAGTGTGCTCTCGTTTAGTTGATGATTTGGTTTTCGTAAAGCAATCTGTTTGGGAACCTTTTGTGTTCCAGCTGTAGGTGGTAACTGGCGAGTTAATGAGGTGTTGGGTTTACTGTAATGCTGTTGTGTCATTTTGTTTCATCTTATTTTGCATATTCAGAAAAGCTACAAATTTGTGTACGAGTCAAACACCAGAAATTACTCATGGTAAGAGAACAGCAGTAGTAAGTTTATCTGACTGTTCAGTAGCGCTGACTATTCCAGCTATCATGAACACAAGTGAAAGATTTCACAAAATACAAAATTCGTCAGACTACACATTGTCATTAACTTGAGAGAGAACCCACCAAAATTCTAAAGCAAGAATAACAAGATTTAAATTTGCAGGTACTACAAGCATAATGTTCTTCCTTACTTCTTACACAGGTTCAGCCGAAAATGTAATGCTCCAGTAGCACTGACAGTTCCAGCTCTCATGAACACTAAGTGAAAGATTACAACAGTGGGATGGAATTGATACAGAACATATTATGACTTCCCTTCAGAACCACCAGTAGCATCGGAACTGAGGGTGACGCACGAAAACCAATATCTACGCTTGCCGTCCCTGTGTCCATCATCGATCATCGCAAGCCCTCCTGGTTGTGCAGCAAAGTTTCATTGGTAGAAATCGACAATGTTATACACATGGGAAGAATTTAATGGCAAATTCTAATCTGGGCACGAAAGTGTCTCGTGTCCACAGGCATGCATATGGCTCCACAAAATCCCAGTGTCAGTCATGGTCAAGTGTGAATACGGATGGCAATGGGTACCCGCAAACCCGATACCCGACGGGTACCCGCCTTAAATGGAGCGGGTTTGGTAAGAAAAAAAACCCACGGGTGTGCTTAGCGGGTAAAATCTATACCCGTCGGGTCTAGCGGGGACGGGTATGGGGGTGCCAAACCCATACCCGCAGACCCGCATACCCGCTATGTCTGAGGAGTGGCCCACATGTCATTGCCTCACACTCTAACTCTCACCTAACCCAGCAACTCTCTCCCCATTTTCTGTGCTGCTGCAATGCTTGGCGGGTACGGGGCGGGTACGGGGCGGGTCCCGCGTACCCGCCGGGTCGCGGGTATGGTTGAGATCTTGACCCGCCGGCGGGTATGGGGCGGGTGGCGGGTGCGGGTATGGGTATGCCAAACCCGGCCCCGAACCCGGCGGGTGCCATCCGTAAGTGTGAATATAGAAGAGTTCATCACTCAAAACTGAATTTCTTTCCCTTCGGCACGAGAATGGACCATGTAGATTGCTACCTTAAAGAGGAAACCCAGAGGAGTTATTTACCTTCAGTAAAGTTTCAAGGGCATCGACTGCACAGCCACTTGCCCATGAGAACTCCTTCTCAACTTGTTCTACGGTGACATAGCCTTTGGACTGCATGTGAATGATGTTACAACTAGAGTATTATGGTATAGATTACACTTTATGCAGATTCGTAACTTGAAAGAATGAAAGCTTCTACCAAACCAAGACTGTCTTAACTCGTAACTGAAAAAGCTTGTACTGCAAAATTGTGTCAAAAGCACAAACCTGAGCTAGCTCAAGTATCCCATTGTGATCTTTATTCAATTCAGTTGGAACTGATCGCACAAGTTTTTTCTTCCCAACAGAAAATACTTCAAAACCACTACCAAGGACCTGCAGGTTCACAAAAAGGGAACCAGCAATTTATCCCAAGTGCATCAACTAACAGTGTACTGAGCTATAGAATTGTCCAGTAACTAAAATGTGAACAGTACAATGATGTGAAGAATCAATACTAAAATCCAAACATGTGATTCAACAATACAAGCGTACAAAACTTACCTTTAGCTTACTTATAGAACGTAAACAGTCATCTGCTGATAGTGATCCAAGATCAGTTTTTCTCTTCTGGCAGAGAAGTTTGCGAAGTTCTAGCAAGTCGATCAAACCACCATTAAGCGATCTGGTTGCTATGCATATGTCAACGATTTGAACACCTGCCACAGTATACATGGATGTTATGGAGAGCACACATGGTACAAGAGATACTTACAAAGATCCAGAGAATATTAAAAGGGAACGTAAAGTATACTAACCCAATTCATAATAGAAGTCACCAATCCCTAGGAGCTCCGCCCAAACTCCTTTATTAGATGCCAGTGGATCTACTCCAACTTTGGCACACATTTCATGAAACTGCTGTCTAAATACTGAATTTTTACGGATGTCACTCTGCACTAGCACGATGCATACATAACATTAGCAGAGGTTACTGAAATATGCTTTGCCATTTGAAATCTATTCTTATCTGTTGTAGCACACGGGGATAATAATAATGCAAATACAGCCAAATAGTATTAGATGCCATGAGAAGAGTGAGATCTACAACAATCAGCTATCATAAAATTGGCAATCAATTGATACATAATGCCAAATGATACGAAATGATGTGCAACATCCAGACAGGTGTTTTGGCATAAGACTAGGTTTTACTTGGTTTGAAAGGGGTGAAAACTGATTACTGCTCAATTGGCCAAGGCCAGAGGTAATATATGACACTATAATGGTGCTTGGGAGTCCTTGCAATTTGAATAAACCAAGATCTTACCATGACTGCAGTTTTAGAGTAATCGACAAATGAGGCAGCTAAGATTGTATCAAAATTTGGCCTAAACCATAATGTGACTATAATCCATAAAGGTAACATGTAGCTTTCTATAGCCACAATACAATTTCCTGGATGCTCATTTGATAAGGCTGTGCCTTGGTGGAAAAATGGCTTTAAAAAAATCTTTTCTATGGTTAAATTAAGCGCTCCTATGCGCCCGTTAAGCGCCTAGGCTCTGAGCGGGCAAAACGCCTAGCGCTTAAGTGTGTGCTTAGTTGCGCTTAGCGCTTTAATCCTTTAGAAAAGAGTAAAGTGGAGGCAAAACACTCAGATCAGATTATTAATAAATAAAATATTAATCACATCAGATTATTTTTGAGTTATTTCAAACACACAAAAAGAAAAGCTTGTACCGACAGCATATTATGTTTGCTTCATTTTCCAGACCCGATGAATCCTGCTCAATTTTGGGTATATGCTGGGCCATGCACTTAAAAGCTACTCCCTCTGATCCGGAATAATTGTCGCAACCCGTACACACATTTTGTACTACTGCTCTCCACGACAGTTAATCCGGATTGGAGGTAGTAGTTAGGTTCCTTCATCAAATTTTGGACTGACAACTTTAATTCACATAGAAGCAGTAGCTACACTGTTTTCAGGTTTGCCAAAAATAGCCATTCCATTTCTGATTATAAGAATCTAATACATAGCACATCTGATACAACCTAACCCCCAAGATAGATATCATTATTCTTGTATCCAAGTAAATACAGGCAGAACAGAAAAACTAACTAGGATCATGTCAATTTAGTGGAAGTATCATCAGCAATTTCGCCCCTCCACTGCACGCACGCAACTAAAATACAGGAGCAGAGAATCACCTTATGCTTGCGAGCGAATTCTTCGAGCTGCGACCTGAAGGTCGCGAGCTGCTCCTGCATGACATCCGTCCTGACCTTGGCCACATTTTCCCCGGACCAGCCAGAATTTGTCCTGGAAGTTCTCAAACACAGTAGCATGTCAGGATCCAAAGGGATAGAAAACCACGCGCCATCAGTAGAGAAGTGCACGTACGCGAGTCGCCGCCGCGTTCTGTAACCCAGCGATCCCCGGCCGCCTCCTCATGCTTCCTCCCCTGTCGCGGTCTTGGACAGTGGCAGACCTAGGAATGAACTGGAGCTGGAGGGTGGGCACACTCCAATTTTTCTTTTCGCACTAGCCCGTGCTTGTGCGGTGGCCGAGCGGCCGAGCCTGCAGCGCGTCTCCGGCCGGCGAGGGCTGGAAGGGAAACGGAGAGAATTTGGTGACGGGGGGTGGGTGGGAAGGAGGCGAGGGGCCGGCGGCAGCCGCCGGGATCAGGGATCGATGTCGTGCTCTGGTCGCCGTGTCCCGGTCGACGACCGCTAGGAGGAGAGGAGACGATAGCCAAATGGGCTGTGTTCTGCTTTATGGGCTTTGACAAAAACAAATTCTAAATTTTCGGGCCCATCCGCGCGCCACACCAGAATACCAGATCCACGCTTCCCACACTGCCGCCGCCGTTGACCGGCAGTCGCAGATCGCCAGCTACCCGCAAGCTGCCGCCGTCGATCGGCCACCGGAGACGCCAACATGGCCGCCTCTGCCACCGTCGCCACGTCCCACTCCCACCACCTCCTCGCGCTGAAACCCAAACCCAGAACCCCACCCCGCCTCTCCGTCCTCCCCCGACGCTTCGCCAGCGCTATCTCCGCCTCCGCTGCCGCGGTCTCCGACTTTCTCGCGCCGGTCCCCTGCCTCAAGTCCCGCCTCGCCGCCGGCGACACTCTCTACGGCCTCTTCCTCCTCACCTTCGACCCGACCCTCGCCGAGATCGCGGGACTCGCCGGCTACGACTACGTGATCGTTGACATGGAGCACGGCCCTGGCGGTATCACGGAGGCCCTCGCCTGCCTCCGAGCCCTCGACGCCGCCCGGACCCCGCCGTCCTCCGCCTCGCGGAGGCCTGCCCCGTCTGGGTGTTATGAACCTGCCAGGAGAGGGCGATCAGGAAGCTGAGACGGAAGAGAACCTGACGAAGGATACGGCGGTTTCTGAAGTTGATGACCAAGGCCATGGGAGGGAAGCCAAGAGAAGCCCAAGCCCAGACGTATTGCTAAGAGCCCAAGCCGTGTCTCAAATACACCGGGCCCGAATGGACGCGCTGAAGAGTACAAGACAGAGGAGCGAAGCTTCCGGCACGGTATCCAAGAAAACGACCGAACCTCGACGTCTAAATCTCACCTACCTCTCTTCTGTATCTCACCTCCTTGCTGTATCTGTTCTTCTCATCCTCTGAACCAATTACCGATTCTGTGTATCTCGATGGATCTTGTATCGTGAGACAAAGAAGCAGGGTATCTGCTATGAGTAATCTGTAGTCTGAAGTGGGTTTGTAATAGTTGGTATCAGAGCGGTTGCGGTCCAAGGGAGAGAGAGAGAATTGGTGCTTGATTCCTTTAATCTCGGTGAAAGGTGTTGGATCCTTCGCGGATCTGACGCAAAACACTTCTGTGTACCGAATCGAGTGAGGAACCGAGCCAATTCGACAGGAGGCGATGGGGGAAGTGACGGACAAGGATCTGACTCTGAAGCAGATGTTCGAGTTCATGACTGCGGCGGATAAGCGGCGTGAAGCGGATGCGGCGGCGTTGAGCTCGAAGTTGGGCTCGATCCAGCTTCGCAGCGGGAGATGGCGGAGACGTGGAAGCCACATGTGGATCAGGTGCTGGGAGATCTCTCCGGAGCTCTCGAATCGCTCAAGGAGCGAGTGGATCGGATGGATAAACAGCTGACTACCTCGGCTACGAGGACGGAGCTGGGCGATGTGGTGCCTCTGCCTACCGCATCTACCATTCGAGTTGGCCATGGCGTGGTCGACTTAACTCGGCAACAACCACCCTTGCTTCCTCCACCGGCCAACCAAAATGGTGGGGGTGAAGCAGTTGCTGCCGGCCCTGCTGGGCACCATCTTCAACTGGAAAACCGGGGGTCTCATCTCAGACCTCTGGGAAATGGTACGTACTACACTCCAACACCTACTCGGGCACTGGATTTTGATTCAGTTGATTGTGGGGTGTGGTGTCGGCTGGCAGTGTGCTCAGATCTGAGATACCTGGTTTCGATGGTGATAATCCTAAGTGGTGGAAACGAAATTGTGAGAAATATTTTAAAATTTGCCAAACCCATGAGTCCCTTTGGAAGGATCTAGCTACCATGAATTTCACTGGTCAGGCAGCCTTGTGGCTGCAGACAGTGGAAACCAAAGTAGAGAAGTTAGGCTGGCAGGAGTTTAGTGAACTGCTGTGTGATAAATTTGGTAAAAATCAGTATAAAGTTCTCATTAGGAAGTTGAGAAACTTAGCACAAACTGGTACGGTTCTAGAGTATATAGAGAGCTTTAATAATGTCATGCATCAAATGTTAGCTCATAATCCTGATATAGATCATGAGATTTTCACTACTGCTTTCGTGGATGGGTTAAAAGAGGAAATTTGAGCTGTTATAATTATTCAAATGCCAGAAGACTTGGATGCTGCTAGCTCTTTGGCTTTGTTACAGGAGGAGGTTTTGGATACTGGGAGGCGCAAGGACTCCAGAAGAAAGGATCCCTCAAATTGTGCTAAGTCATATTTAGCTGGTTATTCATTGGGTGCCAGTGGCTCGCAATTCACATCCCCTGCTACTTTCAGACCTGGGTTGAAGCCTACTGCAGAAGACAGGAGAGGGACCGAAGCCTCAAGGTCCAAGAATTCTGGGAGTAACATAAACACTCTCAGGTCCTATCGTCGAGCCAAAGGACTGTGTTTCACCTGCGGAGAAAAATGGGGGCCAGAGCACAAATGCGGGCAAACAGTGCAACTTCATGTGGTTCAAGAACTGTTGCAGATGTTGGGGGTTGATGAAACTGAAGGAGCGCCCCAGGAAACAACTGACACAGATGAAAGTGACTCTAACACCGCTGATTTGCATGCTATTTCAGATCAGGCTCTCAAAGGTTTGGAAGGAACCCAGGCTATACGATTGAAGGGAATTATTCAAAAGAAACAAGTCATAATGCTGATTGATTCTGGCAGCTCAACTAGTTTCATCAGTGAGAATTTAGCAAAGGAACTAAAAGGCGTGATGCCGTTAAAAAGAGCTACCAAGGTGAAGGTAGCCAATGGAGAGATGCTGCAGGGAACGAAAGGGGTGCCAAAGTGCAAATGGAAGTGCCAGGGAACTTCTTTTGTTACGGATTTCAAAATCTTACCTCTGGACTGTTATGATGCAATTATAGGAATGGACTGGTTGCAAGCACATAGCCCAATGCATGTAGACTGGGTGCAGAAGTGGATGGAGGTCCCTACGAAAGATAAACCAGTTAAACTACAAGGCCTAACAGCGGACACATCATCCTGTGTTGAAATATCTCAGAGACAGCTCATGAACTTGGTGGAGCAGAAGTCTATATTGCATTGTTTTCTTCTGAATCCTGGACAAGAAGAAGCCCTGGAACAGTGTCCCGAGGAATTAAGGGAACTGATAACAGAGTTTGCAGAGCTATTTGATGAACCTAAGGGATTACCTCCACAGAGGGAATTTGATCATGCTATTCCTTAGTGGCTGGAGCACAACCGGTCAACATCAGACCGTATTTTACAACCCTGAGCAAAAAGATGAAATCGAAAGACAAATTGCAGAAATGTTGAAGAATGGGATAATACAAAAGAGCTCGAGCCCATTTTCATCACCCTTGTTGTTGGTCATGAAGAAGGATCTGACCTGGCGAATGTGCACAGATTTTTGACACTTGAATGCAATGACCATCAAGAACCGATATCCAATTCCAGTGGTGGAAGAATTGATGGATGAACTACAAGGGGCAACTTATTTCACCAGTCTAGACTTGCGGTCAGGGTATCATCAAATCCGTATGAAAGAAGAAGATGAGGCTAAAACTGCATTTCAAACCCATCAGGGTCATTATGAATATAAGGTAATGCCTTATGGGCTAACTGGAGCTCCAGCTACCTTTCAAGGAATCATGAACAACATTCTGGCCAAATGGTTGAGAAAAGGAGTATTGGTGTTCATAGATGATATACTCATTTATTCATCTGATTGGGAGAACCATGTGAAACTGGTAAAAGAAGTATTCCAAACACTGCAGCAGCATAATTTGAAAGTAAAATTCTCCAAATGCAAATTTGCCCAGAGGAAGCTGGCATTCTTGGGACATGAGATAAGCGAAGCAGGAGTGTCAACCGATGCGAGCAAAATTCAAGCCATTCAAAGTTGGAAGGTGCCAACGAATGTGAAAGAATTAAGAAGTTGGTTAGGGTTGATAGGGTATTACCGACGCTTTGTCAGAGATTTCGGCATCATCAGTAGAGTGCTATTTGACTTGTTAAAGAAAGGAGCTGCGTTTGTTTGGACTGATCAGCATGAAGAGGCATTTCAAGCTCTGAAGAATGCTCTGATAACAGCTCCAGTTCTGGCGCTGCCTAATTTTCAGCAACCATTTGAGATAGAAACAGATGCTTGCGATTACGGAGTGGGAGCAATACTCATGCAGAAAGGCCATCCTATAGCCTTTCTGAGCAAGGCACTGGGACCGAAAAATAGAGGGTTGTCTAACTATGAGAAGGAGTGCCTCGCTATCCTCATGGCAGTTGACAAATGGAGGCCCTATCTTCAGAGGGGGGAATTTGTGATAAGGACAAATCAAAAAGCATTGACCCACTTGGATGATCAACGTTTGTCAACTCCGTGGCAACATCGAGCTTTGACCAAGATGTTGGGACTCAATTATAAGATCATTTACAAGAAGGGCCACGAGAATAAGGTGGCGGATGCGTTGTCAAGGAAGCAGCATAGTGATGATGAAGAAATGCTGGCCCTTTCGACATGCACCCCAACTTGGTTGGAAGAGGTGGTCGAAGAATACCTTTCTGATAAGAGAGCCAGTAAACTTCTAGCAGAATTTACTATCTCTAAAACAGTAGGACCGTTCACTCTCGAACAAGGGGTCATCCATTTCAAGGGGAGAATCTGGCTGCATGCCGTTTCAAAAGTGAAAAGCAAAGTGTTGCAGGCCTTGCATTCCAGTGCTGTCGCTGGGCATTCTGGGTTCGCTGTAACATATCATCGTATCAAGAAACTGTTTGCGTGGCCTCGAATGAAAAAAGAGATAAAGGGCTTTGTAGCAGCTTGTGTAATCTGTCAGCAAGCAAAGCCAGAAAGGGTGAAATATCCGGGTCTTCTAGCTCCATTGCCAGTTCCAAAAGAAGCTTGGAGAGATGTATCTATGGATTTCATCGAGGGAATTCCTAAGTCAGCTGGGTACAGTTGTGTTTGGGTGGTGGTGGATCGATTCTCTAAATATGCACACTTCGTGCCTCTGGCACACCCTTTCACGGCAACTTCAGTGGCTACAGCTTATATGAACTCGGTGTTCAATGGTATGCCGCGGTCCATTGTTTCAGATAGGGACAGGATTTTCACGAGCAAGTTCTGGAGGGAATTATTCCGAGTCACAGAGACAACGCTGAACTTCAGTTCACCCTATCATCCGGAGACAGACGGGCAAACTGAGAGGGTTAATCAATGTCTGGAAGGATATTTACGTTGTTTCGTGCATGGCTGTCCAAAGAAATGGGCACAATGGCTGTCACTTGCAGAATTCTGGTACAACACCACTCCACATTCCTCGCTGGGTAAAACTCCATTTGAAGTGGTGTATGGCAGAAACCCGGTGCAGCTGGGCATCGACAGACTAGAATCGTGTGCTGTGGACGATGTGGCGGAGTGGCTAAAAGAAAGGGAACAGATGAGAGATATCCTACATCAACACCTGGTCCGAGTGCAACTGAGAATGAAGCATCAAGCGGACAAGAAGCGTACTGAGCGTCAGTTTGTAGCTGGAGACTGGGTATATCTGAAGTTACAACCATACATTCAGAAGTCTGTCGCCACCAGAGCCAACCAGAAGCTGTCTTTTCGTTATTATGGACCATACCAGGTGATCAAGCCTATTGGGAGAGCAGCTTATGAGCTAGATCTTCCGAAGACTGCCAAGATTCACAAAGTCATGCATGTATCCCAACTCAAAAAGGCAATTCGTGAGAAGGATAAGCTGGAAACTGAATTACCTGTTCATCAAGAAGATGAATGTTATCCAGAACAAATACTTCAGACGCGGGACTACATCAAGCATGGCCACCCTGGTAAGCAAGTCCTAACCAAATGGGCAGGTATGTCAGAGGATTTGGCGACCTGGGAAGACGAGCAAGAACTGAAGGCCAAGTTTCCGGTAGCTCCGGCTTGGGGGCAAGCCGGTTGTAAAGAAGGAGGGAATGTTATGAACCTGCCAGGAGAGGGCGATCAGGACGCTGAGACTGAAGAGAACCTGACGAAGGATACGGCGGTTTCTGAAGTTGATGACCAAGGCCATGGGAGGAAAGCCCAAGAGAAGCCCAAGCCCAGACGTACTGCTAGAGAGCCCAAGCCGTGTCTCAAATACACCGGGCCCGAATGGACGCGCTGAAGAGTACAAGACAGAGGAGCGAAGCTTCTGGCACGGTATCTCTACTAAAAAAAATATGGAGTGTCCTGTCTCGGCCGTTATTTTTCGTCCGTCGTCCGTCCAACATTTTGCATTTTTACCACCCATTTTTCGCAAATCAACCCGCAATCCACATACACCGCACCCCACCACACGTACGACCTACCCCGTCCACACCACCGCCTCCCCCAGCGCCCTCCGCCGCCTATGCCCTCCACAACTGGGACTCCTCGGACCGATTGAGAACGCCACCACCGTCGATAAGGAAGCCCCCAACGTCGTCGCGCGCAGGCCGCATCCGTCGCCGCGCCGCCAGGCCCGGCCCCATCCTTCGTCACCGCCACGGCACCACGCCTGCACCGGAGCTCATCGTCCCCTTTCTCTCTCCTCCACGATCCCATTTGCCGGACACCTCCAAGGTCAACGCTTCCACAAGGAGATCCACGAAATCCACATCCGCGTTCAGTGCCTCCTCACTCACATGCGTCTTCAGTCCTCCCTCCGTCCTCCGTCCTCCCATGGTGTGGGCTGCAGCAGAAAATTTCCACACCAATCGGGATGGACCTCGGCCACCACCTATCGGGATGTATCACCAACGTGTGGTACCACACCATGCTCTTTTGCTTGCAGGTGAGATCTCTATCTCTCGCTGTTGTTTGTTTCATTCTCTCTTGTTGGATTTGTACTTGGTCAGATCCGCGCATCGTGAGATGGCTCGATCCGAGGCAATCCCATTGGGGCTCGACTGCTCTAGGAGTCTCATTTGATCTTCTGCAGGAACGCTTTGATCCAATACTGCTGGAGTTCCCTGGTGAACGGATTTGTTTGGTGCCATGATCTGACCTTAGCATTAATAGGGAGTACAGTTTTAGGCTCACAATTCTAGAATGAAGAAGAGTAGGTCGTGAGGGCTTTTGCTTGATTCTACCATAGCAGTGCAATGGAAATAGCACCCCAGGAACTGCACAATATTAATGCATGACAGTGGCTGAATTAAACTTTACCGATGCGAGCTGGATTATATATTGTTCAGTTTAGTGTATAATAATGTACATAGGTGGCTGAGTTTAAATTTACTGTACGAGCTGAATATATATACTTTGCATTATTCAATTGTGTGTATTCCAATACTATTCAGGTCAGATAAATACTTTGCATTATGAAACTTTCGTCTTTGTATGCAGGTTTGTTGTTCGCACTTTCTGCTGCAAAGGTGCCGAGAAGCTTAGGATTCTGATCAGTATCGATTTCGGTACAACCTAATCATGTGCCGGGGTGTACAATAATTGTCACGTCGAGATTATCGCCAATGGTCAGGGTAACCGTATCACACCCTCATGGGTCAGGTTCACCGATGGTGAGAGGCTCATTGTTGAGGTTGCAAAAACCAGGAAGACGTCAACCCTGAGAGGACCATCTTTGACGTCCAACGTCTCATTGGAATAAGTAATACCGCTTTCCCATTATCTGCTCTTGTTTTGTGTTATTGCCGATATGTGGTGCCTGAAGTGTAACATTTATTTTCAGGTTTGAGGGCAAGTGTAGAGGGACATGAAACTTTTGTGGCCTACAAGATTGTCAACTGGGAGGGGAAGCCTCACGTTCAGGTCAAGATCAAGGATAGGGAGACCAATGTCTCTAGCCCCGAGGAGATCAGTGCCATGATCCTTAGGAAGAAGATCAAGACGTTGTCGTCACTGTCCATGGTTAGTAATGGTGTCATTCAGTTGTTGTCTTATAATTGTCGAATCTAATAATCTCATTGCTAACTTCTATTTGTTACCTGTTTTCAGTGTACTTCAGTGATGCCGAGAGGATGCTGGTGTGATTGTTGGCCTGAATGTTTCTAGGATCATCAATGAGCCAACTACTGATGTCTACTGATATTTCCTATGGTTTGAACAAAAAGGGCAGTGAAGAAGAACATCGTTGTGTTTGACCTGGGTGGTTGTACTCAGCATCCTGACCATTGACAACAACGTCTTTAAGGTGTTGGCACCGACGGTTACACCCGTCTTGGAGGTAGGTTTGCATGCACTAAGTAGTTTATGTGGTTCATTTGCTAGGCACTTTTTTTATTGATACATTCATGGATGAAGAATTGATTTCTTCTAGATATCAATCGAGGGTTTTGCATGCACTAAGTAATCTTTGTGATTAATTTACTGTTAACAAATTGGTTGATTTATTCATTTAGGGCTGCGTAATTCCTCACCTTTGAGGACATCAACGTGTACTCCAATTTTGGAGGCAGGTACTAATTCGTATAGTGGAGAATGGATGCACGCCAATTTTATAATTTTTTCGCTGTCTGTACTTCAGGGCAGTCCGAATTTACATTGTCGCACAAGTGCAATGGTAAATAGTATATATTTTCTCTTATTTGGCTGCACATAGAAGACCTTTGACTGTATATATTTTTACTTGCGGAGCATGCCCAATGAAATATATTGTAGTAACCATTCTCCATGTACTAGCTACTATGATACACGATGTAAGATATGTTGTCCGATAATTTATATTTCCTTAGAAAAGTTTTATCGTCATTTATGACTATGCTTGCAGATTTTATATCTTAATGCAGATGAAATGTATTTTGTCGCAAGTGATGTGCCAGCTCTGGACATAATGTGCTTGCTTATCCAAATTCAGCCGATCATCGAATTTTCAGAAAACATTGTGTAACTATTCTCGGGTCTCCTTGCTCTATTAGTCCTTGGCCTCTACATCTTGTGGTTTATCTGAGCAGGAGGTATTCTTCTTACACGGTTATACCTTGCATCATGAAAAGAAGAATTCACACCCCACCTACATGGATGGTAGCTCGACTCAACTACAACAGAAGATCGATTGAAGTCTGTTTTTTGCTGGACATGGGAAACAACTCCCCGACTGATATCTGATATATGATCAAAGAGACGTCCGTCGCTTCGGAGTAAGCATTGGATATGTCAATGTGGATGTTGCATAATGGAGTGAGGGAGCAGGTGTTGGCACAATGGGAAGAAAAACTGGGTAGTCACTGAACATGTATTTAAAAATTGAAGTTAATAGTATGTTCAGTAAAATATTTAGTGTTTTTTGAATTTTTCCATTATATATTTTCTGAATTTTAGAAATTCAGACATTATGGATTCTGCTGTGACTTGGTTACTTCTGTACGTAATGAAAAAAAATCATGTGCAAAAGCATAGCAAGTTACATATGTTGTACAAGATTCCATCAATTTTTGGTGTGAAATTTGTCATGGACGATTATGTGTAGTGTACCTGGTTTCTTTCTCATGTTTCAGGACTTAAAGTTTTCTTCATATCTATCATACCTTTCTTTGCTTCTTGGATCGCTTGTGTTTTACTTGTACCAGCCATCAATATTGGGTAACTTAAGTTATACTCTTAACTCTTAAGTGACCCCCTTTTATCTTATGACGCATGTCCCTTTAATTCTCGGGTGGTTCCTTATTATTTTCCCTTTGCCCCTTTTTATGGCGGATGATCACTGTGACTATCCACATATCCCTTTAATCATATCATGAATAAATGGAACATAAACAGTGCAAATGTAGAAATAGAAAGTGGCGTTCTGCCCCTACAAACTCTTTTTGGCAACTCATTTCTCAGTTTTTCACACCGGCATGTAAGCCATAAGAGATAGATCTAACAATTTGTGGTGTTTTAGTATTATTTCTGCACATACAAAATTAGGTGATATGATATTTTGATTTTAGTGTAGGTGCAAAGAGGTTAGTTAAAAAGTGTAGATGTCAGAAAAACAATGCCCTTCATGGAACCAAATGTCAGAAAAAGGCTGCTCAGTGAGGTCGAAGGAGTCCAAAATCAACTGGGGCGACGCCTTCCCTGCTATGGTGAGGACTTGGACGCCTCGTATGTCCAATCTGGATGTCTTAGACAGGAAACTAAGGCGAGCAGGACACCTTGCCATCTCCGGGCGCTCTGACCCTTAAGCGTCGACTAGGCGACGCTATGGCGACGTCTTTAAAACCATGTTTGGTGTATTATCAATTTTCTTATACACATGATTTTGGACGTGCATTATGATTGTGCATTATGATTACAGATTCACAAGGGGAAAACAAGTGGTATGTGATTGGTGTACTTCTCACAACGAGGTCATAAGTTTTAGGGGCCCACAAGTTCATGAATTACAATTATAGTTTAAACATTGTTTCTCTACATAGTGCATAAGTTTGTTATCCCGTAGCAACGCACGGCATTCAACTAGTCCAAGAAAACGACCGAACCTCGACGTCTAAATCTCACCTACCTCTCTTCTGTATCTCACCTCCTTGCTGTATCTGTTCTTCTCATCCTCTGAACCAATTACCGATTCTGTGTATCTCGATGGATCTTGTATCGTGAGACAAAGAAGCAGGGTATCTGCTATGAGTAATCTGTAGTCTGAAGTGGGTTTGTAATACTGGGCGAAGAAGGTGCTCGACCTCGGCCCCGCGGGCATCATGCTCCCCGCCGTCGAGTCCCCCGCCGCCGCCGCGGAGGCCATCGCATACTGCCGGTACCCACCCCGCGGCGTCCGTGGCGCCGCCTACCCCAGCATCCGTGCATCTGCCTACGGCCTCGACGACTCATACCTCTCCCGCTGCGAGGACGACACCCTCATAATCTGCCAGGTCGAGACCGCCGCCGGTCTTGCGGAGGTCGAAGCCATCGCCGCCATCGATGGGGTCGACGTCGTCCACACGGGACCGCTTGACCTGTCAGCCAGCTTGGGTTATTTGTGGGATCCCGGGAACAGGAAGGTGCGAGCGACGATGAGGGAGGCCGAGAAGAAGGTGCTGGAGGCCAGGAAGAAGAAGGATGCAGCGCTAGAGACCAACGCCGCTTACTTGGGTGGGTTTGCCACGGCCAACGACCCACCGGAGCAGCTCAAGCTGATGGGTTACAATATGGTGACCGCCTGACCGGAGCAGTGGACATTGGGTTATTCCGGAATGCGGCATTAGAGGATGTCAAACGGTTCAAGGAAGCGTCAATGGAGATCGGTGAAGAGGACAGTGAGGAGGAGGACAAGAAGGAAGATGGGTACTGGAGTGAGTGAGTGAGCGCTGAGCGTAGCCAAGCTGAAGCTGAGAGGGGAACTGATGATTTTTTTTCTCTGTGTGTGTGTTCTGAATTGAAACTTGAGCCCGTGATTTCGTTTTCAGGAAGAAATCTGTCTGGGAACCTTAGTGTTCCCATTTGTAGGTGGTCAGTGGTCACCGGGTAGTTAATAAAGAGTTGAATTTACTGAAAGCTGCTGTATCTTTTGTTTCATCTTATCCGTGTCATCCAAACACCAGAAATTACTTATGGTAAGAGAAAAACAGTGGTAAGTTTATCTGAAAAAAGATTGTTGGTAACTTGCTTTTGTGGGGTCAGGGCAAGCTACACAGCCAGATTTCAGATTGTCAATCTCAGCACTTGCTCAACCACAACCACTGGTTCAGATATGCTGGCACATCCCATCCAGAACCATTTAGGTCCTTTGGACACTTCTTCCATATCCAAAAATATCTCCTTCCAGTAACAGGATGCAGCCTTAGCAGTTAGAGGCTGAGCTCTCTTCTGGTTCTCTCCCGTGTGTGTTCTTCTCTATCTCATGACCATGATGATTGCAGCTAGCTCCATAGTGAAAACCAATCTTCCTTGCTCGTCAAGGATATCCTCCTGCTCAGACTTCACATCTAGTCATTCTTGGCGCCCATTAGAGTCGCAAAACATTACCGGACGCATGGCGTGCGCTCGCTGCGGATAACATGCGCTGCCACTAAGACTGCGAAATCTCCAGGTAATTTGGATATGTTTGCTTCTTTTTATTTGATATATGGAACTGTTAATTTTTTTGTTGTGCATGATATTATCTTGGCATGTTCCCTTTTATTTTTTGCAGCTGAGGAAGAATGGAAGATCAAACGGCAACTCCTATTAGAGAAGCGGGTAATAACAATCATTTTTTCTATTAACCATTCTTCCGTTTAATACATATGAAGTTGGCTCCAAAATCTTAAGCTTACTTTTTATGAAGGGGATCCAAGTAACAGATGTATGCGTAGAAAAACTATAAATTTTGTGCGAATTAGGCCCTGTATTGACATTTGTGGGGACTTATCTATCTATTCATGTTGATTCATATGTTAATTGGCTTAATTTACTGTCGACTCAAGGTGAACCTTCTATGCGTAGCAGCCGTCATTTACATTAGAGGTGTTTCTGTTGTTTGGTTTTGCAGGTACGTAGTGTTGATGTGAAGGAGGCACTGCGCCTTCAAAAGGAAAACAACTTTGTAATTCTTGATGTCAGACCAGAAGCAGAGTTTAAACAGGTATCTTGCAGTTGCTGTTTCAGGCTCTTAGGCTTAGGGAAATCACTTACTTTAACATTTTCAGTATTCCCTCCGATCCATATTAATGGTCTCAACATTATCTAGATACGGATGCATCTAGTCTAAACACTTAACTAGATACATCCGTATCTAGATAAAGTTGATGCCATTAATATGGATCGGAGGGAGTAATATTTTTATGTGCCACTGATCAGTCAGAAACACTGACTGGAGCAAACTTCGTATTTGTCCGTGATCATGTACTGAATTGACAATACTATTTTGAATACAATTCTACAATAACCGAACATAGAACACATGTTACAATATATGAACATAAATTTTAAAAATAAGCTTGGGAATACCTAAAAGCCTATAAGTGATCGAATCCTTCCTAATGATGTGTAAGAAATTGTAAAACCTTGTTTCAATATACTATGTGGTGCTTCATATAATGGAATGTCATATTCAGTCTGGGGCAGTGGCACAATAGTTATGGATTTTATTTTTATGCAGGCTCACCCGCCTGGTGCCGTTAACGTACAAATATACAGATTAATAAAGGAGTGGACAGCATGGGATATTGCAAGGCGGGCAGCATTTGCATTCTTTGGCATATTTGCTGGAACAGAAGAGAACCCTGAGTTCATAAAAAGTAGGGTAGCAAGTTCTGCGCTTCTGTTTTCTGCTTCCTCACCATTTATATATGTACCAGCAATCAGATGCAGATGCCATCTTTGTGCAGGTGTTGAAGAAAAACTTGGTAAAGATGCAAAGATAATTGTAGCATGTTCAGCAGGAGGAACAATGAAGCCAACACAGAATCTACCTGATGGGAAGCAATCTAGGTATATTATGTTGCCCAAGTATTATTTTTTGCTAAACATATTTTGTTTACAAGGATTGTTGGTCCTTTTGTAATTGTCATGAAGGTGCTGAACTGCTTACGCAATTTTCTTGCATCAGAAAATGAGAAGTCTTCTTTATTTCTACCGTGGGTTTTGTTTCAGCTTGTTTCTTACTTTCAATACTGTAGATCTGACATGTTCTAGCGTTATCATATGGTGGTCAGCTGGTCTTGACTGATTATCTATAATATTGCTAACATATTATCTGTGAAAAAACTTAGATGATTCTTTGAGATATTAAGGGGAATGATATTTACAACTATAACTGGTTCAATTACTCTAGCAATAAAATTAGCCAACATGAATTTTTTTTTATCCGTGGATGGGATCTTGGCCCAGTGGTAGGAGTGTGGTGGCATCTTCGAGACGATTCGGGTTCGAATCCCGGTGGGAATTCAGTGCCTCACATTCACTGGTGTCTTATAAAGTGTTCTGGATTTTTTTTTTCTAGGGATGGATGTTAGAAACACCCTCTCTGCAAAATCTTCTGAGTATGTCTAATAATGAACCAAATTTAGTATTGTGCTTGCGTTGAGCATACTTCGTCAGCCGAAGACGTTCCAACCCATACCATACTGCACATCCATATGCAGGAAAATTGAAGGGGATACTAGTACTTGTAGAGTGGCAGTTAATCTCAGAAAGTACTAGTTTACACCTTCTTCCCCCATTTCCGGCATGCTCCAATTTCATGATATGTCTGACCATTGAGGTTTCATGATATGTCCATTCACTCGTTCGTTTCAGTGGAGTACATATTACTTTTTTCATGTTGGTAAGACATAGTTGAGAGCCAGCAGTGTTAATTTCTTCCATCTACAAAGCTACGAACTTAAAATGTATAACAATTCATGCAAAATCATGATGGCGTTTGGAGGATTTCTATGCTGCTTTCATGCCAGTAGTTTGAATAGAATCCTCAGACCATTTTCTGTTTCTTTAATTGCAACTTTTAGAACAAGAAAACGGTAGTGGAATTCTTGGCAATATCTTCTTCTCTACAACTCTGCATTGTTTTTCTGTGGATAATCACACGTCCACTTGTGATCTCTGGGGCCTGATTGTGCTCTGACTCTGGCAGGTCTCTGATAGCAGCATACCTGCTGGTCCTAGACGGCTACAAGAACGTGTTCCATCTGGAGGGAGGACTCTACCAATGGTTCAAGGAAGACCTACCGTCTGAAGCAGAGGAAGAAGACTGAGCAGGAAAGGACCTGTGAGCCTATTAGTTGCCTGTGAGCCTAGTAGTTGCATCGACATTGTTGTTCATAGCTAGAGTTCAGTGAGTTGTATGGTCAAAAGTGCCCAAGATTTTCCCCTTCTTTTTTTGCGACGGAAACAAAATGCAAAGGTGTAATATGTAGACTGAATTGAACCGGCTTTGGAGGAAAGATAAGCTTCCCCTACTCAATCAATGTCAGACCACACTGTCAGTCTGTCAGCAATGCAAGGAGTAATGTCTTAATTCTTTTTGCTTTAGACAATTGTTAATCTTTACAATTAGTTACAGACTTACAGTGTCTCGCAACACCATCAAGACGAACACCAGAAACCAACGGCGGCTAGTCGTCGGTCAGGAGCAGGCGCACTGGGAGGAGGGGCTCTTCTTCAAGGCGCTGGTCTCCATGATGGGGTCATGCAAGTCCACCTTGGTCCCCTTCAGCGACAGCACCTCACCACCGCCACCTCCATCGCCGCCATGGCGCGCCCGCCGCGCCTCGTCGAGCTGGAGCGCGCGGCGGGAGACGACGGCGAAGACCTCCTCGAGGAGCGCCAGGAAGGCGCGCTCGACGTTGTCCCCAGTGAGCGCCGACGCCTCGGAGAAGAAAAGTCCCTGCTCCTCCGCCAGCTGCGCGGCCTCGTCGGTGGGCACCTCGCGCTCCCGGTGGCCCGACAGCGCGAGGTCGGCCTTGTTGCCGACGAGGGAGACCACGGTGGAGCCGTCGGCGTGGGCGCGGAGCTCCTCCACCCAGCGGGCCACGTGGTCGAACGTCGCGCGCCGGGTCACGTCGTACACGACCATGGCGCCCAGCGCGCCTCGGTAGTAGGCGCTCGTCACCGCACGGTACCTGCTCCCACGCAGCACAGTTATACCGTCAGCTGAACACCTTTTCTTGTGTGAAGAAAAAAATTCAGTTGAACACTTCATGTTTCATCTTACTATCAAAGTGCTAAAATTAATTTGTGAAGAAATGCCTTGGAGCCGCGCATATCAGTCATTGGGTTGGAACATACGAATGGTACGAATAAAGTCCACTGTTGGACCCTGAACTTTCCTAATTTCAGTTTGCATCCTACTTAAAACTCCCAGGAGCCAGGAGGTCCTAAAAGAACTCTAAAACTAAGAAACCCTTCACTTCTGACAGAAAAAAAACATTTTGAAACATAAGTTCAACCCTTCGCAACGGACATCCAGAATCATTGCAGTTGTATGTATGCCGATGTGTGTGTTACAAACAACATATGTGGTTGCAGCGTGTTGCAACGTACGGAACATAAAAACAATATTTTCAGGGGTAATATTGTGAATATTGATATTGTCTTGTATATATTTGGTCAGACTTAGTAAGATTTGACTTTTGACTAAATTTGTATGTCTTGTTTTTTCTGAAGCGGAGTTTGTAGATAGCATAAACCTCTTTGAAACCATGAAAGTGTCCAAATTATTTTTTCATAAGCTTTGTTTGAGATAATTTCAAAGTTCTCAAACCAAAAGTCGACTTGGTCTAAAGTTCATGGTCTAAAAGTAAACTAGTTTCTTTGACCATGTATACTACTCCTAAAAACACTAAAACAAATTCCACAATTGAACATCAATTAACAAAAGTACGTTATTTTTTTTGGCTAAAATGGTATTATATTTTCCGTATATAATGTTTTATGGTAATATTTATATTTTTTCAACTTCAATATTCGTGCAAAAAGTAATGAGCAAAGTTGTGTAATAACAAATATGTTTTAAAAGAGACCTACATTAAAACAGAGAGAATAATATTTAGCAGCATGTTTGTATAGACATGGATACATTTTATCTCTTTTTTAAACTTGGCATACAAAGAAAATAGTTTTTGAAAACTTATAAAAATTTCACACATGTGAAACCAGGTAGAAAATTACCCTCATAAGTTTCAAAAAATAATTCAGCATTTTTACCATTGTGAGTTTTTTGCGTAATTTTACTACTACCTCCGATCCGTTTTAACTGTCGTGCATAATGAACTGGGTACGTATAAGTTTACACGTACCTGCGACATTCTTTTTGGACCGGAGGAGTATATTTTCTTGTACGATAACTAATTTTTATTTTTGCACTAGTGATGGTCATAATTTATTGGTTCAAAATTCAGTGGCAAGTTTCTACCAGCTGGATACCAACATGTGTGAATGTTTTTGTAACTTTTTCAAAAATTAAGAATATGGGTTTTGCTAAACTCCAAAAGGGTAAGAACAAATGTACCCGTGTTCTAAAAATACACTATATAGAGTGCAACATCTAAACACAAGTCAATCGTCATGTAAAACCTGTCCATTTAATCTAAAAATTCGCTACGTCCGTAACAAACAGGTCTCAATCTGGACGCAAATTGGGCACGCATGACCAGTCCACTACGCTAAAGATTTTGAAGTCCATTCCTAGAAAGGAGGAAAAGGCAGATTTTTCGTTTCCAGGGATCACTTTCAGAGGACGGCGTGCTTAGTGGTCCGAAGAATCGTCCTTAGCAGCACCAGAATCGACATGTGGCTGTCGCATTTCAATGCAGGGCGTAGCTTTCACCCTGCTTGACGAAAGTTGGCTACCACTCGGCAGCTAGCCTCATCTTATCTTCTTCTTGATGAGTACGTAGTACTGATCCCATTAGCGATCATCGGCTTAATACATACAAGGGTGGATGAGGTGGACCGGCACCATCGATTGCCTAATCCGGAAGCAAGAGCTCCAAAAATGTAATCGTACTTGGCCGGCCCTATGTACCAATCCAAATCAATCATGTGGGTGGTGGAGAAACGCGGACAGATACGGGATACACGTACGAAACTAAGCAAACTCTTGTCCTCAGTGTGGAAAAAGCAAAGTCGATCTTGTGATCAAGCTTTGGAACAATCTAATAATATTGGTTGTATATATGCATCGCTCTGAAAGACTGAAACCGAATTTAACACTACCTAAGTACCTATGCTTCAAAAGTAATGTATGCACCTAATTAACTACGCAAGCGTTCGTCTTGAGTTGGCGACAAGTGTCGTGCACGGCGCCGGGCAAGCTGGGACGAGAGTCGAGTTTCATATCAGAAAATGGAGGATCGCGTGCCGTGATCAATCAACTGTCTTGCCGGCTTGCCGACGCACGCAGCAAAGCGCCGTATTGTTCGCTGGCAAGCTGGATCAAACCGTAGAAGAGAAGTGGACTACTGGATATTTTGAACAGAGCTGGGCGGACATGGCGCCCGCCTGCCCGGCCGGAGACGGGAGAGGAACTAATAACTGGAAAGGTACGCCGTGGCTAGCTACGTACCTCTCCTGTCCGGCGGTGTCCCAGATCTGCGCCTTGACCCGCTTGCGGTGGAGGGTGAGGGTGCGGGTCTGGAACTCGACGCCGATGGTGGACTTGGAGTCGAGGAAGAACTCGTCCTTGGCGAACCGCCCCAGCAGCTGCGTCTTCCCCACCGCCGAGTCGCCCACCACCACCACCTTGAACACGTAGTCGATCTCCCCCTCCTTCTCCCCTTCCCACCCAGCTGCCGCCTCCTCCTCCTTCCCTCGAGACACCATAGCTTCTAATCAGTTCTTCCCCTTCTTGTTTTCCCTGCTAGCTTCTTGGTTGATCCTTGCCTCTGGTCCTTGTTGATATGATGTGTGTACTGTGTGAAGGAAAGTGTCTCCAATCTTAGTATCTACTCGCTAGCTAGGACCTATACTTGGCTTGGCAGGGAGGTGGCTTTGCTAGATAGATAGCAGGGATGTGCAGGGCATGGCTCTTCTCTATGGCGGCAACTTGGTGGCATGGGACGTACGCGCGCGCGCGTGCTTTTGAGGTTTTACTTTGTGCGAGCCATCGTGCGCGTAGGTGTCCTGCTTTTGGAGAGAAGGACTGATGCACAAAGGGTCTTTGCGTGTTCTTTGCGTGGCCTTCTTTTCTTTGCGTGTTCTGCTTTAGACGTGTGCCCCTGTGTTTTGTGTGCGTTGCCTCTTGCTTTTCTTGCAGTGTTCGAAAGCCAGTGGAGGGGGAGCCTTGGCTTTGCTTGGAGTTGGAGCGGGCGTTCCTTCACATCTCCATGTCCTGTGTCCACGGCAACATGTACATGACATCACACTAAATGCGAACGGTGTCTGGTCTCTTAATTTAGTGTACTAGCTAGTGCGTCCTATATATGTTCAGCTGAAATGTTTTGACGGTTTTTGCAACCCGGTGGATGATATAGATGGTTTGGCGGCCAGGAAATACACACATTTTTCACCGAAGATTTGTTTCCAGTGATTTACAACGTTTATGTGTCATATCATGTTGTTCTCTTGTTTCAGTTTCTGGTCGTCCTCCATAACTACCCGCGCGATGGGGGGGCAACTGTCTTGAGGAGGAAGAAGGTAATATATGTTATAGTTCACGTCAGGTTTTGGGTTAGGTGGACGGTGGTTCACATTTTTAGCTTGGGAACGATTTGGTTAATATGGGAAACAGCTCGCGCTCACGCAATCCCTCTGACGCGTTGACCTCCGCAGAGCTTTGTTTTAGTGTGGCACCGCCAGGTAGTCCGCTCCTTTAGTCATTATATTTTGATTTCCTTAAAACCTCAAAAACTTTATTTTTTTTGTGATTTGAATATCAACTTGTTTGTACACAAGTTTTCACGTATTTGTACTAAACTTTATTACTTTTTCATAACTCTTTAACAACATTAGATTATGTAGAATAACTTTGTATTGTATTCTCCAAATTAAATAAATATTGTTATTACGATTTCAACATCTTTCATTACAAGTACACTTACACTAATTGAAATCACGCTTTGTATATCGTCACTCTAGTTTTTAGGACAGTATAAGAGTGACACTAGTTATTTTCATTACGATTTAGCTTTTGAGATATCACCTGCAAAAATCTTTTCGTCAATGGAATCTTCCGTCCATATAAGAACAAACAAAGTTGTGATCCATCACGCATTTTTTTTTCTACAAAAGTTTTCACTTATTTGTACTAAACTTTATTACTTTTTCATAACTCCTTAACAACATTAATTAGATTATGTAGAATAACTTTGTATTGTATTCTCTAAAGTAAATAAATATTGTTATTACATTTTCAACATCTTCCATTACAAGTACACTTGCATTAATTGAAATCACACTTTGTATAGTCACTCTAGTTTTTAGGAAAGTATAAGTGACACTAGTGATTTTTATTACGATTTAGTTTTTCAGACATCGCCTGCAAAAATCCTTTTCGTCAATGGAATCTTCCGTCGATATAAGAACTAACAAAGTTGTGATCCATCACGTAGAGCAACTCATAATTATAGTATATTTATATGTAAGATGATATGTTCAGTTTTAAAATATCTTAGTAACAAATTCCAGAGCATGTACATGTCTGACAAATATCCTAACAAGGTTTCTCTGAAATGTGTAAATGTGTACCTTGGGGTGTAATTGTATATATATGTTAGACATAGCTAGATAGAATAATTCTAGAGTATGGTGTCAAATATTTTTATGCTCGTGTCCTAGTTTTTTCATTGTGAAGTACACACTCTCAACATCTCAAGTGGGATTGTTTACAACATCCCACTCTATACAGTACTTTGATCACATATTTTCTCGGTGCCTTGAAATACCGAGACATTGAAGGGTAGTAACAACCATGGTAAGAGCTGAACTGGTGTCAGTGTAAATATGGAATACCAAATGAATACAGAATCATGTGGCGACATGGCGACATGCACATATAGAAGGAAATCAAGCACCAATTGAGCATAGTTCAACCCATTTTCAGTTAAACAATGCCAAATAGGCAATCTATCGAATTTTACTACATCATCGAATTAGTCTAGGGATAACAGCCAACCGGATCAGTATTTGAATGGAGTACACGGCAGTAGACACAGTAGGGCCCAGCTGAGGAACGACTCAATAAACGATGATGAGCTCATGAGCAGATTATTTGTAGTACTAATAAAATTACTACTCGTACTATTTTTTTTTTTTTGTTAGAAAAGCAAGCAGCCGGAGCACACTAGAGATGCATTAAACCGAAACGGTGCCGGCCTTATGGCCGGGAGAGCGCTCGGAAGAGACGGTGCGACGTGAATACTTGTTGTTATGGTCAGAAAAATAAGTGTGCTTGTAGGTTTCAAATTTCGGTTCTGCAAATATTTCGGCCGTGATTCTGTTTTCATTTCGGCCAAAGGCCTGAAATTTTCTCTTATAAAATTCATCCAAAAATTTAAATGTATGTCCTGATTTTTTTTTTTTTTGTTGCTGTATTATTACGCGTGTGCTGCTCTTTGGAGGGAACGATTGCTGCTCAAAAGGGAGGCCACCACCCACCACAGCTACAAGACAGCACAGTATATGTACGTGAAGCTTTGTAGTACGTACTCTACCACTCTGCCCAGTCTCTTAATGTAGTACACCACGTACCTTGTAATTAATCTGCTCATCGGAAAGTTACTGGTATGTATCTTTTGGATGCATGGGAGCTAGTGAGCTACTCCCTCCGTTCCAAATTAATTGACTTCCATTTGCCCACATGTGGATATATCTAGACATGTTACAAGTATAAATACATCCACATTTGGACAAATGGAAGTCAATTAATTTAGAACAGAGGGAGTACTAACACACAGTCGATTGAGAACTAGGTTAGGGTTTTGTTCTTCACTTCCGGCGAGCGAGCTGCTCCTCTCCACATTCTGGTGATGCCTCCCCGCAACCACCGTCGGTCCACCCGCCCGCGTCCGGACAAACCACTGTCCACCCCGCTCGCGGCCGGCGCGCTGCTGCGCCGCCCTGCCCGATCTCTTCCTCTGCCGGTTCACTGCCACCGGCCATCCCTCTGAGCCCATCCTTTTTCTTCGACAATTAGTTTCTTCCTCGCAGGAGTCCAGCCAGCCGCGTCGACGCTACCTTCGGCGTGGTCCAGGCTCCACGTAGTCGGGTCGCCGCGGCCAGGCGCGTCGACCTTGACTCCGACGGTATGGGTGGCCAATGTTTTAACTTATGCATTTTCTAATCGACGAGTGTGAGGTAGGAGAAACCGTGGACAAGGAGAGGTGAGGAAGAGATAAGCTAGGTAGGGTAGTGACCCACTACACGAATCTTGGCACAAACAATCCAATGGTGATGGAGTTGATTGCGCACTAAAAACTAGCCGAGAGTTAGTAAAACCGTGTTTGTATACTGCATTACTCTATATACTCCCTCCATCCAAAATAAGTGTCTCTGATTTGTCCAAATATGGATATATCTAGACTTGTTTCATGTATAGATACATCCACATTTAGACAAATTTAATACATTTATTTTAGGATGGAGGGAGTACTTGTTAGATACGGAACTGCAACCGTGCCGGCCAGGCGGGAGGGCGGGCGAGCACTCAGCTTTATCGGACTATCAGAGAAAAGGAACAGGTTGATTTTCAGGCAGGCCCGGAGTGTAATGTTTTCTTCCAGATTCCAAAAGGTTCATTTCTAAAACTGTTCACCGGTTTTAAAAAAATGTTCAAAACGTTACAAAATATGTTAATGGGTTTAAATAAATATTTATGGGGTACGAAAATATATTTGAGGGTGATTTAAAACGTGTTCATGGTCCAACAAAAATCACGTGGTAAAAAAACATTCATGGGATAAAAAAAATCCATCGGCTCTAAATACAAGCACGGGGTTAAAAAATACTTTCCTGGATTAAAAAAGGGTTCACTTTTCTCGCTCATGAACTCGATTCACAAAACGAGACGATCACCGACGAGGTGAGCGAGTGAGCATGTATGTTATTGCTCTATTTTATCATGCTATATTAGTTGTTGTAATGAAAGCTCCATCACTACTAAATTGCAGGTAAATACGCCAAATATTCGCTGGCCATAATTAGATCAAGAATTCATGATATAGCAAATATTGATCAGAGAAGACAGTGAGCAGTGTTGCCATAAGCTTGCTCCAGCTAGCACTATGGACCTATAGAAGGACAGAATCCACCACAAAATGTAGAGAGGTATTCCTCATACTTCCATTCAATTAACCATACTTGGAAGTCATGTCAGTCCATAAACAATTCAGTTTGCATCATATTGTGCATATGATCAGAAAAATGCGGAGAACACAAATGGTGATGCTCCAGCGCCATACGACATGCATAAGCCATTAGAGGAAAATGTGGAGAACACAAATGGTGATTTTAATTGGTAGTAGAATTCCACAGAAATCTAGTTCTCCAGATATACATCAAACCTGACTGAGAAGATGGAGCTGGGAGATAAAGATGAGCGAGAGGACTGGCTTAGGCATGCGGAAACTCTTATATCATCCAACTTAGACATTGCAAGATAAAGAACAACACCGGTATACTGTAGCTTGTAGTTGTGCAACAAAAAGTCAGTGTGACTGTTCGATGTTGTAGACTTGTATTCAAATAGGCGTGGACTGGAAAATAACTGATTGCTTCCTCCAATTAAATCCACACATGTTGAATCTGGTACCTGAACATCGGTGGTTAATAAACACATCAGCACTCAGCAGTCTAGGGGAGTAAGAGCCGCTGATAAGCGAGGAATCTGTACCCGTTTGCACTGGCGGACCTAGAGGGTGGGCCGGGTGGGCCATGGCCCACCCAGAATTCTGGATTTGTTTTCTACTACCCCTCATATCGATGGAAGATCTCACGATCGAGCCTTCCAGGAACGACCGAACCAGTAGCTAGTCTCTGTCGAGTCGCTCGCCATGGACGGAGAAAATTGCACATAGCACCAGGGTTTGGTGTCATTGTTGCACAGAACATAGAATCAAAACCTCTTTTGCAGCAAACCCCAGTTTTTGGTCTAATACGTTGCAGCTAGCCCAAAAAGTCGATTTAGTCTCTTAATAGGATCTAACAGGTGGTTCCATGACACTATACTGTATTTGTGTACCATATACCGTAATTTTATGATTTTTTAAAGAAAAACGCATAAAAAATTTGACAGTAAAATAATAAAAAAAATCGTACTATTGTCTCCCAAAAAATTGCATATACATATATAGGTTTTCTACGTACGCACAAAATTTTGTTATTTTCTATAGCCCAAAATAAAACGTATTTTCCCACTTGCACCAAATCCCGTTGCAGATTTGAAGTTGCTAGTTTTCTGAACTAACAACTGAATTTATAGCGAGAATATGAAAAAACATACTCGCGTTAACGACCCGTGCATAAAGGTGTATGTTGGCGCCCAAATATTTTCTACATGCGTTTTTTATATAAAATGTCATATAATTGTGGTATACGGTACACTCTCATGTGACATGCTTTTTTTTATATAAAATGACGCATAATTGTGGTATACTTTGTATAAATATGGTACAGTGTCATGGGACCACATATTAGATACATATTAAGAGCCTAAATCATCTTTTTGTGCTAGCTGCAACGTATTACACCAAAAACTGGGGTTTGCTGCAAAAGGGGTTTTGATTATGTGTTTTGTGCAACAATGGCACCAAACCCTGGTGTTATGTGCAATTTTCTCCCATGGACGAAATCCAGCGTCGCCGGACGACCTAGTAGATCATAGGGCCAACGACTACCACCGTCTCTCCCCTACCCGGACCCCCTTGCTTCGTAGAACTTAATCCCGCCGGATCTGCTCCGGTTCCCCGCTGTGACGCCCCATGCCCCACGCTCACAGCTCGCCGCTCGGCCACCGGCGCCGGCCGGCCGATTGCTTAGGCAGAGCAGAGCTCCATGCCACCCGAGAATAGGAAGGTATTGCCACTGCCCACTGGGTATGCCCCTATTTGGCCGATCTGCTAGTGGATTTGGCAATTTGCCCCCACAAGGACACAACCGAACAGGGCAACAACCTAACTGAGCATAATCCCCAACTGGCTCACTATTTGTGTTTCAAGTGTCTATGCATTGTGTTCAGAATTAAATTTTGTGCTTATAATTATCAATCAATTGATCATATATGTTGTTTATATTGTTCTTTTGTAATTGTAGAATTAGTTATGAATGTGCCTCTTTTTCGGAAACATGAAACGAAGAAAATTTCACCAGCATTGGTGGTAGATGATGAATAAACTGAAGATAATGGGATTTTGTTGAGGTGTGTTGATTCCGCATCTACAATCCAATCCGATTCCGAGAGACCGCCACCATGTGAATATTGAACTACAATGTTGTGAATCAATTTCCTATTTATGTTGTCCATCGCCGTGCGATTTTTTTTGGAGTGTGCCCACCCTCCAATTTTTTCCTGGTCCGCCACTGCCTGTTTGGGGATGAGGATTTGCCGAGCAAGCGGCAACGACACCGCAACGACAATGGCGAGTATTCAAGATTTGCCTCGTCCGACACGCGCGTGGTACCTGCAGGAGAGTGGCGTGGATGATGGTGGCCACAAATCATGTTGAGAGCGAGGAAACTGGATTTGAGGCACGAACACCAATCTGCGCTAGAGTCGACTGGAATGGAGCAGCTGCACTACTTAAAAGGGAGTCCAAATCCATCATCATGGGGAATAAAATGGGGTCAGTTTCTTTTGGAAAAACCTCTAGTGGGGAGACGAAGAGGAAGGGAAACAGAACACCATGGTGCTTTACTACTTCGGAGAAGATGATAGGACCGAAGCGCCGTGGCATTTGTTTCAGAACAAAGGAATAGAAAAAAATAAAGACGATTACGTCATGTGCATGGCTTCGCCATATGATGGACGAACAAATGGACGGACAGATAGAAACGAATCAGACGGCTATGAATATATGATGAGGTGGATAGGCTGCATGTCAAGATAGAAAAATCATAAATGAATTTAGTGGGGTTTTGCTTTATAAGAGGTATAGATAGATAGATAGATAGATAGATTTGTAGTACAGTGGAAATCGATTAAGGTTGAACATCCAGCTAGACATCCACAAAACGATGGACTATATGCCATTGATTTGTGAGTGCCGTGCATATAAGTTTCAATGAATGTCGTTACTGAGAAGACAATGAGCTATAGGATGACGTAGTAAGGAACATCTCGAGTTGATTAGAGGACTAAATTTTACCCATGAGCTATATGAAAAGATATTAGTCACATGGAAATGAAACAACTATGGTTGGAAACCCTCCAACTAAAAACAGGAAAAGAAGACAATGTAGTAAAATGTATGCATTTGTTTTCTATGGCGAGTTACAGGAAAATCACATATATTAAGGGAGCTAAGTTGTGGACACTTGTCGGAATCAAACACCTAAGTAAAACCCAACACAGTGCGGACATTTCCAGAATTTTCCAAGTGATAAATCCCCATACTCGGTTTCTCTGTCTTTTTACTTCTAGAGTTGATCCGGACGTTACGTCCATATGCCTGTTCAAGTGAGACCAGGAGCTCTCGAGACTCGGCCGAACACAGTGTGGACATCCGGGTGGGTGACAGACAGATTTTGTCTAGACATCCATGTGCTATTCACAGCAATATTTGTCCTTTTTTTTCATCTTCGACATGTGGGTCAAGTTTAGAATTTAAATTCTTTGACAATGCAGATACAAGTTTCGTCGATAATGTGAACAAAATTCAGAAACTTTCATGGTTATTGGTGCTAATTAGGTGACTAGTGCTCTATATGCCGCCCATGTTACCCTCTGTTAGCATGTGCATCATCCACTCCTCTGGATAGTGTATACACATGGCCTCACCTGACTCAAATTAGTTGAAACTACACTCGTTGATGAACACTTCAGGACCGTGTCACGATTCAGACGTGTCCACAAGGCCCACGTGCACCTATGATTAGAGAAACGAAGCAAATCTGCATCAAGAAACATATCGCAGTGCATGGTTATAGAGCAGAATGACTGACACCAAAAGAACGCATCCAAGGGATATCATGATGGGCATCGCATGTCAAGTTGCACACTTGCTGTTTCGTGAAAGAATATACAAAATGCTAGCAGTTGCCATAGGACTTGCAGTTACATGGCAAATTTACTAAATGCCGACATTTGCCATACATAGGGTAACTAAACCCTGACGATAGTGCAGATTTCTGAACTGAGAAAGTTCAGGAGGTCATAGGTAAACAAACCAGGAGACTGGGAAGCTAATATTTCAAACATTATGCATCTGTCAACTTGTTGGGGATCCAGTTCAGGGTAGAGCGAATCTCTACAGCACCTGGAAATGCCACTATTAACAAATAAGCACCGGAAGATGTAATAGTTACTACTTCCTCTGCTCCAAAATATAAAACGTTTTGGTAGGCTAAAATAGTCTACCAAAACATCTTATATATTGGAACGAAGGTAGTGTAAACTAACAATCTAACATGGTCTGCCAAACTAGTGACCAAGTCACTGCCAACATAGGTGCCCATGTCGTCTCCTTAGGTTGAGAGCCATCACCCTCCAAATTCCAAAAAAAAAAAAACAGCGAGCCAAGTTCTGAGGCACCCATCCCAACTGAAAATATGCATACACCTACAATCAGAAAATCACAAATAGCATGTTTTTAAGTCAAATGCTATAGTGTCGTTTCCAGCTCGTAAGAAGAATCACACTAAGATCATCATAAAGTGATGTTGAATCAATAACCAACCCTGCACAGCGAAGTTAGAATATAGAAGTAGCAGCAAGGGAATGAATTGAAGAGGCTTGTGTGCTCTCCTCAGACTAGTACTGTGTCTTATGTGTGTGTACATTGCTTCTTCGGCTAGGCAGTACAGGGAAAACAAGGCAATGCCTATAGGACGTCAATCAACTAGTTTGGCCACGATTCATCAATCTTGGAGAGATTAACAGCCCGGTCTAAATGAATTACAATCCCCTATATATTTTTTCCTAGGTCTTTCTTTTAAAGTTAAACAAATAATGTTGAAGTTTAACAACAGTAAAGAAGTGGGAGAACTTGCAAGTGAGCTTGGTAAATCGAACCATAATTTTTTCATGACTAAAACTAACTGCAAAGAAAGTAACTCAAAAGCGGTTCCATAATATCATTTTCCAAGTGAGCTTGGTAAATATGAACTGACCTGCTACACAACGAAGAAGCATTTCAAACTAGATATATAAACAGCTATGTCAGCAATCGAACCAATGCAAAACAAAGGTAAGAAACACTTCACCTTTTCTTCTGGCAAAACTGGAAGCTCACACCTTCAGTGGTCATTTTTGTTGCAAGAACTTGCTCTGACTATGTAAACCTGCATCATTTACATAAAAAAGTGTAATAGTTAGAAGAATTGGATTTTATCCATCACTAAGCCTTGCAAGAATCCCTCCTGTTTCATGTACAATTAAAGGCAGGCTATAAGCAAAAGCTAATATCTAAACGCCTTTTTAGATCTGCTTGAAACATATCGACTTTATTTTTTTGAGAGAGAAAACGGATCAACTATATTTCTGTTTCCTGCATACTTTATGTAAAATCCCGCAATACCGAACCGGATTTGTCCTTGTTCTAATAATTGAGACATGTTCCTAGTTATGGAGTACAAGTATTGATATGATTCCTACTCTGTAGTTACAATTATGAATTTGCATGCCAGGTGTCACTGCATAATAATTTAATTCTACAACATGTAGAAACATATATGTTTATGCACAGTGTAAACTCTAGTTAATATATAGCCATAACCACATTATTCTACTCAATCAAATCATGGCGTGGATGCAGAAAACGGTACGTTCATGAGGATGACTCCAACCCACCTAGCAAGTTTCAGAAATTTGCATAATCACAAGGCTTCATTTGGAACCCAAAAAATACCACAGAAATTCGATACGAATCGAGTTATCTACTATTGCTGGACACAGTGCTTAAATCTCTTTCCGATCATGCTACCGAGAGAAACTTTTTCTTTTCTTAAACACCCATCTAAAAGGGTGCGGGGAACAGGTTGAACCTCACCTTAAACTTTTTCCTCTCAATGAGCTGGAACACTAAGCAGTCACCGCCAACGAGCTTGTGGTCAGCAGCAAACGCTCTCCACGGGTAACGTAGCTATCCCGACCGCAGATACCGTAGGACACGTGGAACTCGTTATTCACCTCATCGACCAAAACCATCATCTCACGATGCGCCGGGAGATGCTGCCTGAAGTGCGCCGGGGGATACTGCCATCCACATTCACATGTATGTAAATGTATTTAGACACGTTTAGTATGTATGTTTACTCATATTACTATGTATCTAGACAACATGTAAAACATCTAAAACATCTTATATTTAAAAATGGAGGGAGTACATTACTACGGACAATGTTTTCGCCATACCAGCTGATTACTTTTGGCACAATCGTGGGACATTGGCTTGATGAAGGTGGGGTGGTCGGAGCCCAGCTGGCCCTTGAGCTCTTCGGCCTTGATGAAGGCTGGCGATGCGGTATTGCGATGTGTCTTTCCAATGCGGTAATCTGGCTGCTGTGGGAGGTCGGCGATGCGGCCGGACCGTCGGATTGGGGCGTCCAGCTTCGGATTCCACGGCCTCGGATTCCGCGGCTTGGTCTACAAACCAGATAGACAGGGTAAGCAGCGAGACAATGGCGCAGAGAAGAAGGCATGCCCTTTTTTTAGATAAAAGGCTCATGGAGCCCAGCTTTAAATTAATAAAGCCACAAGGTTCAGATTACAACACCGATCGACGCTGGGGTTACCAGCTTACAATAACAACACAAAGAGAAAAGCGACATCCAAAAAAAAGACGAGCACAACTACAACAAGCTAAGATAATGCAGTTAGGCGCTTGAGGTCTTCGTCTCGATCAACTGAAGAACAAAGGAAGTCGCCGGCAGATCGCGCCCGGAATCCCCACCAAACTGTCTTAACAGGTGCAGCCTCCGTCCACACGGTGACCAGCAGAGGGTAACCAAGAGAACGATGTAGGTCGAGGTCTCAAGAGGCAACGCCTCCAAGAAGGAAAACGACACAGAGGTGACGCTGTTGCTCGACCCATTGAGAGTCTAGGTTTTCACCTAGAGACATTCAACCATGATGGGGAGAAAGTTGAGGCTCATCGAAGAGACCTCCAAGGGCGTCACCATCATCGGCACCGGCCAAACCGGGTAGGGCTTTCGCCCAAGCCGCCGATTTTAACCACATATCAACCACAACGTCCATTCAGCTGGCAAAACCTCTGCGATACAACCACACAACCGGAGAAACACGAAGGAGACAGAAGTAGGAACCTTTTCCTCGCAGGATCAACGGAATCCGAGAGAGCAGAAAGGAGGAGGACATGCTCGTCCTGCGGTCGCCTCAGCTAAGACCAAACATGGAGGAGGAGGACCCTGGGAGACCCTGCTCCAGCCCCGACCGCAGCGAGTCACCCATGACTGCGCGTGCACGGTTCCCGTCTTCCGAAGTCACTCACCACCAGCACACCGACGAAGACGAAGCAGCACCCACACCATCCGAAGCACCCCCGGTCGGCCGCCGTCAATCCAACCGACCGAACTCCCCCGTACCGACCAAGCGAAAACAATATTTGGAAAACAAAATCATATGTTTATTGTAATATAGATGTATGTGTCAATGGTGTTGTAGTTTTGAGCAAAATAACTATGTAACATCAAACTAAGCTTAAGATATTATGAATGTGGAAAAGAATCGATGATTCATCTAGCTATGGGAAAAAAGTTTTGATTTATCTATTTGAATCCTTTATAAAGTAGCCCCAAAATTTTTTTGAACACCCAAGCTCGAGAACCTAGATCCGTCCCTGGCCACACGCCAGCCAAACGAGCAGCACCGGAGAGATCCCCACCGCTGCCATCCTTGAGGGCCACGCAGCTTTGCACGGCAGTTCTCTCCGGCAGCGGCGAGGGGCGGAGAGGAGGGTGTGAGCGATGGCGGCGGCTAGGGTTTTCGTCGCCTCCCGTGTCGCCCTCGCGAGAGCGACGCGGGGGGCGAGGGGGTCCGTTCGTGTTCGTAAACAAACTAATCTCATAGACGGAGGAAGGCCGATCTGACCGGGGCGGCGGCCTGGCGGACGGAGTGAGCAGCCGCAGCTCATCCAGCTTGCGCTTGTTCTCCTCCACCTGCCTCCTGCGCTGCTCCTCATACCAGTTCGCCGCCGCCATTCCTCCTCACCTCCTTGGCTCCTTCCTTCCTTGGCTTTCCCCTCCCTCGCTCGCTGGGTTGGCAACAGAAATAAACGGCCCATGCGGCCCAGTCTGTGGAGGGACGTACTAGTTGTGTGTGATCCGTTCGATGCGCATCCGACGACCCCAGCGTGAAGCTCCTCGCTCGCTGGGTTGGCAACAGAAATAAGCGGCCCAGTCTGTGGAATGCGCGCGAGGCGCGAGATTGGAAGAAATTGGCGCGAGATCAGAAGGAGATCGTCTGGAGTCTGCGGGGAAGCGCTGCTCTGCTCGTCGATTTGTGCTTTTCTCTGTTTCTCTACGAACTCCAACCTTCAGAAACTTCATCGACTTCCTTTTTTTCTCATGCAAGTAGCTGCTCGATCTTGATCAAACATCCGGCTTTTATGGAAGAGGCAATGGAAGGTGAGGTTGACACAGCGCACGTTGATCCTGATTACAATAGGTAATTTTCTTTCCCCAGTTATTCAATTTGAAAAGAAAAAAAATGATCCCGTAGGCGCCAGGGATGGGGGCGGATGGTGCTTGGTTTGGAAGGTTGAAAAAGGCTGCTGTACTTAGGTGATCATATATACGGTTTGAGTTATTCCCCTGATGTAACAGTGAGATAGTACAGAAAAGTTACATAGTTAGCTTCAGTAGATTTTCAAGTTAGCTCTCGAGATTTGTTTGTACAGAAAAATTACAAGACAAAATTAAAGAGGGTCATCGATCACAAGGCAAAAGAGATCATTTAACAAAGTGCCCTCGAGCTGAAACTAGAACTGATTGCCAAGTCCACATGAATCTTAAAATAGACCAGAAGAAGCAAATGACAGTGTTAGTCTTGGAAAATTGAAGGAATCTGAAGATTACAAGAACAATATCAGTTACACTCACCTATTGATGGTAATCTTGCTCACATATTTAGTTCACAAATCTAGAGATCATAATTGTTTAAACTGGACGATTAAGCTCGCCACCATTGCTACTCCTTGTTCGTGCAAGCTTAACATTAAACTGGACGATTAAGCTCGCCACCATTGCTACTTACAGAGACAGTTCATCCATAGTGTAGAACTGTACGTACGTGCAATCAATGCTCGTAACAATTAAGCTCGCCACCATTGCTACTCCTTGTTCGTGCAAGCTTAACATTAAACTGGACGATGCCTTGTTCGTGCAAGCTTTTGCATCGGAACGGACCTGATACGGGAAGAAGATTTATTCGATCAACAACCGTAAGCTTTGCACAGAACTGTTTGCTTACCGTAGATGCACCCATGTACTGTAAAGTTCATCATAAGTTCATAACTCCCAAATGTCCAGCAAGAAGATTGGCCGTCTAGGAAAAAAAGTCACCAAGCTTTCACATCACATCCCAATCCGCTCTGTCAAATTCTGAGTGAATACAACTATACAAGCAATTTTTCTAGAGGAAAGGCTGGAAAGGTTCAGATGGGACTCCAACCAAGAAATAAAACTCCACGAAGCGAGATAGTCATCGATAAGACACACTGTACATTTGTATAAAACATGTCCCCATGCGGCCTTGAAACCAGCCAACTTAAGCCTCACCACAGAAAAGCAGCTCACTGTAACATGTGCCCTTACGCCTGAAACCCACTTATTACAACAGAATAAATAGACTGAGATCTCACATGCATGAAAAACCTTCCAGACCAACGAACAACTCATCAGCATTTTCTGAGAAGTCATGTTACAATTTCTACTTTTTTTAGGACTAAATGCAATTCATTTACACCATGATGAAGACGCGACTGTGCCAAAAATCAAGTTACAAACTGCAGCAAAGCACAAGGACACCAAGAACTAAGGCAAAGAAAAAGAAAAAAAGATGAAGCTAAAACATAGGGTAACGGCAACTACACGCCAAGCTAACCAAGTTTTACAGCAAAGGATCATGGGAGCATGAATGCAGCGGCATACGCCTGGGAGCCCTCATGCCAGCAATCATCCAGAATCGAGCTTCACACAAGATTGAACCCGCTGAGCTGTGCAGGGGGTTCGGCCACCAACAGTTAATTCCTACAGCAACTCTGGTCCAAATTTCTTGACAGGCAAATTCCAACAATTGCTGCGGAAAAAAAAATCAACCGCTGTACTCTAGAGCTTCTCCTTCTGCCAGAAGAAATAATGCCGTCCAAAACAAAGCCATGAGCACGCATTTTTACACGAGATTCATCATTCATGTATGATTCTTCCTGCACAAAATAAAAGAGGAATCAACTTCCAGACAATGTCAGACAAATAGACAAGCTACCAAAATGAAGGGTACAGGATGGTGATGCACCTACCTCAGCAAGACAGAAGGGCCTTGCAATTTAGTTTCCATTTGCATAAAAAAATAGTAGAATACTCACCAAAGGGCCATGAAATCATATAAGGCAAAAGTGTATATGACAATCTCATATGAATAGATTTGAGCACAATGTTTATTATCAAATACGTGCCATCTTTTAAAAAAATGCTTTTCAATACATGGAAACACTGCACCTTAAAAAGAGGTGCTTCCACCTTGTTGGACAAGCATCATACACAGTCATTTGTTCTAGCAATTGCTTCAATAACATTAGATGATATGGAACATAGGCAATACAACAGATGAGTGATAGAATCACAGTAAATATATTACAGCATGTAAAGTAAGTTAATTGCAGATCCCACTACCATTTAAGTACAATACGAGCATCTCGACACTGGTCTAGTTAGTTTTGATCAACCCTTTTCTTCAGCCAGAAATATAACTAAACGCGTTTCTCAGGTCACCATGTGATATATGCTGGCTCAACACGGTGCACACTGAGCTAACCGAACAGAAAGGTTGTTTTAATTTGATCAAAAAATTCCATTCAGAAGGGTCCTAGACTCATAGTCTATATAGTCAAATTTGAATGGCAAAAGAAACAACACTAAGTGGCTGTTCCGACTGAGAAGATATCATACCAATATTAATGAGGTAAATATTGTTTATCACCGAAAACTAAAAGATGCAATTCAGTACATACTAAAAATCAGCAGGTCTTCAAAACTGCTTAGTTAACTGTGGGCATTCATCAATCATTATATAGACAGACTACTGTATGATATCACAAAATAAATAGATTACCAAACGATCTTTACTTTATGTTGAAATAAGAGCATGGCATGACTAGAGCAGAGAATTATAGGGATTGGCTTCATTGCAGAAAGAATCCAACAGCTAACATTACACTATCTAATACTATAATGCACCAGAGCATGTTGGAATAAGCTGATCATTGCACAAAAATCCAGGATCCAGCAATCATATAGGTCAGAAAACTTGGTGAACATCAAAAACCTACACTGCAAGAGATTTGACTACATCTGTCATATGTACTTGGCTATTAAAGTTACACGAGATAATACTGTGTAGGCTTGTTCCATGTCAGTGAACATCAAGAGGAGCCCCAGCCATTTCTCTCAACCTACATTAACTAGCACAATGATGTTTCTACTGATCACAAAGGATCACAAGACTCGGGTTAACAACGTCAAGGTCAAGCCATAAAATGGAAAGATCCATTATATGCTTCATTACTCATGGCATTTGGTTATTTGGATGGCCAAAGTGTGGGGGATACTGTTGTGGATTTGTGGGCTATATGCCTAAATGAGTATGAACCGAACACAACCGATCTTGCCTCAATAACATAATAACACACAACAAAGCACAACATCGGTTATCTTCAACGTAACCACCTTAAAGAATAGTAGAATACAAACACATGACATGTCATGGCCCTTGGGGTAATCAGCAAAAATACTATGTTTGACGTAATAGACCAACCAAACAGAAACCTTTTCTTTTGTTAAACATTTGTAATAAGAAACCTTTTATGTGCTCAGAAATGTTTGACCCACTGTCATGGTTTTTGAGTGGCGACTCAAAGTGAGTCGCCAACCCCTGCGACTCGCTGTATAATCGCCAAAAGTCACTGATAATCGCCCAAGTCGCCTGATTAGTCACGAGTCGCCGTCATTTTGAGAAAACGACTTTGGCGATTTATCAGCGATATATCAGCGACTCAAAAACCATGCCCACTGTCACATACTTGTATTGTATGGGTCACGCAGATACATGATAAGTCATAGTAGACTTAAACTAGAGCATCTCATACAACAGGTAACTTAATATATCGATTGCAATTCCAACATTGGCTCATCATAGAGTATCAGGTAAAACTTGATAAGTGAGAACAATCAAGTTGTCCACTCTCGCTCATGACGTAAAGGAAGCAAGAAACATGCAAACTGAAGGTTTCCGATTTATATAAGGAACCTAGACCCATGCGATTTAACGCTTACCACAAGGGTCCATCACTAAAACTTGCACTAGGAGAGAACTGGAGGTGCAATCTGTGCGAGTATAGGTCATTTGTGTCAAACAAGTAACCTGCAAAAATAAGCACCAGATAAGTGTCAACTTAATGCTACAACACTGACATATTTGAAAGTATGTAATGCAGTACGATACGATATTTGAAAGTATGTAATGCAGTACGATACGATGAGGCATACAAAAAGGGATATTACTAACTGTAGAAAGTCTGAAACTGATCATCAACGGAACAAAGTGAAAGGTATGAGACACTTGTCGCAACATTCAGGTTAAAACTACCTGGCAGATGCTAGATATGAAATGAATAAACTTATATAAGGAAAGATGTGTGATACATTAATTATAGTAAGTACATAACCTATAGGGCGTGAAACATAGCAGAAGACAATAGGGCAAATGGATATGTATTCTGCATGCAAATTCTAGCTCAGTAAGAACAGGAAACTTGTGTGAACAAACAACACCACAAGTATAGACAACTACCTGCAACTTATGTATGATACACAACTTAGGCAGACAATCACACTGATGCGGATATACAAAACGCAGCTCAGCAAGAATTGGTAACATAAGTACTAAATGGAATACTAGAATGTAAGAAACATGACTTGGGGTGACAATGATGTTACATTCACCTTGCAGATACTCCATGACAGAAAACGGTTGGATCGGAGTGTTAAACTCAACAAGAGCAATTAAATGTGTATTATCAAATCCTCCATTGACCAGCCTTACTTCAGAGAACCCTGTAAAAAGACGAAATAAATCTAGAGCAGCAAGAGTCAAGGACTAAAGCACCAAATGGTGAAAACAAAAACATAACAGATACATAGATTGGTAAGAACATAAACATAAAATATAGTTCACTTATGAAAAAAAAGAAAAATAAATTAAAAATAATAAGAAAGAGAATCATGTGCATAAAAGGAAACGTGTAAGTTCCCTTCTGGTACAGTTGGAAGGGAGACCTTCAACATATAGGGTGTTTGATGCATTTGAGGGAAGACAGCGCTCATGAAAATCAATAGAAAGCATCTGTAAAGATTCACCATGTCAAGTTAAATAATCGAGCACTTCACATTTAGTAACAAAACTTCTAGGAACAAGTAATTATTCTGTTGCCTCGTTGCGTATGTAAGGCCCAAAAGGCATTCTATTGATTCACTAAATCCAGCTCTGCAATAAGAGTGCAAACACTAAATTATTATGCACACGTTACTTGGCATACAGTTCTAAAAGACACTCAGCCACACATAACCTATTATGATTAAAATCACTATTTTTACATTTTTTTTTTGACAGAGATACCATAGGGAAAAATCCCTACGGTGTAGATTTTATATTAATAAACAGAGAAAAACCAGTGGTTTTTCAATACAAGTCCTTACAAATCTCTGCCAAAAATTCAGGGTGGCAGGAAGGCCAATATTCGAAAAGAGAAGATACACATCTAGGTAAAGGTATGGAGAAGCCAATCTAGAAGAGGCTGAATTAAGGGCGCTGAAAGCTGAAACTCTGTATTGATGTAGTAGTAAATCACTTTGGAACAAAACTTTCCATCTAGCTAGAGAAGGTTGCTGGTTTTTGAAGATGAGACCGTTTCTAGATTTCCAAATATTCCAGAGGCAGCAAATAGCAATTTCCATGAAGCAAGGGCCGGTAAAACCAAGCTTGGCCTGAGCAAAACGCTGCGAGATGTCCAGAGAGCTGATCCAGTGCATACCAATAGAATTCCAGCAAGAGATGGCAAAGGGGCAGTCAAAAAATAGGTGATCTCGGGTTTCAGTCACTGCCGTATTGCAGAGAACACAAGATGGCCCCCCCTCGAACTGCCAATGTTTTCTCAGCATGAGGTCCTTGGTATTTAAGCGGTCCCTCATGAGAAGCCATCCAAAAACCCGAAGTTTGGGCGGGCTCTTGGATTTCCAGATGGCTTGTAAGGGGCTATCTTGTGGCAGACAAGAAAATATGTAATTGTAGTATTTCGCCGATGAGTATAACTGACTTCCCCAGGGAAAAATCCTTGCATCTACCGCAGCTGGGTCCAGAACAAGATCATCAAGCAAGTTGGTGACCTGCTCATATTCACTATTTTTACATTTTCAAGTTGGGTATAAAAGGAAACAGGATAACAGAAACTAAAATGTGGAGCTAACACACATCAAGAAAAGAACATTTGGAGGGGGGAGAAAATCTTACTGTAGCCAATGGTGAAAAGGCTTAAAATAAGTTGTTCGAGAAAATGGCAAGCATATCAATGTTACAGTATCATTTGCTAAGGATGACCTATGAAGTTGAAATACAGATATGCACGTCGATTTCTCGTAATACTCATTAGAAACAATTCATACGGACTGATAAATGTAAGGGCCATATTTAGTTGAGAAAAATATACTGAGAAGATGGTGAGTATTTAACCTATCATGTAGCTCAATGAGTACCACAAATATCCAACTGATGCCCAAATGGCAATCAGTCATGCTCTCAATAAATATTGAGAGGTTGCTAAAGGGAAACGAGCCGACTTTATTAAACTACTAATTGCTACATGAAAGTTATGGCGCCATACGACGTAGCAGCCTGCAAAACCCTAAGCTAGATAAACAGGATTCATGTAAGCACTATCGACCAATTCCAACTTTTAAAATTTATAATATATCTGGTCATAAAACATCCATTTCAAAGCTCTTTAGAACAATGGTAGCCAGAAATATGTGTTGACAGCTGTGTGCTAATGTTTTTAATTAACAAAGCAAAGCTAGGCAACACTAGAGACTAGACCCAAAGGTGAAAATTCTATAGGCCAACCCGTAAAAAGAATCAACTAACCTCATCCTATAACTATTACTTTTTCTAGGATTACTTCCAATCTTCAACAAGAAAACTTAGCTAAGGATAAAACAATCTGCGTCGCTGATAGCTTCTGTTTTAGATTCCCATTAACAAACCTGAACATTTATTCTACCAACATGATGCAGTAATGCTTAAAAATAACTACAATTTGCAATTAAAAGTATCTCAAATACAGTAGCTCCACAACTGCAGGGTTTGACTATTAAGCTTCCCCGAAAAGAAATGGGGCAACCGAAGATATGGCTATGCTGCTCGCTTCATGCTGTACTTTTACAAAACTGAAAGCCGATGCAAAATCCCCAAACAAACAATTGTATAAGGTACAACCTATGATCATAAACACAACCTCATACAGTTCCATTCATCTATGCTAAGCTACCACATCTACTACTGGTTTCCCTACAAATTTCCTAACAAAACATTAGGCAGTGAGCACAAACCGAAGAAGTCGTGGGGCGGCAGTAGGGCTGGAATCGAGCCGAGCCGAGCCGGCTCGAGGCTCGGCTCGGTCAGGCTCGGGAAAACACGAGCCAGCCTGGCTCGGCTTGCACCTGAAAAATTAGCAGAAAGTGGGCTCGTGGCTCGGCTCGTCAGGCCGAGCTGAGCCGGCTCGCGAGCCTCAGCAAATTTTTTTTTTTACACATGAATCGATCAAATTATCAAAGACGCATCGTGCTGGCGTTGACCCCATCCACGCATCGTGCCTGTGCTCTGTCTCTCCTTCCCCATCGCGCTCCTCCTCCCTAGGGTTACCCCGCCGCCGCCGCCACCACCACCGCCGCCGACGCCGGCCGCCATCACCGCCGTCCGCCTGACCGCCTCCCATGGATCGTCGCCTGAATCGCCTCCCCCCGTAGCTTGCCTGGGCAGTGGAGCCGTTCAAGGGCGGCCGTCGCCGTGCTTCCAGTGGGCAGTGGCGGCCGGCGGCCTTCCGGCAGCAGCAGCCAGCAGGGATCCGTGTCCGTCGCTTCTCTCCACCTCCGGTAATGACGCCATCTGATCTGACGGCTCCGCACTCCAGGCACTGTCCATTCTTTTGATTTCTGGTACCGTTTGTTGTTCTTGTTAGTAGAATGGTAGTAGCAGTAGCACACTAGCACTCCAGGCTCTCTGTTTAGGAGTTAGGACTACGGTATGATGCAATTTTTAGGACTGCTCGAGGTACTGATGCAATTTTTCACTACTGTGTGACAGAGACAACCCATACTCACCACAATTACCGACGATGCAACCTCGTAGTGCTGCTTCACAAGCAAAATCGCAGAGAAAGAGGGCTGCGTACCACAACGCGATGAACTCCAAAACAGCTGGTTTACTCGGCATCTCTTCGACTAACCCATCATCGTCGCAAGCAAGAGCAGTGGATTCGTCGCAGAGAAAGTGGTGCTTATTTCTTGTATATACTTGCTGAAATTTTCTATACAACAAAAAACTGAAGCAAAATAGTGTAAATGAGTCTTATTTGCTATATTCGCTTGCTGGAACTTTTTATACAGCCAAATAACTGAAGCAAAATAGTGTCAATGGTGCTTATTTACTTCATTTACTTGCTGGAACTTTTTATACAACCAAAAACCTGATGCAAACTAGTATAAATGATGCTTATTTCTTGTGTATACTTGCTGAAACTTTCTCTACAACAAAAACCTGATGCAAACTAGTATAAATGGTCCTTATTTTTTGTATGTGCTTGCTGAAATTTGTCTGTCTACACTTCAGATTCGACATGGCCTCTAACAAGTGACAAGCGCCGACAAGAAGATGAAATGATGGCGCAATGGTCCTTTTGTGGTTGAACTTTATGTTAAATTGTTAAGACTTGTGTTTCGATCAAGCTACAACTCATGTCGTGTTCTATTTGTTGAACTAAGTGCACTTGTGTTTGTGATGTATGAGACTATTGTTTGTGATGTATGAGACTATTGTTTGTTGCCTTGTTTCGATCCCATCTTATTTGACATGTCTTTGTGTGATCGACTTGTTGTCATGGATGCCACTGTTGTTTAGTTCATGCCACTGTTATATATCCATGCTCTCTTGGTGATTACAATTGCAAAGCATTGTTCGGGAATTCAGTACCTGGTAACTGCTCGGTCGGCCACTGAGTAGCGATTAATCGGTGAATCTGCCGATTAACTGGATTAATCGGTCGACCATTAATCGGTTGTCAAAACAGAAATAAACATAATTTGCATACATATATATAATATTTTCTATATTATTTAATACTCCCATGTTCCCAGATATGTAATTATACTAAACTATGCTATTGCAAGCATAGACAAGAGGTAAAAATCATATCTGGACACTTTGGTCTTGATGCATCCAAACTGGAAGGCAAAAACCTACAAAATTAATCGGCCTGACAGCTGATTAATCGGCCTGACAGCCGATTAATCGGTGATTAATCGGTCTGACAGCCGATTAATCGGGGTCACCAGTTAACTCACCGAATAGGTGCTAATCTATTCAGTGACCCACTGAGTAGCGATTAACTGGCCGATTAACTGGTTAACTGGCCGATTTCTTGAACAATGTTGCAAAGTGTTACATTTTTGGCAAAGACCATGTCAATTTTTTTTATTTCATCGAGCCTTCGAGCCGGCTTGCGAGCTTCATCGAGCCGGCTCGTCGAGCCTCGAGCCTTGTCCGGGAGGTCAAGGCTTGGCTTGCACCACCTTCGAGCCGAGCCGAGCCCGAGCCGAGCCTTGTCGAGCCCGAGCCGAGCCTCGAGCCTCGAGCTTCAGGTCCAGCCCTAGGCGGCAGTGAGCAAAGGCAGCCGTGCTATCATCTCTACAGCCTATAGGAGCTGTGTCGCCGTCCTGGGTGGCCCCATCATGGCTTCGGCCTGTGGTGGCTGCAGCGCCGTCATTGGCGGGACCATCTCCATGATAGGCGCACCTTCCAGCTGCTTGACCATTTCCATCACAGGCGCTCCTTACGGGTTTCGGCGGTGGCGGCGCCATCAAAGCTTCTTGGTGGGTTGGCAGCGCCACAGCAGGTCTGGGTAGACCGGTTGGATTGGATCGTCGGCGAGCGTGGCAGGGTGGGTTGGGGGCCGGCCATCTCTGTCGGCTAGTGGAGGTGGGCGGACGAGCTACCGGATCTATCCCCCGAAGTGTGCTAGGATTTCGGGGATCGGCAGCTGAGGGTCGGTGGAGGCGCGGGCTAGCACTAGGTGAACCAGGCATTCTTATACGAAGAGGCGCTCCCCGTGTTGCCGGTTTCGGCATCCGGTCGCCGTTGAAGGAAGGAAGGAAACGCGGAAACTAACGGGGGAGGCGCGACGAGGGGCGCGTGCTGCCGCTGCTGGTGGGTGTGGGCGCTCGGAGGCGGTAGTATGAACGCGCGTGAGGGTGGGGATTTGGGAGATTTCGCTCGCGGTGTAGGGCATGCTTGAGATTGTACTGCTTGGGCTGGTGGGTATGAGCCCAGTCTCATCTGGAATGCCCTCCGAAACAAAGCACCAGCACCGATTTTAACATGAGATTCATGTATCATTCTTCCTGCACAAAATAAAAGAAGATTCAACTTTCAAACAAATAGACAAGCTACCAAATGCAGGGTACGGGATGCACCTACCTCAGCAAAACAGAAGGGCTTTGGAACTTAGTTGCCATTGGCATCAAGAAAGCAACTGAGTACTCGTCCCCGGAAAATTGGTGAATCAACACAAAACACAAAGGCGATGAGATCATATAAGGCAGAAGTTTATTTCACAATCTCACATGAATAGATTTGAGCACTATGTTTATTATCAAATGTGTGTCATCTTTTTTCAATGCATGGCAACACTGCACCTTAAAAAGAGGTCCTTCCACCTTGTTGGACAAGCATCATACACAAAGTCATTTATTCTAGAGATTTCTTCAATAACATTAGATGATATGGAACACCGGCAATAAAGCAGATGAGTGATAGCATCACAGTAAATATATAACAGCATGCAAAGTAAGTTAATTGCAGATCAAGCTATCATTTAAGTACAATACGCACATCTCGACACTGGTCTAGTTAGGGTTGCCCGACCCTTCTCTTCAGCCAGAAATATAACTAAATGTGTTTTGCACATCGCCATGTGATATATGCAGGCCAAATATGGTACTCATTGAGCTATCCGAATTACAGGACAGCATGGTCCTTAAAACTAGAAAGGTTGTTTAAATTTGATCCAGAAATTCCATGCAGAAGGGTCATAGACTCCTCGTCTATATATCTATTATCTATCTATGCAATCGAATTTGAATGGCAAAAGAAACAACACGAAGCAGTTGTTCCCACTGAGACGATAACATACCAATACTAATGAGGGTTCTATTGTTTATCACTGCAAATTAAATTCGTATGTATTAAAATCCGCAGGTCTTCAAAGCTGCTAAGTTTTAACTGTGGGCAGTCATTAATCATTATACAGATATCGTATTCACACTAAATAAATAGATTACCAAACAGTCTTAAGTTTATGTTGAAATAAGAGCATGACATAACCAGAGCAGAGAATTAGAGGGTCCAGCCTAGCTGCCTAGGGCAATATGCTTCATTACTCATGCCATATGGTTATTTGGTTGGCCAAAGTGTGGAGGACACAGTTATAGGCTTGTGGTAATATTAACTAAGAGCATGAAAAGTGGGCTAGGTGCCTAAATGAGTATGAACTGAACACGACCTATCTTGCCTCGGTAACCCAATCACACACAACAAAACATAACTTCGTTTATCTTCAAGACAACGACCTTAAAAAAAGTAGAATACATGCACATGACATGTCAAGGCCCTTGGGTAATCAGAAAAAAATACTATATTCGACATAATACGCCAACCAAAAAGAAACCTTTTCTTTTGTTAAACATTGGCAATAAGAAACCTTTGAAGTGCTCAAAAACGTATGATCCACTGTCACAAAATTGTATTGTATGGATCACCCAACATGGTAAGTTATAGTACACATACACTAGAGCATCTCATACAACAGGTAACTTAATTATCGATTCCAGATCCAACATAGGCTCATCACAGTGTATTGGGTAAAGCCTGAGAACAATCAAGTTGTCCACTTTTGCGCCTGAGGTAACAGAAGCAAGGATGATGCAAACTGAAGGTTTCCGATTTATATATAAGAAACCAGACCCACACGATTTAATGCCTACCACGAGGGTCCATCACCTAACCTTGGATCAGAAGGACAGAATAGGATGTGCAAACTGGGCGAGTATAGGTCATCAGTGTCAAACAAGTAACCTGCAAAAATAAGCACCCAAGAAGTGTCAACATGATGCTACAATACTGACATATTTGGAAATATGTAATATAGTACGATAGTGAGACATACAAAAACGTATAAGGCTAACTGTGGAAAGTCTGAATTGATCATCTACGGAACACAGTGAAAGGTATGGGACACTTGCCGCAACATTCAAGTTAAAACTAGAATATGCTGGATGTCAAATGAATATACTTATATAAGGAAAGATGTATGACACATAAAAAATAGTAAATACATAACCTATTGGAAGTAAACATAGAAGAACACAATAAGGCAAATGGATGTATTCTGGGTGCAAACTCTAGCTCAGTAAGAACATAAAACATAAGCGAGCAAACAATAACACGGTCCACAAGTATTGACAACTACCCATAACTTATGTACGAGATACAACTTAGGCAAACAATGACACTGATGCAAAGGATGTACACAACACAGTTCAGCAAGAATTGGTGACATAAGTATTAAATGGAATACTAGAATATAAGAGATACGACTTGGGCTGACAAGATGTTACATTCACCTTGCATAGACTCCATGGCAGAAAAGGCTTGGACAGGAGTGTTAAACTCAACAAGAGCAATTACATGCATATTATCAAATCCTCCGTTGACCAGCCTTAATTCACAGAACCCGGTAAAACGGCGAAATAAATCTAGAGAAGCAAGAGTCAAGGAGCTGAAGCACTAAATGGTGAAAGCAAAAATGCAACAGACAGATTGGTAAGAACATAAACATAAACTATAGTTCACATGAAAAACTGATAAATAACCCCAGAATAATAATAGAAAGAGAATCAAGTGCATAAAAGGATACGTTTAAGTTCCCGTCTAGTACAGTTGGAAGGGAGACCTTCGACATATAAGGTATTTGATGCATTTGAGGGAAGAGAGGGCTCATTAAAACCAACAGAAGGCATCTGCAAAGATGCACCAGGCCAAGTTGAATAATCGAGTAATGCACATTTACTGGCAATACTGCTAGTCTTAATGAGGAACAAGTAATTATTGTGTTACCTCATTGTGGGTGTAAGGCCCGTAAGGCAGTTCTATTGATTCACTAAATCCAGCTAATTCCTGCTGACAACCAGTCATCTCTTGTCCAGAAGGCATGTCTGCAATAAGAGTGTAAACAGTAAATAGTACGACACGTGTTAATTGGCATACAGTTCTTAAAGACACTCAGTGGCATGTAAAATGATGGCTGAAATCATTATTTCAAATGTTCAATTTAAAAAGATATACTAGTATAAAAGGAAATAGGGTAACAGAAACTAAAATGTGGAGCTGACACAAGAAAAGAAAATCAGGAGAGGGGGGGAAAGGAAATCTTACTATACCCATTGTGCAAAGGCTTATAGAGTAAGTGGTTCGAGAAAATGGCAAGCATATCAATGCTCTAGTATCGTTTGCTAATGATGACCTATGAAGTTGAAATAGAGATAGACGCTGATTTCTCATAACACTCATTAACAGATATTCATACTACTGAGAGATAAATGTAAGGGTTTTTTCGAGACAAGAAAATTACAAGTAGTCAACTGAGGAGATGGTGAGTTATTTAACCTATCATGTAGCCCAATTACTACAAAAAATATCCAACTGATGCCCAAATGGCAATCAGTCATGCTCTCAACAGAATATTGGGACAGAGGGTACTAAGAGGAAACAGGAACCGGGTTCATTAAACTACTAATTGCTGCATGATATTTAGGGCGCCATACTACGTAGCAGCATGCAAACCCTAAGCTAAGAGCACTAGACCTAAAGGTCAAAATGCTACAGACCAACACCGTAAAAAAATGTCAAGGAACTCCATCCTATAGCTATTACTATTCCTAGGATTACATCCAATCTTCAGCAGTAAAACTTATGCTAAGGACAAAACAATCTGCAATGCTGATAGCTTTGTTCTAGATTCCCATTAACAAACCTGAACACTTAGCCTACCAACCTGATGCAGTAATTCTTAAAAAAACTACAATTTAACAATTAACAGTATCTCAAATAGAGTAGCTCCACAATCACAGGGTCAACTATTAAGCTTCCCAGAAAAGCAATGGGGCAAAGAAAAAATGTCAAAGATATGGCTAAGCTGCTCGCTTCAACCTATACTTTTACAATGACCGAAAGCCTAAGCCTATGCAAAATCACCAAACAAGCAATTGTATAAGCTACGACTTATGACCATAGCATCCAAACAATCTGATACAGTTCCATTCATCCATGCTAACCTACCACATCTACTACCGTTAATTTGTCCCTTAAATTTTCCTATACTTTTACATAACCGGAAGCCTAAGCCTATTCAAAATCACCAAACAAAGAATTCTATAAGCTACAACCTATGACCATAAGCATATATCCACACAAGTCGATACGGTTCCATTCATCTACGCAAAGCAACAACATCTACTATCTAATTAAGTATCTCCATATTGAAAAATCTAATGAAGTATCTAGCAGAAGCGGAACGTTGAGCAGTGGGCACAAACCAAAGAAGTCGGGGGCGGCAGTGGGCAAAGGCAGCCGCGCTATCATCTCTACGGCCTGTAGGAGCTGCGTCGCCGTCATGGGTGGCCCCATCGTGGCTTCGGCATGTGGGGGCTGCAGCGCCGTCATTGGCAGATCCATGTCCATCACAGGCGCACCTTGCGGCTGCTGGACCGTTTCCATCACAAGCGGTCCTTGCGGCGGTGGCGGCGCCCCAAGAGCTTCGGACATCCCCGCCGACGCGGCGACGGCGGCCTGGTAGTTCGGTTCGTCGGCGAAGGTGGCAGGGTTCGGGGCGGCCATCTCTGTGGGCTGGTGGAGGTGGGCGGACGATCTTCGGGATCTATCCGCCGGAGTGGGCTAGGGTTTCGGGGACCGGCGGCTGAGGGTTGGTGGAGGCGCTGGCTAGGGCTAGGGAAACGGTGGGGCATTCTTATAGGACGGCGCGCGCCCCGTGTTGCCGGTTTCGGCATCCGGCCGCCGTTAAGGAAGGAAACGCGGAAACCGACGGGGGAGGCGCGGCGAGGGGCGCGTGCTGCCGGCGAGTGTGGGCGCGCGGAGGCGGCGGTACGAACGCGCGTGAGGGTGGGAGGGAATGATGGATTTGGGGGATTTGGGAGATTTCGCTCGCGGTGCTGGGCCTGCTTGTGTTTGTACTACTAACTTTTGTGTCAGCCCAGTCTCGTCAGGTTGGGCTTAGCTCTCAGTGCAGGCCTAGATTTTCAAGTGGACATTGAATGTGGCAACTACTGCCATTCGGGGGATCTGTAATGCTGATGCTGACACTGGCGGCATTCTCTTATAAACTGCACTTCATTAAGATGTGTTGAGTAGTTTGTTTTTGTTATGTGCTGAAGGTTTTATCACTCTCCCCGTATTTGTTTTTGTTATGTGTGCTGAAGGTTTTATCGAGTAGTTTGTTGCGTGAAGAGGAGGTTGGTGGTATTGAAGGGATAAAGGTGTGCAGAAATGCACCGTTAGTTTCACACTTATTATTTGTTGATGATTCTTTGATTCTTTTGAAGGCGGATATGAGTAATGCAACCTCATTGCAACGAGTTCTCGATGACTATTGTGCAAACTCAAGACAACTGGTGAGTGTGGAGAAGTTAAGCATATTTTTTAGTCCCAACACAGATGTAGACACAAGAGTGGACATGTGTGAGATCCTACATATAAATACAGAAGTCTGTCGGACAAGTACTTGGGGCTCCCAACTCTAGTGGGGGCGGACAGAAGTGACTGCTTCATGCACTTTTATGAGAGAACTATCCAACGTATTAGCGGGTGGAACGAGAAGCTCATATTCATTGGAGTGAAGAAAATTTTGCTTAAAGTTGTCGCGCAATCAATTCTGGTATACGCAATGGCTGTTTTTCAAGTTTTGAAAGAGCGTTTGTAAGAAAATCACAGACGCAATCTCGCTATTTTGGTGGGGTGATTATGATCAGGGAAGGAAAATGCACTGATATGCAGGGTGGAAATTGTGTTTTCCGAAAAGACAAAGAGGGGTGGGTTTTAGGGATCTCCACTCCTTCAACCCAGGATGGAAACATTTTGAAGGCTGGGCCTAAAGTTGGGTCCTCCTTCACATGGCAAAGCATTGTGGCTGGCATCCAAACTTTTAAACGAGGTTATATATGGCGTGTTGGGACCGATGAGTTGATTGATATTTGGCAAGATCCGTGAGTTCCTAGCAGCCCGGACCGGAAAGTAATCACACCGAGAGGGGCTATTCTATTGACAAGAGTTAGTGACTTGATTGACCCGACTACTGTTCAGTGCGATATTAACTTGTTGACAAACCTCTTTAATCCTCTAGATGTCAACCAAATATTACAAATTCCTCTGAAATGTGTTTGATGACTTCGTTTGTGGCATGGCAAGAGATCGAGTGTTGTTTCAGTACGTTCAGCGTATCATATCGAGTGGAAGCATAAGTACAATGCACATACTTGTCGGGCTCTAGTCTAAGGGACTGCTATGGACAACCCGATATGGAAGATTTTGTGAAAACTAAATGTCCCAGCGAAAGTTAATTATTTTGCTGGCGTGCTATGCATGGGATTTTGCCGCTGAAATCCATTCTCGCTGACAGGGATGTCCCTACAACAGTGATAATAGGCTATTTAACCTGGGTTGCAACAGATTATATGTGTAACTGGTGGAGAGTGACCTGGTGGTTTGAGCAACGAAATGTGCCTGAGCCTGGTGGAAACTGCAATTTCCTGCCACAAAAAAAACTCACTGTAACATGTGCCCTTACGCCTGAAACCTACTTATTACGACAGAATAAATATAGACAGAGATCACACATCTCATGAGCAAAAAATCATCCAGACCAACGGGCAACACATCAGCATTCTCCAAGAAGTCACGTCACAATTTCTACTTTTGTTTGAGGAGTACATGCAATTCATTTACACCCTGACGCAGACCCGATTGTGCCAAGAATCAAGTTGCAAACTTGCAACAAAGTACAAAGACACCGAACCTTTCTCAAAATAAAGAAACAATGGCAAAGAAAAAACTGAAGCTTAAAATAGGGTAACGGAAAGTCGGAAACTACACGCTAAGCTAACCAAGTTTTACAGCAAAAGCATCAGGGGAGCATGCATGCAGCGGAATGGGCGCAGATTGGCTGACTTTAGAAGGCTCAAAGTCAGGTGACTTTGGGTCACCGACATGTGGGGTCGCTGTAGGTGGGACCCACATGTCAATGATCTCCAAGTCAGGGATTTCAAAGTCAGCGAATCCTGAGCCGCAGCGGAATACGCCTGAGAGCCCTCATGCCAGCAATCATCCAGAGGCCAGCTTCACACAAGATTGAATCCACTAGATCAGCACAAAGGGGGTTCGGCACCAACAGTTAACTCTTACAACAACTCTGGTCCAAATTCCTTGAAAGGCATATTCCGACGGTTGCTCGAAAAAAAATCCGACCGCTGCAATTTAGTCCCGTCAACTCTTCATGGGCGTCTATTTAATCTAACATCTATTTGTCCATACTCTAGCTAGCTTATCCTTCTGCTAGAAGAAAGAATGCCCTCCAAAACAAAGCCATGAGCACCAATTTTTACCTGAGATTCTTGTCAATTCTTCCTGCACAAAATAAAAGAGCAATCAACTTCCAGACAGTGTCAGACAAATAAACAAGCTACCAAATGATGGGGTACGAGATGCACCTACCTCAGCAAAACAGAAGGGCCTTCGAATTTAGTTTCCATTGGCATCAAGAAAGCACTAGAATACTCAAAAGAGGCCATGAGATCATATAATGCAGAAGTTTATATCACAATCTCACATGAATAGATTTGATCACAATGTTTATTATCAAATATGTGTCATATTTTTTAAATGTTTTTCAATACATGGAAACAGTGCACCTTAAAAAGAGGTGGTTCCACCTTGTTGGACAAGCATCATACACAAAGTCATGTATTCTATCAATTGTGTCAATAACATTAGATGATATGGAACACATGCAATACAGCAGATGAGCGATAGAATATCACACTAAATATATTACAACATGTAAAGTAAGTTAATTGCAGATCGCGCGATCATCTAAGTACAATACGAGCATCTCCGACACTGGTCTAGTTAGTCTTGCTCAACCCTTTTCTTCAGACAGAAATATAACTAAATGTGTTTTGCACGTCACCATGTGATACATGCTGGCTAAACACAGTACGCATTGAGCTAACCGAACTACATGACAATATGGTCATTAAAAGCAGAAAGGTTGTTTTAATTTGATACATAAATTCCATGCAGAAGGGTTCTAGACTCCTAGTCTATGTAGTCGAATTTGAATGGCAAAAGAAACAACACTAGGTTGTTCACACAGAGAAGACACTAATGAGGGTTGTTGGAATTTTGTGGGCTTTTGCCCAGGTTTAGCCCATGGCCCAATTAAATTCCGAAAATCTCATGGCCCATTTATATGCCTGGTTTGGGGACTAAAATTTAGTCTCACATTGCTAGTTGGGAGAGAGTTGCACCACTTTATAAGGTGGAGTGTTGTGTTACTTGGTGTGCTTGTGAGAACAGAAGGCTCTCTCCCGTGCACTCTGATACGTCTCAAATATATATAATTTCTGATGTTCCATGTTGATATTATACCAATTGTTACATGTTTTTATATACACTTCATAGCATTATTATGCATTTTCTGGGACAAACCTATTAACAAGATGCCACAGTGTCAGTTCCTGTTTTCTGTTGTTTTTGTATTCCAGAAAAGCTGTTCTAGAAATATTCTCGAAATTGGACGAAACTAGGACAGAACCTTCTATTTTCCCGACACGTACACGGAGTCCAAAGGAGAGACGGAGGCGACCGAGGAGGCAGCCACGCCAGGGGCCGGCGTGGCCCCACCTCCTGCCGCGCCGGGGGGTGGCGTGACCCCCTCGGGTGCCTCCAGACGCCGCCCTTTCGCCTATATAATGCCTTCGTTCAGAAAACCCTAAATACCCGAGCCTCCATCCACGAAAAGTTCTGTAGCCGCCGCCGTCGTCAACCCTAGTTCGGGAGGGTTCTGAAGCTCTTCCCGACACCCTGCCGGAGAGGGGAATCATCACGAGAGGGCTCTACATCACCATGCCTGCCTCCGGAGTCTTGCGTGAGTAGTTCATCTTTGGACTACGGGTCCATAGCAGTAGCTAGATGGTTGTCTCTCCTCCTTGTGCTATCATGTTTAGATCTTGTGAGCTGCCTATCATGATCAATATCATATTATTGTAATGCTACATGTTTGTGTTTGCTGGGATCCGATGAATATTGATACTATGATCAAGTTGATTATCAATCTATCTTATATGTTATTTATGATCTTGCATGCTTTCTGTTACTAGTAGATGCTTTGGCAAATTAGATGCTTGTAACTTCAAGAGGGAGTATTTATGCTAGATAGTGGGTTCATGACTCCGATAATCTGGGCGAGTGACAGCAACGTCTAAGGTTGTGGATGTGTTGTTGCCACTAGGGGTAAAACAGCAATGCTTTGTCTAAGGATAATTGTATTGTTTACATTATGCACTTTACTTAATGCAATAATCTGTTGCTTGCAACTTAATACCAACGGGGAACACGGATGTCAACCTGAAGGTGGATTATTAGTCATAGATGCTGTTGGATAACGGTCTATGTATCTTGTTGTAATGCCCAATTGAATATCATAGTAGTCATCTTGTCATATATATGCATTGTCATGCGCTCTCTATTCATCAATTGCCCAACTGTAATTTGTTTACCCAGTATGTTAGTTATCTTTTATTGAGGGACACCACTAGTGAACTGTGGACCCCGGTGCTAGCGCTAGGTTGACGAGGGAATATCTCCCCGGCAACAGCACCGGAAACAATGCTTGTACGTCACACGTCAGTTGGGAACCCCAAGAGGAAGGTATGATGAGTGCAGCAGCAAGTTTTCCCTCAGTATGAAACCAAGGTTTAATCGAACCAGTAGGAAAACGAGGTTGCTTCGAAGGTGTTGGTGAAGGAGTGTAGTGCGGCGCAACACCAGGGATTCCGGTGCCAACGTGGAACCTGCACAACACAATCAAATTACTTTGCCCCAACTTAACAGTGAGGTTGTCAATCTCACCGGCTTGCTGAAAACAAAGGGTTAAACGTATCGAATGGAAGATGATGTTTGTTTGCATAAAACAGTAGAGAACAATGATTGCAGTAGATTGTATTTCAGATGTAAAAGAATGGACCGGGGTCCACAGTTCACTAGTGGTGTCTCTCCAATAAGATAACTAACATGCTGGGTAAACAAATTACAGCTGGGCAATTGACAATTGATAAGTGCATATAACATGCATGTGTGAGCTGTGGTGTCTACTATGAGATTCATTTGGGCATTACGACAAAGTACATAGACCGCTATCCAGCATGCATCTATGCCTAAATAGTCCACTTTCCGGTTAACATCCGTACCCCTTCCAGTATTAAGTTGCAAGCAACAGACAATTGCATTAAGTAATGTGCGTAATGTAAACAATACATTCATCCTTGAATAAAGCATTGCTGTTTTACCCCTAGTGGCAACAACACATCTACAACCTTAGAACTTGCTGTCACTATCCCAGGTTAAATAGAGGTTGAACCCAACTATCATGCATAAATACCCCCTCTTGGAGTTACAAGTATTCACTTGGCCAAGGCTTCAACAAGTAACGGAGAGCATGCAAGATCACAAATGACATAGACATGATAATATAATATTCAGCTCCACATAGGTATCAATATAAGTCAGATCCCAGCAAACACAACATGTAGCATTACAATAAGATGATCTTGATCATGATAGGCAGCTCACAAGATCTAAACATGATGGCACAAGTGGAGAAGACAACCATCTAGCTACTGCTATGGACCCATAGTCCAAGGATGAACTACTCACGCATCACTCCGGAGGCGGGCATGGCGATGTAGAGCCCTCCGGTGATGATTCCCCTCTCCGGCAGGGTGCCGGGAAGAGCTTCAGAACCCCCCGAGTTAGGGTTGACGACGGCGGCGGCAGCGAATATGTTCTGGATGAAAGGCTCGGTGTTTTAGGGTTTTCACGTCTCGGGGAATAAATAGGCGAAGGGGCGATGTCGGCGGACCCCCGAGGGGCCCAAACCACAGGCGGCGCGGTGGGCCCACTGCCGCGCCACCAGGTGGTTTGGCCACCTCGTGGCTCCCTTCGTCTCTCCTTCGGACTCCGTGTACGTGCTGGAAAAATAGGGACTTGGCCTTTTGTTTCGTGCAATTCCGAGAATATTTCCAGAAGTAACTTTCTGAAACCAAAAACAGCAGAAAACAGGGAACTGGCACTGTGGCATCTTGTTAATAGGTTAGTCCCAGAAAATGCATAAAAGTGATATGAAGTGTATATAAAACATGTAGCAAATGGTATAATATAAGCATGGAACAGCAGAAATTATGGATACGTTGGAGACGTATCAAGCATCCCCAAGCTTAGTTCTACTCGTCCTCGAGTAGGTAAAACGATAACAACAAATAATTTCTGAGGAGACATGCTTTCACACAATCTTGATCAATATATTGCAAGGCTCATGTCATGAATGAAGTGACTCAAAGCAATGATCTATAGTTTGCTAACAAATAGATAAAGAGTAAACAATGAATCATATAAGCAAAAACTTTTCATGAATAGTACTTTCAAGACAAGCATCAAAAAGTTTTGCATAAGAGGTAACTCATAAAGCAATAGATTCAAAGTAAAAGGCATTGAAGCAACACAAAGGATGATTAAGTTTCAGCATTTGCTTTCAACTTGTAACATGTATATCTCATGGATAGTTGTCAACATAAAGCAATATAACAAGTGCAATAAGTAAACATGTAAGAATCAATGCACACAAAGTTGACACAAGTGTTTGCTTCTAAGATAGAAAGGAGTAGGTAAACTGACTCAACATAAAGTAAAAGATAGGCCCTTCGCAGAGGGAAGCAGGGATTAAATCATGTGCTAGAGCTTTTTAAGTTTTCGAAAGCATATAGAGAGCACAAAATAAGTATTTGAGAGGTGTTTGTTGTTGTCAACGAATGGTAGTGGGCACTCTAACCCCCTTGTCAACCAGACTTTCAAGAGCGGCTCCCATGAAGGACGTTATCTCTACCAGCAAGGTAGATCATCCCTCTTCTCTTTTGTTTACACATGTATTTTAGTTTCTTTATAGATGACACTCCTCCCAACCTTTTGCTTACACAAGCCATGGCTAACCGAATCCTCGGGTGCCTTCCAACATTCACATACCATGGAGGAGTGTCTATTGCAAAATTAAGTTGCTTACTGATAAATCAGGGCAAAACATGTGAAGAGAATTATTAATGAAAGTTGTAATTAATTGGGGCTGGGCACCCCGTTGCCAGCTCTTTTTGCAAATTATTGGATAAGCGGATGTATATGCCACTAGTCCATTGGTGAAAGTCTGTCAGAAGTAAATGACAAGATTGAAAGATAAAACACCACATACTTCCTCATGAGCTATAAAACATTGACACAAATAAGGAGTAATAAAGTTTTGAATAGTTTAAAGGTAGCACATGAAATATTTACTTGGAATGGCAGGAAATACCACATAGTAGGTAGGTATGGTGGACACAAATGGCATGGGTTTTGGCTCAAGTTTTGGATGCACGAGAAGCATTCCCTCTCAGTACAGAGTTTAGGCTAGCAAGGTTGTTTGAAGCAAACACAAGTATAAACCGGTACAGCAAGAATCACATAAAAACATATTGCAAGTATTATAAGACTCTACACTGTCTTCCTTGTTGCTCAAACATTTTACCAGAAAATATCTAGACCTTAGAGAGAACAAATATGCATCCCAAGTCTCAACAAGCTCTACGGTAGTTCTCCACTACTAGGCTTTAACTACATGATGCAAGAGCTTAAACATGATCTACTTGAGAGCTCAAAACAATTGCAAAGCATCAAATCAAACAAGACAATGATCTACAAGAATGCATATGTCTTTTCCAATACCAACTACTACATGTAGCATTTTCTTTCTTCCAAACAAACACCAATCAATTTATTTAAACATAAACTCTCCAAATGATAATATAATGCAGCAAGAGAGTATTTATAAACAAGTGCTAACAGCTCGAAGAGATGCATGAAAAACAGGAGCTAAAAGCACTGCAGTAGCTAGTTAAGAATACTCAACAAATATAAGTGAAGAACATGAGTATTCACATGAAAAAGCGGAGCGTGTCTCTCTCCCACACAAGGATTGCTAGGATCCGAATTTATTCAAACAAAAACAAAAATAAAAACACACAGACGCTCCAAGTAAAGCGCATAAGATGTGAAAGAATTAAAATATAGTTTCACTAGAGATGACCTGATAAGTTTGTTGATGAAGAAGGGGATGCCTTGGGCATCCCCAAGCTTAGACGCTTGAGTCTCTCTGAATATGGTTGGGATGAACCACGGGGGCATCCCCAAGCTTAGGCTTTTCACTCTTCTTGATCACATAATATCACCCTTCTCGCTTGATCCTTGAAAACTTCCTTCACACCAAACTCAAGACAGTTCTCATTAGAGGGTTAGTGCATAATCAAAAATTCTCATATTCTGTAATGATACAATCAATCCCAAAGCTTCTGGACATTAGCTACAGCCACCAATGCTTTGTGGAGCAAAGAAATCCACACAAACACAGTAAAAGAGCGAATGCAAAACAAAAGGCAGAATCTGTCAAAAACAGAACAGTCTGGAATGACGAATTTTTTCGAGGCACTTAAGTTGCTCAGATGGATCTGGCCTAAAATAATGAAAGTTGCGTACATATCTCAGGAATATGCGTGATTTTTCAGAATTTTTTGAATTTTCTACAGGGAGATAAGCTCAAATCCGTGACAGCTAAAAATCTGTCACTGCGCAGAAATCCAAATCTTGCATCAACTTTCAATATAGAACTTTACTTGGCACAACATTGCGATAAAATAAAGATACAAAGGAGTTGCTACAGAAGTAACAAAACTCCTTGACTCAAAGAAAACAAAAATAACAGCAAATAAAAACGATGGGTTGTCTCCCATAAGCGCTTTTCTTTAACGCCTTTCAGCTAGGCGCAGAAAGTGAAAATCAAGTGTTGTCAAGAGAAGAAGCATCAACGGAGAGTTTAGAAGTTTTCTCAACGATGCATTGCACTTTATCTATGTAAGTTTCAGAAACTCCCCTTTCATTACTTTTAGGTAAACTATCCTCATCAAATAAATTTTCAGGCACAATCCAATTAAAGTTCTTTTCTAGTGCCTCATGCATTCCTGCAATCTTAAAAGGAATTGGTATTTTATTCTCTCCTTCATAACTAGTTTCTTTAGTGTACTTGGATCTTTCCTTCTCTAATTTTTCAAGTATATTGGCGATATCAATGTAATAACCAAGCATCCTATATCGCATAAAAACTTTTCTAGCTTCACTAGCTACATCTCCAAATTCTTTGAGAAGGGTTTCTAAAACAAAATCCTTCTTTTCCCCCTCTTCCATATCATGAAGTCTAAGAAACATATGCTGCATTATAGGGTTAAGGTTAACAAACCTAGCTTCAAGCATGTGGACTAAGGAGGCAGCAGCAATTTCATAATTAGGGGCAAGTTCTACCAAGGATCTATCTTCAAAATCTTTCAGCTTGCTAACATGACTAAAAAATTCTTCAATGTTGTCTCTTCCAATGATAGACCCACCTACCAGATATCTTTTAAATCACTTGGGGGCAGCATGATAAAAATAAAACAAAAAATAAAATAATGCAAGTAACTAATTTTTTTGTGTTTTTGATAAAGAGAGCAAACAAGACTAAATAAAAATAAACTAAGCAAGACAAATAACAAAGTAAAGAGATTGGGTGTGAGAGACTCCCCTTGCAGAAGCAATTCGGTTTTCCCCGGCAACGGCGCCAGAAAACGTGTTGGCTAGTTGACGAGGGAATATCTCCCGGCAACAGCAGAAACAATGCTTGTACGTCACACGTCAGTTGGGAACCCCAAGAGGAAGGTATGATGAGTGCAGCAGCAAGTTTTCCCTCAGTATGAAACCAAGGTTTAATCGAACCAGTAGGAAAACGAGGTTTGCTTCGAAGGTGTTGGTGAAGGAGTGTAGTGCGGCGCAACACCAGGGATTCCGGTGCCAACGTGGAACCTGCACAACACAATCAAATTACTTTGCCCCAACTTAACAGTGAGGTTGTCAATCTCACCGGCTTGCTGAAAACAAAGGGTTAAACGTATCGAATGGAAATGATGTTTGTTTGCATAAAACAGTAGAGAACAATGATTGCAGTAGATTGTATTTCAGATGTAAAAGAATGGACCGGGGTCCACAGTTCACTAGTGGTGTCTCTCCAATAAGATAACTAACATGCTGGGTAAACAAATTACAGCTGGGCAATTGACAATTGATAAGTGCATATAACATGCATGTGTGAGCTGTGGTGTCTACTATGAGATTCATTTGGGCATTACGACAAAGTACATAGACCGCTATCCAGCATGCATCTATGCCTAAATAGTCCACTTTCCGGTTAACATCCGTACCCCTTCCAGTATTAAGTTGCAAGCAACAGACAATTGCATTAAGTAATGTGCGTAATGTAAACAATACATTCATCCTTGAATAAAGCATTGCTGTTTTACCCCTAGTGGCAACAACACATCTACAACCTTAGAACTTGCTGTCACTATCCCAGGTTAAATAGAGGTTGAACCCAACTATCATGCATAAATACCCCCTCTTGGAGTTACAAGTATTCACTTGGCCAAGGCTTCAACAAGTAACGGAGAGCATGCAAGATCACAAATGACATAGACATGATAATATAATATTCAGCTCCACATAGGTATCAATATAAGTCAGATCCCAGCAAACACAACATGTAGCATTACAATAAGATGATCTTGATCATGATAGGCAGCTCACAAGATCTAAACATGATGGCACAAGTGGAGAAGACAACCATCTAGCTACTGCTATGGACCCATAGTCCAAGGATGAACTACTCACGCATCACTCCGGAGGCGGGCATGGCGATGTAGAGCCCTCCGGTGATGATTCCCCTCTCCGGCAGGGTGCCGGGAAGAGCTTCAGAACCCCCCGAGTTAGGGTTGACGACGGCGGCGGCAGCGAATATGTTCTGGATGAAAGGCTCGGTGTTTTAGGGTTTTCACGTCTCGGGGAATAAATAGGCGAAGGGGCGATGTCGGCGGACCCCCGAGGGGCCCAAACCACAGGCGGCGCGGTGGGCCCACTGCCGCGCCAGGTGGTTTGGCCACCTCGTGGCTCTCCTTCGTCTCTCCTTCGGACTCCGTGTACGTGCTGGAAAAATAGGGACTTGGCCTTTTGTTTCGTGCAATTCCGAGAATATTTCCAGAAGTAACTTTCTGAAACCAAAAACAGCAGAAAACAGGGAACTGGCACTGTGGCATCTTGTTAATAGGTTAGTCCCAGAAAATGCATAAAAGTGATATGAAGTGTATATAAAACATGTAGCAAATGGTATAATATAAGCATGGAACAGCAGAAATTATGGATACGTTGGAGACGTATCACCCGGTCCATTCTTTTACACTGATAATACAACCAACTGCAATCATTGTTCCTTTTCATTCACTGCAATTAAACACTATTTTCCACACCATATGTTTAATCCTTTGTTTACAGCAAGCCGGTGAGATTGACAACCTCACTATTTCGTTGGGGCAAACTAGTTTGATTGATTTGTGTGCAGGTTCCACGTTGGTGATCGAGTAAACGGCGCCACCAACAACCTTCAGAGGTGTCTTTTACTCCTACTGGATCTGACAACCTTGGTATCTTACTGAGGGAAAACTTGCTGTTGTACTGCTTCATACCTTCCTCTTGGGGTCTCCGAACGAACGTGTGCTTTCAAGCCATCACACTCCTCCTCCTCCGCCGCCGCTGCTCGCTTGTCTCGTCACGTCACGACACGCCGCGTCGCGCCGCGCCGCGGGAATCTCGCCGAGCCGAGTTATATTTTTGCAGTCCAGGAAAATTTATTGAGTCATTGATTAATAATTAACGGACGCGTTAATTGTTTTGCCGTTTCCGATTCCTTTGGATCGTGGGGCTGTTACCGACTCGATCGTGCGGCTGCGCCCATGTCCTACCCGACCTGCGCTATATATACTGGCTGGGAGAACCCTAGCCGCCACTAAGTGCAACACATGGTTGCTCGTCGTTCCAGTTCCAGAACATTGCGCCGCCGTCTTCCAAGTCTTCTCCATCCCGTCTTCCGGCGTGCACCGATTGAAGGGATAGTAGGCCTCCGGAACCCCGCCTCTTGTGATCTTGTACGGAGAGGGGCGATCAGGTTTTTGGGGAGCGCACTCACGCGACTACTGGCTTCAAGTTCTTCCCCAACGACGATTTCTTCCACGACATCGGCAGGCTCTTCATCGACGACATGGGTGACAACGTGAACGCCAACGCTACCGCTTCTGCTTCCGCTGCCGCTGCTGCCACACTGTATGATCTCCTGATCTTCCTCTTCGAGTTACTACTACAATTTCTGCTAGTAGTATATGATGTAGATTTGTTCTGTTTATCTACTGTTTTAGTAGATCGCATGATTAGTTTAATTCTGATTATTCTAGTCATAAATTGTTTACTTTTTCGCGGATGAAATCAATTGCTAAATTGCTTATATTTTCAACAATCCAAAAACCTGATTATAGGAAATTTGCATCGCCTGGCTTTCTCGCGTCAACGAAGCCGTTTCCCTTCAAAGGGGTGCTTTATAAACGGTGGCGCATGAGAGCAGTTTACTGGTTCCAAAACAGTAACTACTATGCCACCACCAAAGGCAAGCCTGAGGGCGAGCTTAATCCTGAACAATAGGGGGCATATGAGAGGCTCGATACTCCAGGATCCGCCGCGGCCGCTCCTCCGATCAGTTGTTGTTGGTGACCTCTGCTCCCTGCCCGGCGTGGAGGAGGTGGCTGTAGAGGTGGCGCCCGAGTCCGTGTCCCCGCTGGAGGCGTTGGCTGTTGGGACAGAGGTGGATGGCGTTGCGGTGGGGTGGCAGTTGGTCTGCAACAAGCGGCGTACATCTTCGAAGCTGTCGCCCTGCTCTTCTCCTCGGGGAGGTGAAGATCGTGCCATGGCCTTCAGGCGGAAGGTGCGGGGCCGGTGCTTCCGCTGCTTGGCGCCCAATCATCGGGTGGCAGACTGCCCCGGCATGATACGGTGCCTCGCCTGTGACCGCTCCGGCCACCGGGAGCGAGACTGCTGGCAGCACCAGAAGCCCAGCCAGGCCACCCTCTGCCCCAGGTCGCCTGCTCCTACCATGTCGCCTTCCGCCGGTCTGCGTCGTCCTCTGGAACGGTCATGGGCTTTGGTTGCTGCTCCCCAACTCGTGTGCAGCCGATGACCAACCCTGGGTCGGCTAGTCTGGTCGCTGCTCTTGACGCAACGAGTTTGCGGGACAAGCTGCGTGGGTTGATCGAGCCCCAGCTTCAAGAGATGACTACGTCCCAGAGCAAGATGGAGGAGTCTGTGCAGGGCTTGTTGACGCGTCTTCGGAGTCTGTTGGAGCAGGCAGAGGGAGCTCTGGAGAGGCTCTCCTTGCCGCCGGCTGTGGTGCAGGTGGAGCCAACACCACCTCTGTGTACCGGGGGCAATGCTGATTGCGCTGACGGCGGGGCCGTGCGCTTTGGTTGCTACTCTCCCAGGGGGGTGAGCTCTTCAGCGTCGGCGCTTGCCCTGGAATCCACCTCCACGCCTATTGCTACCTCGGAGCATGTCTCCCCGGTGATGCAGGGGCCCCCGATGCAGGATCTTCGAGTGGAGAGGCCTTTGGCATTGGAGGCGTTGAGGGGTTTTGATGCCCCTAGCCCGGAGGAGAAGATCACGAAGGTGATGGCTCAGTTTGACGCGATTGAGCCACAGGAGAAGACCTTGCCTTTTTCGATGGAGGAGCTCTGCCGAGAGATTGCCGACATGCCCAAAGACAAGCAGCTTCGGGTGGATGCTCCCTCTTTGGCCGAGCGACGAAGCATCCGGTTGGACAAGAAGAACAAAGATTGTGGCATTCCAGCAGCCAAGCGCGCCGAGTTTATGCGGGCGGAGTCTTTTGGGGAAATCCCAAAACTCAAGAGCAAAGAGAAAGCCACCGATGAAGTCATTGTGGAGAAGATGCAATGTTATTTGCAGATGTACGAGAAGCAGCGCACACCGCAGGTGATGGAGGCTTTTCGAGATTTAGTTGTGAGCAATGCTTGATCTCTTCTTTATGGAGGGTGCACACCGGTGCATCTCTAGCTGTGAGATTTTGTGTGCGTTGGGGGAGTTTCTGTTAGTTGGATATGAGGTGTGGCCTGTTAGTTTGGGTTTAGGTTCACTTGTTTCAGGCTCAGACGATGTTCCTTGAGTTAGAGTGAGCGGTACTTTAACCGCGTTTTGTATGGTTTTTGGGTCCGGTTTCTCTAATTAACTGGATCAATTCTATTCTCCTAATAATGCATAGGCAGAGCTCCTGCTATTTACCGTCAAAAAAACAAACTTAACCTCCATTAAACCTCCCTCAAAAAGCTTAACCTCAATTAGATAATTTTATTGTAAACTAATAAATGGAAGCATGTTATTTTCTTGTATTTGATGTGATGCACATAAACCATTCAGTACCATGATTTTGATGGATAAAATCATCAAATTTATTTATTCCGTAGCAACGCATGGGCATTTAGCTAGTGCTTGTTAGTAGATGAGTGGCATCATCTCATATCTGACAACAACAACAACAAAAGCCTTTTGTCCCAAACATGTTGTCATATGTATTTCAAGCTCATGATCCATAAATAGGATCATATCATATGCATATTGAATGAATGAAAGTCCACTGGATGTGGAACAATCCTCTCAGTTCGAGCATCTATCTTTGGGTAGTAATGGTTGCCTTTTTCATTATTTTTTCGTTTGGAAGTAGTAACCAACGTCTTCGTTAACTTTAATGAACACACTACTTTAGCGACAAACTTAAGAAATATAATTGATCTCCGCTTTCATTTTTAGAGTTTACTGAAGAAAAAATCATTTGGGATTGTCATATGTCTTTCCACAATCTATTTTAAATACCATTCCTTCCGTTTTTTCGGTATAGTTAATTGGTCGTCTCATGTATGATCCCCACCCGTCTAGTTTGATTTTTTCCTTACATGAAGATTGTCTGCGAACCACATGGTCTGGCCATGAATTCATAGATATAATTGATCACTGTGAATATTTCAAAGGTAATTTTTTAAGAAAAATATATTGGCCTGAATTATTTGAAGCCGAAGCCGAGCCACCCAACAACCGAGTGACTCTTGTGGGCTTGAGCATAATGTGTTAGTAGTGTGTGTCTCGCACTAGCCGTGCGACCAGGACATTCTTTACTGCTGTTTACAACGACATAAGACCAGCCACACCAGGGCGCCGGTTCATAGAAAAACTTGTCAGAGTTAGGAACCACTATGGCTTTGTTGCAGTGTTGGGTTCGATTTTCTTGTGGAGCGCACATGGTTGTCTCAGCCATGTATTCATAATTTATCTAGCATCCTCTCTCCTCTAAGGATGACTCCAACGGGTCGACGCAAACGGACGCGCGTTTGATCCACGTTTTGTCCATTTGCGTCGGGGAACGGACGCGCGTCCAGCCCATGTCCGCCCCTTTCCGGCCACTGGACCCAACGGGCCGACGCATTAAGTCCGCCCGGGCAGGGTTTTTGATCATTTTGATTATTTTTTGCCATGGTTTTTGATGGATCACATTGCAAGCAAAATAATATATTATAACAAAACATATAGCAATCCAAATACTACAATACAAATAATACAATCCAAATAGTTATTACAATCCAAATAGTTCGTCAAATAATACAAATTGTTTCACAAATGCATAGTCTTACAAACCAAATAAATATAAAAACCAATAGTTCATCAAATGGAACTACTGGTTACCGTAGTGCTGCCAGACATGCTCCACCAAATCATTTTGGAGCCGAAGATGAGGCAACTTCTCACGAACATCACAGTGGAAGTCGAGGAACTGAGCAAATGTGGACGGTCCCTGGGGCTCAACCAAATGACCCTGAAACTGCCATGCCTGATCATGCATGCCCTCGTCGCGTTCATCCTCCACGATCATGTTGTGCATGATCACACAAGCAGTCATCACCTCCCATAGTTGGTCCTTGTCCCATGTCCTAGCAGGGTGGCGAACAATAGCCCATCGTGACTGCAGGGCACCGAATGCACGCTCCACATCATTTCTAGCACTCTCTTGTTCCTTGGCGAACCTCTTCTTCTTCTCATCATCGGGATTGGAGATGGTCTTGACAAATATAGTCCATGTAGGGTAAATTCCATCAGCGAGATAGTAAGGCTTGTCATACTCGTGACCATTGATCTCATAGGTCACCTGGGGTGCCAGGCCATTGGAGAGCCTGTTGAACACCGGAGACCGCTGCAGCACATTGAGGTCATTGTGCGAGCCGGCCATGCCAAAAAACGAGTGCCAAATCCACAAATCTTGTGATGCCACGGCCTCAAGCACGATCGTGCACGCCCCAACATGGCCCTTGTACTGCCCCTGCCAAGCAAATGGGCAGTTCCTCCACTCCCAGTGCATACAATCTATGCTGCCAATCATCCCAGGGAAGCCTCTGACCTCGTTGATGGCCAAGAGCCGGGTCATGTCCGCGGCATTGGGCTCCCTCAAGTAATCCTGGCCGAACACCTGCACCACGGCCCTGCAAAACTTGTACATTGCTTCTAGGCACGTGGACTCACTCATCCGCACGTACTCGTCCACAAGATCACCGGCAATTCCATATGCAAGCATGCGAACGGCGACGGTGCACTTCTGGTACGACGAGAAGCCGAGGGTACCACATGCATCGGGGTTGCATATGAAATAGTCATCAAAATGCATCACCCCCAACCGGATACGGTTGAACAAAGATCTCCTTATCTGGAAAACGGCGCCGGAAAACCTTGGGAGGATACGTGGGTAGTCCCTATACAGCTGGATTTGGCCAGCTCTCCGGTTCCGGTCCAGAGCAGGAGAACGGCCCGGCAACGACCCTCGGAACACCGGCCGCATCCTCTCTATGTACTCGTTGACGATGAGGGTGGCAACCAGGCCGTCACTCTCATCGTCGGAGGAATCGTCCGATGATGACGGGTTGTACAGGATGTAGTTCCTGTAGTACCACTCATCCGAGCTATCCATGGCCGAGTTCGTACCTGAGTTCATGCCGGGGCGAACGGCCGAACACCTTGTGGGCGACGTGTGTCACGGGCGCTGCGAGAGAGATGGCCGCAAGATTCACCGGCCGTCGCCGGGAGGAAGCTGCTCCGGTGACGGCGGGGAAGAGGAGCAACAGACGGCGTCCCCGAAATGGCCTGCAGTGCCAAATCGAGGGAGCGACGGCGCGGTGCCGGCGAGAGGGGCGAGAGAGGAGGAGGAGGTTGGGGTGGGGAATGGTCTGATTTGCGGGCCAGGGCGGACTAGGGCAGGACACAAAAGCGCTCCGCTCGTGTCCGCGGCTGACGCATCGGTGGCCCAAATTTGGGCCAAGAATGGGTCGCGGCGGACCAAAAAACGGACCGCGGTCCGTTTGCGTCGCCCCGTTGGGCCGTGTTTTTGGCCTCCACGGACAGGAACGGAGGCGCGCGGACTCGATGCGTCGCCCCGTTGGAGTCATCCTAAGCCATTCGAATCGAGCCAACTTGTAGCATCGCTTCTTTGCTTTGAAACATGGTATTGATGCCCTCCAATGTACTGAGCCGATTCCTAGGAGGCTTTGAATCTCTTTTGTGACACAGTGTGGCCGGTTTAAGCTCCATCATTTCATTTGTCAGCTACACCATGAAGGAGCGGAGCTAGAGCACAATGAACATGGTTCATGGTGCCACTAAGACTGCACACGGTTAACCGAAAAACCGAGAAACCGAACTGAAAAAACCAAAACCGAACCGAAATTCTCGTTATTTTGGTTACCGGTTAAGGTTACGGTTAGTAAAATAGCTAACCATATGCCTTGCGGTTAATACGGTTAATAACCGAAAACCGAATGGTTAACCAAAAAACCGAAATGCCTATTAACTTTTATTAATTTGCAACTTTTATTAACTTTACGGGTTACTTGTAGCATGTGATTTGCTACTTGTATAGATTTTTATTAACTTTATGGGTTATTTGGTTACTTTGGATCATATGCCTATTAATTTTATAGTCCATTCCGTTATTTTGTAATATATGGCCACAAAAAGAAATTGTCATTTTAAAATTCGCGTCAACTTAGGTTAATTTGGTTATTACCGAAATCGAACCGAAATTAAATGGTTATTACCGAACCGAACCGTATTCTCGTACAAAACCGTATTTACCGAAGTATTGAAACCGTATAAATAAAATAACCGTATAAACTGAACCGAATTAACCATATTAACCGAACACGCAGCTGGAGGTGCCACTATGGAGGCTACAAGAAATAAAAATGATAGTTTAGGGGCGCACACATGCTGAATTTTGTTACTGTATTATACTACATCCGTATCAAAATATAAGACTTTCTAGCCAGCTTCTACACATATGTATCTAGACATGTGAACCTTGCACTAAAACATATCTGGATACATGCGTGTATAACCTATTTTATATTTTGATACGGAGGGAGTACAACGAAAAAATTCCCGATGTATGGTGCACCCCCTTGGCCCTATAGGGCTCCGCCCAGTACCATCGTGTCATCGGGTTCATTTCAGTGCCATCGTTATCTCGTTCGGTCAGGTGTGTGATGCCATACCAAACCCACTCCCCGTTAAAAAATCACAGCTACTCACTTCGTGCTACTCTAATCATCGGTGCCTTGGCCTTTTGCCTTAAAAAACAACGAGTGATCGCGATACAGTGTCAACGAAATTGTGCAATGCGGAGTTCACGAGGGAGGTATACAGTCTACTATGAGAACAGAGGACTGTAGTTTCGCAAAAAAAAAACAGAGGACTGTAGGAGGGTGGCCTACGTGAACGTGACGCCGGCGGCTCTGTGACTGTGAGCGCGACGTGATTCCATCATTTCTCCATTTCCCCGAGAGAGCCCACCGACCGAGGAGACCCCTGGTCCTCGGCTCGAGCGAGCCCAACGGGCGAACCGGAGGTGCGCTGCGCTGCGCCGTGTGACAGAAAGCGACATTCTTTACCTCGCTCGCCATTCCCCCGGCCTCGTCGCCGCGAATATACCTCCCCCTCGGCTCCGCCTCGCCCCGGCCTCCTCGCTTCCCCTCCTTTAAATACAGTGGAGCTCTCTCCATTCGCACGGGCAGCACCGACACCCGCGCTGCTACTCTCGCGTGCTGCTGTCGTTGTTGGGATACCGGCGGCAGCGGCGGCGATGGGGCTGCTGTCCAACCGGGTCGAGCGGTCGGAGATCAGGCCCGGCGACCACATCTACACCTGGAGGGCCGTCTACGCATACTCCCACCACGGTACCCCATCTCCTCCCCCTCCCTCCCCTCCTCCGGTCGCGCCGCCCCTCTGAATTCCAACCTCTGAATTTCCGCCAATGGATTCATTTCCGTGCGCTTCAGACTTTTTCTCCTACTCGATTGCTCTGCTCTGCCGGCCGGCGCTGCAAAAACTGTTGCGGCGTGCGATTTAAGAAACCGCTGAATTGGCCGGGGATTCCGGCCCGTGCCTGCCGAATGTGGGGCACTGGCGCCGGGGAATTTCAGTCACGCTCGTGTTTTGTTTTCGCGTCGACTGTTCGTAATCAGCGTGCGTCTGCGTCGCTGCATGTTGCACCTCAGCTGAGGCAATCGGGGGGTAGCGGAATTCCCCTGCTTGCTTGAAGCAGCGATCGCTTGATTGGTAGGAGATGTGCGTCAACCAGCAAGTCTCCCTCCCTGTACTGTATTGCCTGCGAGGGCAAGTTACCGGATAAGAAGAAACTTCAGAATGGCTCAGCTGTAGCACCCCAATTCTGCACAATCTGTACTGTCTTCCTTTTGGAGTCAAGTATTCTGTAAGATTGTGACAACATTTAGCTTTTGTTGAAGACTGTAACCGCAAGGGAAAAAATGTTTACTATAGTAGATGGTAAAGGATTCGTGCCATGTTTCTACTCCATCCCATCTCAGTTGGTTAGGCATTGAATCGAGAGGCTCGAGATAAACTGAAACTCCCGAACTGTATCCCTAAATGCTTCCAGATGGCTCTGAGCCTGTGACGACACATGCTCTGTCTCTTGCTTTGCATATATAGAACAAATGACACTTGTAGCTGCTCACCTACTGCTAACGCACTTATCTGTCCATATCTGTTATTTGTTGCCTTAGAACGTGGAGTGGCCTTCTCATTATTATAATTCCAGCCTGCTCTCAAGAGATAAGAACTTGGAGCCTTCTCATTATTATAATTTGTTTCGGTGCAACTGTAAACTGATACCACCAAAGTGGAAACCACCCAATTTTACTTGGTCCTATTGAGAATTTTATCAAAGTACTCGTTTCGAAAAGAATTTTATCAAAGTTACCTCTTTTTATCTTTGATCCTCACATGTAGCTGTATTGACGCTAATTGTCTTACTCTGCTTCCCTGTACTTCAGTAAGGTAGAGATCTTTGGTACCAATTTAGGATGCGTGAATTGCGCTTCTACTTCGTGTCACTGCGCTACATGGGCGGGTTGTCGAAATGATCAGTGGTTTTTTATTGGCTGCTGCAGTGTTCTATATATTGTGGTGGTCCTTTATGTGCATCCGGTCTAGGCCATAGACCATATGTAGGGAGGACATGATGTAGGTTTTGCACATGATGCCATGGCCACCTGCATGGAAAAGCTGCATCATTTGTCAAAACTGTCATTTCCTCTTGCCCCACACCCACCCACTCATACACCAATCTGTCTGTTTTTCCTGTATCCGATTCTCTTTTTATCGATGCTGCTTATGGAGAAATTGTTCCAAGTGTTGGCCATTTTCTTAGTTAGTAACCACTGATTGCCTCTTCAGGTATTTACGTTGGAGGAAGCAAGGTGGTCCATTTTACGCGAAAGAAGGAAGTTGAATCTTCAGATTCCTCCAACTCCTTCTCCAGCCTGATCTCGTTCTCAGAGGCTTCATCAGAGTGCCCAACATTCCCAGACTGTGGTTTTCAGCTGCCGGACAGTAGCGTCGTACTTACCTGCTTGGATTGCTTTCTTGGCAGTGGCTCACTCTACTGCTTCGAGTACGGAGTGCCATCCGCAATTTTCCTTGCGAAACTGCGTGGAGGGACCTGCACCATTGCCCAATCAGACCCATCGGAGGTCGTTGTCCGGAGAGCTATGCACTTGCTTCAAAATGGGTTTGGCAACTACGACATGTTCGAGAAGAACTGCGAGGACTTTGCACTCTACTGCAAGACTGGACTTCTATCCATGGATGAACCAGGCATCGGGATGAGTGGGCAAGCATCTGCCGGCATTGGGGTGCCACTGGCAGCTCTTTTGTCCACTCCGTTCAAGATTTTCGCCGCCGGTCCACTTGGGATGGCCACTGTCACGGCTGGGATGTACTGTGCTGGTAGATACATCACTGACATAGGAGTAAGGAAGGACGTCACCAAAGTCGAAGTGGAGAACCTATCGTCACACCTTCGTTTCCGCCGTATTGAAGATGCAGAATCGGTGAACAATAGCTCAGATAAAGTGAAGAAGACCTTGCTACCAATGAAGAGAAAACGTGAGAGGTGACTTCTACTTTAATGTCGGGGAGTATAGACTTCTCTGCCTTGGCCGATAATTGGTGCAGAACTGTGGGTAGTACCAAATCTATGCTTCGATATAATAAGCTCAATATATAGCCATAGGTATATCCGTATATGTAACCGTGAAGCGTGTTCTCATTTAGTTGAGTGCGCACCTCACACCAGCAGTTGAAAAGCCCTCCAAACTGGATTTGTGATGGAAATTTGACTGTTTGGTCACTAAAGTCAGTTGCATTTGTACTTATAAGTATATTAACCTGATAGCTCACATTCAGGGCGTTTCGCTCCCTGATTCTTTCACTTTTGCTGCAAACTGAGAGCAAGTGTTTGGAGAAGGTTCTGACTCATTTGGTTAAGATCGAAATTGTGTTGATTGTTTCTCACTATGAACTTAAGATCTGAGCGCTCTGGAGACTGAACTCCATTGCCAGAATCCCCCATTTGGCCATTTCTGAGTCAGTGAAGATGGCAAGGTTGGTAGAGTGTGTTTTCCACTTTTCATCAGGTAGAGTGCAATAATGCATCACTATGATCACTCGAGAGGGGAAACTGTCGGCGGAGTATGGTTTCACTTCTCATCAGGCAGGAGACTATCTTTTTCTGTATGTATCGCTGTATGATCAGTACATCTTTCGTCCAGACTTCATGATTGTAAAATGAGGACAACTTGCCTGGATTCTACCACAGAGTAACCAGATGCAGCCACAGAGGAGGCAGGAAACTTCACTGCCTTTCTGCATTTGGAGGAACAAGATCTTGGGCAGGCAGAGACGCCGCTGCTGCAGCGCCTGTTTCCTTGGAAATTACTCAACTACTCGCGTCCCTTTTCACCTTTCCTCTTTGTCTTCTACCTTTAATCATTGATCTCGCGGCTTGACCCCTAGGATCGAATCATTTCTCTCTTTTGTTTTTGACTGATCCTGTCCTGTCCTGGATCTAAAGGCTGGCTGGCTGGCTGCCAGGTTGTGCATGGAGATCTGGCTGGGCGTGGATTTGGCCGGAGAAAGGTGAGAATTATCGTTGCCGGGACCGCTGTCACGGAGGGGTTAACCAGGATATATTATCTCTGCGCATCCATGCCCGGTGTTGTACAGGCTACAGCGCAAGAAATTAGTATTCTGTCAGTAGTGGATCTGTTTGACTTGGACTGTACTGTACCGGCTGCACCCTTTAGTCTGTACGTATATGCAAGTGTGCGTCCGGAGAGCACGTGAGGAGTGTATATAAAATGGTTGGAGATTTTTGGCTCTACTCCTATCTATCTATCTATTATATACTAAAAGCAAGATAGGGGTCTTTAAAATAGAGACACCACGTTAATCCATATCATCCAAATTATTTTGACAGTTAGATCTGAAAGTCTGTTCACGTAAAAAAATGCAAATCCGTCTGATACGATTATATACGAAAAGCAAGATACGGGTCTTTAAAATAGAGACACCACGTTAATCCACATCATCCAAATTATTTTGACAGTTAGATCTGAAAGTCTGTTCACGTAAAAAAATTGCAAGTCCGTCTGATACCGCCATGATTTAGCAGACTTGGTCACGTACGTACGCGTTGAAAGGAATCCAAAGATTTGTTAGTTTGTCACACGGGTACACGTTGAAAACAGATCAAGAATTTGTTCAAATTGTATATATAACTAGAAGGGGTTGGTGCGCTTTGCTGCGCCGAGTGTATTATTGCGATTATTAATACATGACATGATGATCTGAGTAAAGATTAGTGTCTCATACATGATCAGGTACAGATTCATACCCTTTTCAAAAAATATTATACGTATTGATCTAGCACCTGCAGTATAAACTGTATAATACAAAAGTAACAACTTCGAATTTATTAATCTCTTAATGAGGCAAGCCCGACAACTCGTGTGTGGAGGCGGAGGAGCGTGCGAGGCGGGGCTAGTCGAGGTGCAGCCGGAGGCAGAGCCGTCGCGTGTCGCTCGTGCTCGTGCTCGTCCTTGCAGGGAAGGAGGAGGCACGATGAGGAAGGGGCGGGGAGGAGGGCCGCTCGGCTCGTCAGCCGGAGCTACAAACGGGAGTCATTCGTGGCCGCGCACGGGAGGAGAGCGACAACAACACTCGAGGCCGAATCTCTCCCGATCCGTGGTGCCCTATAGAAGTGGTGGTTGATTCGCGGCCGAATCGGTCAGAATTGTGGCGGAGCTACCGGATTCGAGGCCGAATCGATGGGAGAAGAGGCGGCGGTGGTCACAGGATGTGAGGGCGACATGAAAATTCCGATTGACAGCTGCCGCGCCCGCATTGGCCTTTATGTTTTATAGCAGCAGCCCAAGTATTTTATTTTTGCAGCACTTTTCTTTTTGGTTTGACAAAAAAAATTGACAAAATTTACATCAAGGGCAGCTGTTGGAGCACGATTTTGGCCCCAATGACCTAATACGGACAGGAGTCGATGGTGGCCGCGCGCGGGAGGAGAGAGACGTCCGGCATCCCTCGAGGCTGAATCCCTCCCGATCTGTGGTGCCCTCGAGCAGTGGTGGTGGATTCAAGGCCGAATCGGTTAGAGTTGTGGCGGAACTGCCGGATTCGATGCCAAATTGGTGGGAGAAGAGGCGGCGGTGGTCACCGGAGGAGAGGCGTGAGGACGACATGAAACGTCCGATCGGCAGTTAGCGTGCGTGTGTTGATCTTTCTGTTATATAGCAGCAGCCCAAGTGTTTTATATTTGCAGCACTTGGTGTTTTTTTGTTTGACAAAGAAAAATTGGCAAAATTTACATCATGGGCAGTTGTTGAAACAAGATTGTTTTGCCGCAAATGACCTAAAAATGAGTTATGCCCTAAAATAGGGCAGCTATTGAAGAATGCTCTAAGAGAGTAGTTTCGTGTGCACTAAATTGGCAAAATTTACATCGTGGGCAGCTGTTGAAACATGATTTTTTTTTGCCGCAAATGACCTAAAAAAATGAGTTATGCCCTAAAATAGGGCAGCTATTGAAGAATGCTCTAAAAGAGGGGCGGCACAGTAGTTTCGTGTGCAGTAAATTGGCAAAATTTACATCATGGCCAGCTGTTGAAACAGGATTTTTTTGCCGCAAATGACCTAAAAATGAGTTATGCCCTAAAATAGGACAGCTATTGAAGAATGCTCTAAGAGAGGGGCGGCACAGTAATTTCGTGTGCAGTAGATAGAAAAGTAAGTTTTGTATTCAGCTGAACGGATAAATAATATTATTTCTACTTGATCTGATATAACCAATAGAATATTGCCATATGGAGTAACCAGGGAGCTCTATATCTAAGCTTAAATTGGTAAAATTTACATCATGGGCAGCTATTGAAACATGATTTTTTTGCCGCAAATGACCTAAAAATGAGTTATGCCCTAAAATATGACAGCTATTGAAGAATGCTCTAAGAGAGGGGCAGCACAGTAATTTCGTGTGCAGTAGATAGAAAAGTAAGTTTTGTATTCAGCTGAACGGATAAATAATATTATTTCTACTTGATCTGATATAACCAATAGATATTGCCACGTGGAGTAACCAGGGAGCTCTATATCTAGGGAGCTTAGATTGAAAGGATACCAAGACGTGTGCACCACTAACTCCTTATTAAGGCTAAGTACACCCCCAGGTCACCCAAGTAAAAAAAATACACACCAGGTCGTGGAAGGAAAAGATGTACAGAGATGTATATATTTACGTGTACAACTGTACAAGAATACTAGCAAGATGTTGGTAATAAGATTCCAAAAGATGATTTGCAAAAAAAGAAAAAAGATTCCAAATGATGAACTATACCAAATATTAAAAATATATTATTTACTAGAACGTGTCCTAATATTTTAAAATACAAACGTAAGTTTCTACAAAGGCATGAAAATATAATATTATAAATTCCAATATATTTTGTTTAAAATATACTATTTACTCAAAAGTTTCGTTTGAGTTTGCGTGTCCGGCTGTTACAAAATAAAAAGGTAATTTTCTACCTAAGCGCAAGAAGATATAATATTAGAAATTCCAATATATGTTTTTTAAAATATTGTATTATTTTTCTAGAGCGTTCCCTTAGAGTTAATTTGGCGCGTCATACTGTCAATAGTAGGAAATAGCTTATAGGTAGAATGTTAATAGTGGCGCACGGAAATTATTATACGCCACCGCTATATTTAGTGGGGTAGCACTAATAGTATAATTTTACTAGTGGCGTAAAATAAATATGTACGTGCCTGCGGTGCGGCCAACTACCGGTGGCGTACACGTATATTTGTACGTCACCGGTGACAAAACATATATGTGGATGCCACCGGTGTGGGGTGCCTGTGTGCGGCCAAATACTGGTGGCGTACCCCAAATTATTGTACGCCACCGGTAACCAAAAGACCCGCGGGCCAAATCTCCTCCCCTCCGACTTGTCCGCGCGTTTCGAAAAAAACCCTCTCCCTATCGATCCCTCGTTCTCTCCCCCCACCGACACCTCCTCGATCCCCTCTCAGCCTCTCTCTCCCTCTCCACCGATTCAATCCGCCTCCGGCTACCACACGCCCCCTCCTCTCTTCACCCGGCCTCTCCTCCACCAGTAGCTCCCGTCCTTCCCCCGAACCAGATCGAGCGCCTCGCCGATGAGAGATGCGCCGCCGCCCAGAAGCCACGCCTGGCTGGCTCGCCGGCTGTTTCTTGTTTTTATTTTCACTAGTTAGGCTTAATGGAAAACAATAAAAAAATTAGAGATCTTTATGAACTTTATATTGAATTAGGACATGGTGTTTTTGAAGAGAAAATTAAAAAACCTATGGAAGCTTGTTTGCATGATGGTAGCAATGGTATTACTATAAATTCTTTGAACACCATTATTGCCAATGCTATGGAAAAGTCTAAACTTGGGGAAGCTGGTTGTGATGAATATGATATTTTTAGTCCCCCAAGCTTTAAGGAGTAAATTTGCTTTGATAATACTTTGCCTCCAATATATGATGATTATAATCATTGTGATATTTTCAGTCCACCTACTATTGAGGATATAGTTTATGTTGATTATGATATGCCTCCTATATATGATGTTTACAATGATGAATATGATATTCTCAGTCCATCTACTATTGAGGATAAAAATCATTTTGATTATTCTATGCCTCCTATTTATGATGATTACAATGATGGATGTGATACTTTTACTCTCACTATTACTAATGATAATGTTCATGCTTATGTGGAAAATATTGATACTTTTGTGCATATGAATCATGGTAAGAATGTTTCATGTGATGGTTATATTGTGGATTTTATCAATGATGCTACTGAACGTTCTTATGAGAGAGGGATACACGGTTTCATATATCTCAATAATATTAAGTCTTCTCTCTTTATGTTGAAATTTTTGAAGCTCACTTGTTTTGCCTTCCTATGCTAGTCACTTTATGCTTTATTGATTTATTTTCTTACAAGACTCCTTTGCATAGGAAGTGGGTTAGACTTAAATGTGTTTGGTATTTGCTTTTTGATGCTCTCTTATATTCAACTCTTATACATATGAGAGCATTATCAAAATCACTATGCCTAGCTAAAAGGTTTAAAGAAAAGCGCTTATGGGAGACAACCCATCGTTTTTATTTGCTGTTATTTTTATTTTCTTTGAGTCAAGGAGTTTTGTCACTTCTGTAGCAACTCCTTTGTATCTTTATTTTATCGCATTGTTGTGCCAAGTAAAGTTCTATATTGAAAGTTGATGCAAGATTTGGATTTCTGCGCAGTAACAGATTTTTGGCTGTCACGAATTTGAGCTTTTCTCCCTGTAGAAAATTCAAAAATTCTACGAAAAATCACGCATCTTCCTGAGATATGTACGCAACTTTCATTATTTTGGCCAGATCCATCTGAGCAACTTAAGTGCCTCGAAAAAATTCGTCTTACAGACTGTTCTGTTTTTGACAGATTCTGCCTTTTGTTTTGCATTCGCTCTTTTACGATGTTTGTGTGGATTTCTTTGCTCCACAAAGCATTGGTGGCTGTAGCTAATGTCCAGAAGCTTTGGAAATGATTGTTTCATTACAGAATATGAGAATTTTTATTATGCACTAACCCTCTAATGAGAACTGTCTTGAGTTTGGTGTGAAGGAAGTTTTCAAGGATCAAGCGAGAAGGGTGATATTATGTGATCAAGAAGAGTGAAAAGCCTAAGCTTGGGGATGCCCCCGTGGTTCATCCCAACCATATTCAGAGAGACTCAAGCGTCTAAGCTTGGGGATGCCCAAGGCATCCCCTTCTTCATCAACAACTTATCAGGTCATCTCTAGTGAAACTATATTTTAATTCTTTCACATCTTATGCGCTTTACTTGGAGCGTCTGTGTGTTTTTATTTTTGTTTTTGTTTGAATAAATTCGGATCCTAGCAATCCTTGTGTGGGAGAGAGACACGCTCCGCTTTTTCATGTGAATACTCATGTTCTTCACTTATATTTGTTGAGTATTCTTAACTAGCTACTGCAGTGCTTTTAGCTCCTGTTTTTCATGCATCTCTTCGAGCTGTTAGCACTTGTTTATAAATACTCTCTTGCTGCATTATATTATCATTTGGAGAGTTTATGTTTAAATAAATTGATTGGTGTTTGTTTGGAAGAAAGAAAATGCTACATGTAGTAGTTGGTATTGGAAAAGACATATGCATTCTTGTAGATCATTGTCTTGTTTCGATTTGATACTTTGCAATTGTTTTGAGCTCTCAAGTAGATCATGTTTAAGCTCTTGCATCATGTAGTTAAAGCCTAGTAGTGGAGAACTACCGTAGAGCTTGTTGAGACTTGGGATGCATATTTGTTCTCTCTAAGGTCTAGATATTTTCTGGTAAAATGTTTGAGCAACAAGGAAGACAGTGTAGAGTCTTATAATACTTGCAATATGTTTTTATGTGATTCTTGCTGTACCGGTTTATACTTGTGTTTGCTTCAAACAACCTTGCTAGCCTAAACTCTGTACTGAGAGGGAATGCTTCTCGTGCATCCAAAACTTGAGCCAAAACCCATGCCATTTGTGTCCACCATACCTACCTACTATGTGGTATTTCCTGCCATTCCAAGTAAATACTTCATGTGCTACCTTTAAACTATTCAAAACTTTATTACTCCTTATTTGTGTCAATGTTTTATAGCTCATGAGGAAGTATGTGGTGTTTTATCTTTCAATCTTGTCATTTACTTCTGACAGACTTTCACCAATGGACTAGTGGCATATACATCCGCTTATCCAATAATTTGCAAAAAGAGCTGGCAACGGGGTGCCCAGCCCCAATTAATTACAACTTTCATTAATAATTCTCTTCACATGTTTTGCCCTGATTTATCAGTAAGCAACTTAATTTGCAAATAGACACTCCTCCATGGTATGTGAATGTTGGAAGGCACCCGAGGATTCGGTTAGCCATGGCTTGTGTAAGCAAAAGGTTGGGAGGAGTGTCATCTATAAAAAAACTAAAATACATGTGTAAACAAAAGAGAAGAGGGATGATCTACCTTGCTGGTAGAGATAACGTCCTTCATGGGAGCCGCTCTTGAAAGTCTGGTTGACAAGGGGGTTAGAGTGCCCACTACCATTCGTTGACAACAACAAACACCTCTCAAATACTTATTTTGTGCTCTCTATATGCTTTCGAAAACTTAAAAAGCTCTAGCACATGATTTAATCCCTGCTTCCCTCTGCGAAGGGCCTATCTTTTACTTTATGTTGAGTCAGTTTACCTACTCCTTTCTATCTTAGAAGCAAACACTTGTGTCAACTTTGTGTGCATTGATTCTTACATATTTACTTATTGCACTTGTTATATTGCTTTATGTTGACAACTATCCATGAGATATACATGTTACAAGTTGAAAGCAATTGCTGAAACTTAATCATCCTTTGTGTTGCTTCAATGCCTTTTACTTTGAATCTATTGCTTTATGAGTTACCTCTTATGCAAAACTTTTTGATGCTTGTCTTGAAAGTACTATTCATGAAAAGTTTTTGCTTATATGATTCATTGTTTACTCTTTATCTATTGTTAGCAAACTATAGACCATTGCTTTGAGTCACTTCATTCATGACATGAGCCTTGCAATATATTGATCAAGATTGTGTGAAAGCATGTCTCCTCAGAAATTATTTGTTGTTATCGTTTTACCTACTCGAGGACGAGTAGAACTAAGCTTGGGGATGCTTGATACGTCTCCAACGTATCCATAATTTCTGATGTTCCATGCTTATATTATACCATTTGCTACATGTTTTATATACACTTCATATCACTTTTATGCATTTTCTGGGACTAACCTATTAACAAGATGCCAAGTGCCAGTTCCCTGTTTTCTGCTGTTTTTGGTTCCAGAAAAGTACTTCTGCGAATATTCTCGGAATTGCACGAAACAAAAGGCCACGTCCCTATTTTTCCAGCACCGTCACGGAGTCCGAAGGAGAGACGAAGGAGGGCGCCGAGGTGGCCAAACCACACCCGGGCGGTGGGCCCCCTGCGCGCCGCCTATGGTGTGGGCCCCTCGGACTCCACCGACGCCGCCCCTTCGCCTATATATTCCTCCGACGCGAAAACCCTAAAAACGAAGTCGTATTTCCAGAAGAGTTCCGCAGCGCCGCCGCCATCGACGACAAGTTTCGGGGGACAGAAGTCTCTGTTCCGGCACGCTGCCGGGACGGGGAATTGCCCCCGGAGTCATCTCCATCGACACCACCGCCATCTTCATCGCCGCTGCTGACTCCCATGATGAGGAGGGAGTAGTTCTCCCCCGAGGCTGAGGGCTCTACCGGTAGCTATGTGGTTCATCTCTCTCTCCATGGTGTGATCTTTATGTGATCATGTGTATTGCTAGTATCGCTGAATACATTAATAATGTTTATGCTACTCAAGTGATTTTGTCTAGTTTCTGGAGTCATTGTGACAACACGGTATCAAGGTGACAGTGTGGGTACTTGTGTGACTCTATGAATAATTTAGACATTTATCATGGCTTATTCTTGGGAATTGTGGTGTTTGTTTACTCAGACTTTGAGGTGTGCTCTTGCAGCCCTACGCATAGTACTCTTGCTTCATCAAGAAGGAGAATAATCCCGAGTAGTATTTACTTGTGTTCAGTTGTGCTAATCTAGTTGAATATGTAGATGTTACTCTTTATCTATTATGCACTATATAGGTTACTTTAATATGAACTCCGGTACTCTCCACGGTGTAAAGGTGACAGTGTGTGCACCGTGTGTGACTCCTTTATGACGTTGTGGCGCTTGTTTACTCCGGCTTGAGGTGTGCTTTTGTAGCCCTACACAATGAATGGTGTTTGTTATCCAACAAGAGAGTGTTTAAGAGTAGCTTTTATTTATTCAGTTATGAGATCATTGTTGAGAGTGTCCACTAGTGAAAGTATGATCCCTAGGCCTTGTTTCTAAGCATTGAAACACCGTTTATAACAAGTTCTGCTACATGTTTGCTTGCTGCCATCTTTATTTCAGATTGCAGTTACTACTTATAATCATCCTATCACTTGTATTTCACTATCTCTTCGCCGAACTAGTGCACCTATACATCTGACAAGTGTATTGGGTGTTTGGGGACACAAGAGACTTCTTGTATCTTAATTGCAGGGTTGCTTGAGAGGGATATCCTTGACCTCTACCTCTCTGAGTTCGATAAACCTTGGGTGATTCACTTAAGGGAAATTTGCTGCTGTTCTACAAACCTCTGCTCTTGGAGGCCCAACACTGTCTACAGGAATAGAAGCGTGTGTAGACATCACCGGCGTGCGTGTGCGTGCTTCGACGCGCGGCGCTCCGTCGAGCTGGCCGGACCGCGGCTCGCGAGTCGTCGAGCTGTTACGAAAATAAAAAAGGTAAGTTCCTACACGGTCGCAAGATAATATAATTTTTATATATTCTTTGATAGATAAAAAATTGATGTTTCATTAGCTATTTTTTATTTTCAAAAATTTAGCTTAAAATATAGTATTACTAGAGCGTTGGCCTGTAGTTTGAATGCATGTCTAACTATGATTTGTTGTCGGGGATAAAGAAGTAAACCCATCAATTCCACGTCCTATGAATGAAATAAAAAAAAAGCTCAACATGTCGGCATAACTAACATTCTTACAATAGTATTCTTCTTGAAATAAAAAAAAACTTAACATGGCAGAAATCCGTCCGGCTTCACAAGGGCACAAATTTAAAAGAATATTAGGCCATAAAAAATCGAGGTGTTCAGTTCAGGTTCAAACTTTCATTGTACTCGATGAGGCATCCGTCCGGCTATTAAGCCTATTATACTACACACTACTTATAGTATAAAATATTAAATAAATACACATTTAAAAGATGGTTTACTCTTACCCTCAAATATCCACGTGTTAATCATCCGGGAGAGAAAGGAGTTAAACTCGAGAGCGGTGATTTGTCACCCGGGCTACATGTAGCCCGGTATTGTATTTATTTTTTTGTCGCTATTTTAAGTTTCCAAAAAAATCCGTAAAAAATACTGGATATTGACAACGACTTGATCTATGTTTCTGAAAAGTTTGAACGCGAAATAGTTTATATTGCGCCCTACACGAAAATGACAAAATTCTTACAATTTTGAGAGATTTTGAATCACCACCCAGATCTAGAAATTTGTCTTTTTGTGTAGGGTGCAATGCAAAATATTTCGAGTTGAACCTTTGCAGAAACATAGATCAGGTAGTTTTCAACATCTAGTATTTTTTTCGAAATTTTTGGAAACATTAAAAGGTGATTAAAAAAATAAATCAAAACCCGGGCTACATGTAGCCTGGGCTACAAAGAGACTTTTCGATTATAACTCCTACATTTTATTTAAGAATTTATGTTTACATTATTTTTCCGAAAAGCGGAAAATACCACAGCCTCTACATCGATCGATGCATATAGTTCTTTTATTTCCTTATTAAAAGTTGGTACTCAAAGTACATGACATCTGAATGGTCGGATACGGCCAATACATCTGAATGTACGGAGAAAGCAAACTTCACCGATAAGTTTTTTTTTTTCCGAATGAGACTGTCGTGTAAAACATGTACTAGGTCTCAATGCTAGCTAGGTCCACCACGACCACACAAAAAAAAAGAGGTAGCTAGGTACAATGGGCATGTAAAAAACCATAGGTTATGCCATCGAACATGCTAGCTATAACGTCCCAATATTTTTTAGTCATGGAAATATTAACCGTTTAATATCTGCCTTGGACTCACATTTTTTTTTGAGAACACAGTACAACACAGACGCTCACAAATACGCACGTACACTCACCCCTATGAACGCACACACGCACACCCTATCCCTATGAGCACCTCTGCAAGACCGAGCCGGCAGATCTTGAGGTTGACGAAGTCACCACAGGCGACTCGCTGTTGACGGGCACGTCACCTACCACTAAAAGAATAGCACCGGATAAACCTGGAATAAATCCAGGTAAATGCAAACGCCCATGCCAAATCTAGCACTTGAAACTGGGTAGGCTGCTTCCACCACAGGGAACCCAACCATCAGAGCCAAGCTCTGTTTGCTTGGACTCACATATTTGATCGGACGTGAAAAGCAATCTTTCATGCCATGGACGTTCAACTTATGGTTTCAGGTGGGATGGGATTTCCCATCAATCCCGCCTCCCATCCCACCACAGAAATCCCTGTTATCCCGCTAAAAACGTCCACTAATCCCGTACGGGCTAAATGGGAGAAGCCCAATTAGCCCATGGAAAGCACAAATATCCCACCCTTCAGTTGCGTAGTTGACTTCGTTCCAAATCTCCAGATCGATCGGGAAGATCGACGTCCAACTCCCTAGCGCCGCCGGAGGCCATTCTCTCCTTCTCTGCTCCCTAGCACCGCCGCCGGCCATCTCCCTAGCGACGCCGCCAGCCACTCTCTCCTTCTCTGCTCCCTAGCGGCGCCGTTGGCCAACTCTCTGCGCTTGGAGCTCCTGCTCGACCCGCTCCGGCTAGAACCGGACGTAGGGGTGGACCAGCTTGACCTCCGTGCGCGCGTCGGCGATGGTCCACGCCTCGGTCTCGATGAGCGCGGCCTAGTCGGCGATGGCGCAGAGCTCGGCCTCACGCTCGGTGCGGGGCCTTGTGTTGCCGGCAATCGAAGACGGTGCGGGGCCTTGTGGTGCCGGCAATCAGGCCTCGTCCATCGCCGCCGCCAGGCCCGGCCAGCGCCGTCCGTGCTCCGGCTTTCTGTGCCTGTGCATGCAGGAACTGACGCAGCTGCCTCAAACAGGATTTTGAAGGAACAACCGGGACATCCCGTGAAAGCCCAAAAAACAAATTCATTGCTGGGATTAGTGGGTAGTGGGGCAACGGGATAAATGGATCATCAGCCTCGGTGGGACGGGATGTCCCAATCCCATCCCACCTGAAACCATAGTTCAACTCAAAAATAGTCTGTCAAGATATATCTCCAACCTAGCTGCGTCCGTTAGAAAAAAAGAAACCAATCTGCACGGTGTCGCAAGTCTCAAGCCGGTAGTCATATATTTTTCCAGCCATGGAAATAGTAACAGTTTAGTCTGTCTAATTATTCTCTCATCTCTACCATTCTCACCCGCTGGAGTGATAGGTAGATTTATTTGGGAACTATGTGATCCGACCAATAGAAAAAAGAATAGATCGATAGATTTCGTTGGCAAAGACGACTCGCCATCGTGAATCGATTTTGTTCTCTACGGCCTGTCACTAGCTTCCAGGTGTGACCTTGATTTGATCGGCACTGGGTAATAAGGAAAAGAATTAGGGTAATAGCTAGACACACTTCTATCTACCCGTGAAGGCAAACAAGCAGCTGGATGCATGTATATCTATGCAGTGACCTGGATGCATGTATGTATATTAAATTACCCGGATGCATGCATATGCGTACATGGCCTCAGTGTGCACCGAAGAATCTCAAACGACCTAAAACAACACTAGGTGTGTATGGTAAAATACTAGAAAATGTGTTTTAAACCCATTTCGAAACGTCAAAAAATTGCAAAAACAAATGTTCACGCATAGATGTTAACATCCTATGTGTTGAGCAAGTCGTTTCACGAAAAACCAACATTGTTTGTGGTCCGTGTAAAAAAGACAACTTTTAGTGCTAAAATAAATATTTTCACGAGACATTTTCCCCTTTTTATACACGCCACATAAATATCAGTTTTCCATGAAACAACTTTGTGAACACAAAGACTGTGAAGATGTATCCGTGAAAATTTATTTCAATTTTTTTGGACATTTTGAATTGTGTTCTTTAAACCAAGCGCATATGCACCCGGGTGCCAAAGTGGATTCAAAAAAATACTACAACACAAGTTATCATGTTTGCTAATACTCAGCTTTGTTGAGGTTTTGTAGATATATCGTCTTCTGAATTGCATCTTATTAGTTTTTCTGAAACCAGATCTTTTTTTACTAAAATTGTTATCTGTGTAAATTCTTGAAAGATTTACGTTAATGTAAGAAAAAATATATTGATTTTTTAAATTATTAACAATATACGAAAGTCTATTGGAGACACGACGTTAACCCACATCGAATTATTTAGATAGATGGATCTGTATTAATAGGTGAGTTTTAGAGAGATGGAGAACTAATCTGGTTATTACCGATAATACAATTAATTCAAGCAATCTGATTCACGTATTTAATAACTTTTTTAGTTGCTAAACAAATTAATATAAGTTAGTGTTAAAATAACATTGCCACGACACAAAAAAATATCACGACCATGAGAGAGAGCAAGGGAGGACGTTTTCGTAGAATTACATAATATGTACCGACAAATATGGCAGGTTGGATCGATGGTGAAGCAAACACAGGCAATCAGAGCACAATGAAGCGGCAAGACTTTATACAAATCGAAGAACTCCTTCCTTCAAATACAATCAATGACAAGGTTGGTATAAATAGGTCTCTAGGTTCAATTCCGAGTATGGACTAAAAATATTCAATTTTTATTCTTAGTATATTTTTTCAAAACTTCATTTGAGGGAAGGTAGACGCAAACATATGTGGAAAGGTAGACATTGAAGGAGGGGTCGACACCATGCTAATCCACATCATTCGAATTATTTAGGCAGCTGAATCCGTAATTAGTTTCTGATATTTTAATAGAGATGGAAACCAATCCGGTTAATCGAAATCTACACATATTGACTGCGAGACCAATATGTGTGGCGGAAGTTAATGTGGTTAATCAAAATCTACACATATAGACTCTGTGTCCAATAAGTACGTGGAATTAAAATGTAAAGTTTTTTACTTGAGCTCAAAGACTTGGGCAAACAACTGGATGGATGCAAGTGTCCATAGGAGCAAAAGTAGTTTGATCCACGGTATGCATGTGTATGCATGTGACGTACTACCATTGCAATTTTTGATAATATTTGTTATTATTTTTTGTTTTTTAATCATGTGAATCAAACAATTACACCAAAGTAATGAGTCGTATGAATATGATACAGAGGAGTATTGCACTAGGCAATGAAATATTGTCTTTGAGAGGACATATATTAATTTGGTGATTCGTTGAAATATTGAAAGTATGTGCTATCAATGCCACTTTTTTAACTTCCATATTTGGTGATTCGTTGAAATATGTTCCCTCCAAGTTGGTGTAGTCGTTGTTACATGACCAGCATGACACCACAAACGCCTGTTAATGAGAGAGTTGAACACCTAGATTCGAGAGCGGCAGATAGTAGGAAGAGAGAAAAGAATGTATCAAAATATATAGTACTATAGACGTTTTAAGATAGATGCCATTCTAAAATATGTGACATGATATTTTTGGAGATTTCGAAATATCTACTCGCTGCAAATTAAAATGATTCAAAATATATCCCACAGATGTGTTTCTTGACCGAACATAATATTTTTTTTAAACTATATAATCCTTTAGAATTCCATGTTTTCAGTATCTATTAGATTAGGTTTTGTCTAAGTCTCAGTCGATTGAGATTTTCTTAAGTCTCAGTCGATTGAGGGAAGTGCCAGAAAAGTGCAATTGAACGTCCAGAAAAATGTAACTAGATATGAGTTGCAATTTTATCTGAATTAAGGTTGCACTTTTCTAAGTGGGCCAAGATTTAAGAAAAATTCGGCAACAGAGATGTAGCAAAACCGATTAGACTATTTCACGAATAGATTCAACGAGATAAAGACCATGCCCTCGCATTTGCGAGGGCCACCTTGCTAGTTAATAAAAATTTGGAAATCATATTTACGAGTTCCAAAATTTAAAAGGAAATGCGGATGTACCCAATGGTGTATCCCACAAACATGTTTCAAATACTTTGTAAAAAAGTGTGGATCTGAGTATGCATAGTTTCAAATCTCTAAATTTTATCAGTTTTGTCTTCTTGTGTAGCCCATAATTCAAAAAAATTGAAATAGATATTTTACACGTTTGTGTGATACACCATTGGCTTTTCCAGATTTTTTAAAAACTTATTTTCGTTTTTTTTATGGGAGGAGCACTGGAGATCGGGAGCAAAAGACATTTTCCTGTGAGTGTGACCTCAGTATTAATAGTTTTTTTTCCCGATGTTATGGGCCGTTTTGGTGCCATTGTTCCGCTTACTTCCCACCCTGCGAATGGACCTATAATAATAATAAAAAATGCATTGCCCAGTTGGAAAGGGCCGAAAGCCGTTACCAGCTCACTAGAGGCCTGTTAAGCATGGCAGCAAATGACCCTCACGGACTGCCTGACTTTCTGAAGGTCAATTTCAGAGTCCGATCAGAACCTACGATCTCGGGGAAGTGTAAACTTCCGACCACCGGCGGATCTGGTTAAACTCAATGAAAGTAGGGATTCAAACGGTGATGCTCGACTAGTTGCTAGGAATGCTACTGTATTTCACAAACTTTTGGTCGCCGTGTGTGGTTTACTAAACCACCAGATTTTGTATCCTCGATTATTCATACTCAATAAAATCCCTACTTTCCCCTAAAAAAGGACAACATAACTTGGCGACACCAAATTCATTATTTCAAATTGTCTAGAGCTCTAGACAATTTGAAATCTCATTATCTGCTGGTACAATTAGATTTGTTCGGACTGTCGACTGTTGCGAACTTTATCCTCTTGGAAGAGCTTGGTGCATATCCATCCAAGTAAAGAGATATACTTGTCCACACATCGACCGCCATGGATGCCAAAAAGGAAGAACCGAACGGAGCAGGATGGAGGGCCATGCCGAGCAGTTAAAGCGAAGCCGTTGTTCTTCCCCACACTTCTCCGCTGGAATCAGACCGTGAGACTGGCGTCCGGAGCACTAGAACTCAAATCGCACGATCATTCTGAACGACTCGAAACGAACTCCACGTTCTCCGTTCTCTGTTCAGATATTGATTGACGACAGAGATGAAAGAAAAAGAGACCCCGGGATCACGACTTGCAGTTTCATTTCATCCGATCGTTGGGACGAGCCGTTTTTGGCTGGCTGATACAGTAGTTCCCGGGATTGTAGCGATATGATTTGGAGAGGATGAGACGGATGGGGACGGGGATAGGAACGTTGGTGATCGGACGGCGCGCGCCGAGAGGATTTTCTCGCCCACGGCCGGCCTCGTGTGTGTCACGTATCACACGGGTGCTCTGTTAAGCCGCACTCACATGATCGATAGGGCCAAATTCAAGACGATCGAGCCTTAAATTCGAGAGCTGGACTAGAAGCGATCGGCGGTAGCGATGGAATCTTGAGACCCGAACAAATATTACGTACGCGCGCTGTACAAGCTGTACTGCCACCGCACGCATCCTCCATTAATTCCTCCTCCGGTATATATCCGTCACGAGCTAGACGGTGCGGCCGTACGTGCGTGCGCGCAACAAAAACCCCACCACCAGGCCCGACTGACGATCAGGCTGATAGATGGCGATCGGCGGCGCCGGTGACGGGGCCGGCAGCGTGCTGGTGACGGGCGGCGCGGGGTTCATCGGCACGCACACCGTGCTGCAGCTCCTCGCCAAGGGCTACGCCGTCACCGTCGTCGACAACTTCCACAACTCCGTCCCGGAGGCCCTCGACCGCGTCCGCCACATCGCCGGACCCGCCCTCTCCGCCCGCCTCCACTTCATCCTCGTACGTCCGCCTCTAGCCCCCCTTCCATTGTTCCTGCTTCGCGATCCTCGTTCCTGCCGTAACTCGCGCCTGATTGATTTGATTTGATTTGATTTGATTGGTTCGGTTGATTTCAGGGGGATTTGACGATCAAGGATGACGTCCACAAGGTGTTCGCCGCCAAGAGGTGACTACTGTTTGATCGATCGTTCTTCATTTCGTACCAAAACATTAATTACTAGTTAATTGCCCAACCGGTGATGTATGAGATCATTAGTTATTTTGAAAAATACTGTACGTGTCTAACTCTTATCTTCAGGTACGACGCCGTGATACACTTCGCCGGGCTGAAGGCGGTGGCGGAGAGCGTGGCGCACCCGGAGATGTACAACCGCAACAACATCGTCGGCACCATAAACCTCTGCGACGCCATGAAGGAGCACGGGTGCGACAAGGTATACGTACTACTGCACGCCCGCACTCTTCTTCAGAGATGAGTATTGCTTGCTCTCTGACACTCGCAAGAACGTACGTGCAGCTGGTGTTCTCGTCGTCGGCCACCGTGTACGGGCAGCCGGAGAAGGTGCCCTGCGTCGAGGACTCCCCGCTCAAGGCCCTCAACCCCTACGGCAGGACCAAGGTATATAACTATCTGACTATCTACAGTCCGTCACAGACTGCCTGCCACTCACGTTGCTGAAGCCGATAGCGATGGCCATCGGCGTGTGATCGGCACTTTACTGTGTTGCTATCTGTATATCTGAAGCTGCTTGCTGCAGCTGTACCTGGAGGAGATGCTGCGTGACTACCAGCACGCGAACCCGGAGTGGAGGACGATCCTGCTGCGCTACTTCAACCCCATCGGCGCCCACGAGAGCGGCGACATCGGGGAGGACCCCAAGGGCGTCCCCAACAACCTGCTCCCCTACATCCAGCAGGTCGCCGTCGGCAGGCTCCCCGTCCTCAACGTCTACGGCCACGACTACCGCACCAGGGACGGCACCGCGGTCAGGGACTACATCCACGTCGTCGACCTCGCCGACGGCCACATCGCCGCGCTCGAGAAGCTCTTCGCCAGCCCCGACGTGGGCTGCGTGGCGTACAACCTGGGCACCGGGCGCGGGACCACGGTGCTGGAGATGGTGAGCGCCTTCCAGAAGGCGTACGGCAAGGAGATCCCGGTGAAGATGTGCCCCAGGAGGCCAGGCGATTCGGAGCAGGTGTACGCGTCCACCGCCAAGGCCGAGAGGGAGCTCGGCTGGAGGTAAGAGATCAACTGAAACCTATAGCTCAATTACCGAGTGAAATCGAAGCACTGACCGGCCGGGCGTGGTCCACTTTGCATTGCAGAGCCAAGTACGGGATCGAGGAGATGTGCAGGGATCAGTGGAACTGGGCGAGGAAGAACCCCTATGGCTACTGCGGCAACGCCGAGAAGAAAGACTGATTTCATCGTGCAGCGGCTTTGGATAGGGCTCGTCGTGGCCCGAGCATTGTACCTGGAATTAATATATTGTCAATAAGCCCAGCGCATTCGAGTCTACCCCTAAAAGGTTTGGCCGCGCCTAGCTTTCGCACGTGCGACCAAAGCTTAGCGATCGAACGATTTTCCGACAGCCCAAATTAGGAAAGTGTTTGAGCACGTACGTGTTGCGGTCACTATTTCCTTTCCCTGTTTGTGCGTACGTGGTCCCCCGTGGTCCAGCGAGGACGAGCACACGTCGCTTCGCTCCCCTATTCCCTTTCTTCGCGCAGGTCGTCCAGCGACGACGCGGATGTCGCTTTCCTTCCCGTGGCTTCGTCTATTCCCTTTTTTCGCGCGCAACCGTGATTTGAATATTCACGTTCGCGGTAGAAGATAGAGAAAAATTAATTAATTCCCTTTTTGGGCAGGGATATTTCAGGGTTAAAAAAAAGGGTGGGAGGCACTTCATACTAGTACAAAAAATGATCAATAAAATGACCTATGACTTTCATCTGGTGTTACTTATCAATTCCCTTTAAAAAACCAATGCAAGGTCTCCTTCATAAAAAGATGTAATAGCATCATCACAACCTGGTTTAGCTTTAAACCGCTGTTTTCAACAAATGATGCCCATTCCTCTTCACTGATCTTCCACCTTCCATCAGAGCAAGTACTGAAGTTTCCTTCCACTGTAACATTTCGTTCCTCCTCAGGCAAACTCCAACCTTCATTCAAGAAAATTCATTTTATCCACAAATTTCTTGGGGATTATCTGTGGAATGACACAATATATCTAAACATACTTCTTGATCGGTACAGAAAATCGTGGTAAACCACCGAAACAAACTTCTTACATCACATCACATGTCTACCACTGAATAAAGACACACAGACAATGTAGAAAACTTCATAAAATGAGCATTCTCTCGATGGAATCTAGGCTACTATCTTCATTTTCTTGGCTCTTCCAAGGTGTGTACCCAGGAGACTACAAAAAACAAAACATAGAAGATGTTACCAACTGTGCATTTAGATATAGTCGCCAAAAAATGTAAAGGGAAAAGAGACGAAGATTTATAGACAAGTGTTACTATCAGACAAAGGTGCATCAAAAATTAAAGTACAGGAAAATCCAGTATATACCTTGTAGTCATATGCTATTCCCTACATGTGTCGATCCATGTGAAAGAACAAAAACGAGTGGAAAAAATAGTCAATGAACCAAAATAATAAAACACATTAAATTAAAAAAAAGCTTGCTAATGCTGTTATGGATATACTATCATCGAAAAAAAATAGTTTATGAACTTACATATCTATCAAGAATTTTCTTTGTTTCAAATGGCATTTTTTCATTTGATGGATGAGCAAGCATGTAGTACGTGAGCATTTCACGGATTGGCTTCGCGTGTTCCTACAAAAACCCCAACAAGTAAGTAGAAAAAATAAAAAATATCATATCAGTTGATACATAGCTGGCTTGATGCATGGCTGTATTTTAAGATGGTAGCATAACAAAAATGTCAAACCAAACAAACTGTATTGCTTACAGGTTCAAACCAGAAAGTCTTTTCAGCATTGTAGTCGCATATCATTTTCATCACGAACACGCCGCTATCACCGCTGCATGTAGTTATTGGAAAGGACAGTTACATAAAAGAAAGAAATATATGTGTGGGCAGTGCATAACAGACAAAAAATACATGCAACTGTGCTTATTTGTCTTACTCCCTCTCAGTAGAGCAAACACTCTGGAAAACTGTCTGCATATCATCTATGTTGGTGCCAGAATGCTTATACGCTATTTTGAATGCCATTTTAAACTTCTTGACAGCAATGTCAGCTTCATCCTTGATAAGGTGAATCTTCCGGTTTGGGTGCAGGACTTGGAAAACATGTTTCTTAAAGTTGGCAACAACAAGATAGTAGAAACCAGAAGTGAACAATGGCAGGTGTACCTTTGGAAAATCAAATAAAAGTACATTTATAAGAAGACATGACTAGAAAACATTATCAAACTCATAACAAGACATGTTACCAGAACTAAAAAACATCGTGAGGCGTCTAGATGAAGTTACCAACCAAAACTATTACATGAAGTTACCAACCAAAAAATAGCAGGGATTACCAAGCTAAAAAAATACGACATCAGTTACCAACAATTTAGATGACAGATTACCAAGAATTTACATTGCAAAAAAGGTAACGTAAAAATTACAGTAGTTACCAAGAGCATGTATCCAGAATTACCAACCCCCTAAACTATTACATCAAGTTACCAACCAAACAATAGCAGGGATTACCAAAGCTAAAAACCTAACAGATCAGATACCAACAAGTTAGTTGACAGATTACCAACAATTTAGATGACATGTTACCAATCCTACAAAACTAGTGAGGTACCAAAAACATACACCAAAGAATTACCAATCCCCAACAAAAAAAAACATTAAGGATTACCAAGCTAAAACCCTAAACAGTCCCTACATGATGTTACCAACCAAAAACAGCAGGGATTGCCAAGCTAAAAACATAACACATTAGTCACCAACCATTTAGATGGAGTGTTACCAAGCATATATAACAAAAGAATTACCAACCACAACTATTACACGATGTTGCCAACCAAAAACAGCAGGGATTACCAAGCTAACAACCTAACAGATTAGTTACCAAAGCATGTACATGATATGTTACCAATCCTTAAAAAATAGTGAAATACCAAGCACATATATTCAAGAATTAGCCGTAACACTATACTATCGCATGATTGTTACCAACCAAAAAACATCAGGGATTATCAAACCTAACAGATCAGATACCAACCATTTACATAACATCTTACCAATCATTAAAAACTAGTAAAATACCAAGCAAAATAAAAATACATATGTTACCAACCATTTAGATGGTGGATTACCAACCTAAGAAACTAGTGAAAGTAGCTAAATTAACATAAAAATTAGAGTAGTTACCAAGCACATGTATGAAGGATTACCGCCCCCCCTAAACTATTACATATATCAGGAATTGCCAACCACGTCCTCACTACCCCTTAACTACTACATGATGTTACCAAACCAAAAAGGGGCAGGGATCACCAAGCTGAAAAACCTACTAAACAGACTGTCCCATATGTTAAAACACTTACCAAATCCATGGTGTCGAGCATGAATCCAATGTTGCGATTTGATAGATATGTAGATAACTTCCCTGGGTTCTCATGGTCCATCTGGAATAAGGCCTTATAAAAAATAAAAAATATTGGGAAAAATCAGTTCAACAAAACAGAAAACAAAACTTGTGGTGGTGTCCTACATATTAACAAGACAGGATGAAAAAAGAAAAAATGATGTTAGATAGGTCGATGACTTACAGCAACATTAAACTCGATGTAAAATCTTTTCCAATGACCATCTTTTAGCAAATTAAACTTCTTCCTTTCTGAGTCTTCAGCCATGACTGCTTTGCCCAGCGTGTTCATGACATATGGGTTAACTTTCCCGTAAACCATCATACTAAGCCCAAAGACTCTATGCTCAGCCCAAGTGCTGCCAATACTTACCACCTGTGCGCTGCAGATAAAGACCACAGAAGGAAAAATGGAATCCATTGTTAGAAACATACAATGGCCGAGGAAAAGAAGACATGGGATTAAACTGCATGAGCTTTGACATGAAAAAAGTGAAAAGAACATCGACATATTGTACTTACGTTTTACCCCTTGCAGTTTTGGGGATCCTGGAAACTATGTCGCTGAACACTTCTTTCTCCACCAAGCTTGACACGTATGACGAAGCAATAGTTGATGGGCTGATTTCAGATAGACGGACGTTGTTTTGAGCTGGTGGCGCAGGCTGATAGTTAAGAGATGGGCTGATTTGAGATAGATGGACGTTGTTTTGAGCTAGTGGCGCAAGCTGATATTTAAGAGCTGGGCTGATTTCAGATACACAGGCATTGTTTTGAGCTGGTGGTGCAGGATGATAGTTAAGAGATGTGCTGACTTCAGATAGGCAGATGTTGTTTTGAGCTGGTGGCGCAGGCTGATAGTTGCGTTGTTTCCTTTCCTTGTACTCCTCCTCAGCTTGAATAGTTAATTCATACAAATCCTTGTCCACTGATTCATCATCCCAATTGAAAGAAGGTTCATTACAATCTGCGAGCCTATATTGAGTTCCTCCAACAGAAACATATCCTGTAGGAGGTACATCATTATGTTGATAAGCTGAACCATCCCCTGCGCAGGGTGGTGATGCTTGGAAATCAGATCTGTCGCAGTCACTAAACCCTTTGCTGACATGTTTGTCATTGCTTCCTAGAGATGTTTTATATGTTATGTACCGTTGTTGCTGCCCAACTTCATCAGTAGAGACCACAGCAATTTCAGTGGTGGGTGGTGACAGGTGTAGTTCACTGTTAAATTCTAGCATCCTAGCTCTTTTCTTGAGTGCAACACAGCTTACTGTAACATCATTTGTCGATGTAGAAAAAACCCTCTTGTTCTCGTTGAAACTGGAGCCAGCAGTAGTTGAGGTGAACAGTTCATTGTATACTTCAACCTTTTCGTCGACAGTGCAGACCTTTTCTGTCATTAGCTTCCATAGTTTTGACTCGGCTAGTGCCTCTTCTAACATATACGAAAGCAAGTCCAGAACTGGTGGTGTGGATAGATATTCACTGGTAATCTCATCCTTCTGTGGGAGCATTTCTTCTAAAAGATGCTGCGGATTTGGTATATCAAACAAGTCTGGTAAGGGCATTGACTCAATAGCTTTACTCATGCTCCTCATGTTGAGGAAGCTGCATTGTTCTTCATCGAAAACAGGTACACGGAGGAAGCAAAAATCTATCCGTTTGCCCTTACCATCAGACTCATTCCTTGAGTGCTCTTTCACTGCATCTGTGCAAGGCTCATTCGGATAAGCTTCCATCATAGTCACGTCACCTGCCGCATGTTCAGCACTACACTGACCTACCGCATCCATACCAGAGAACTTGGGGTCCATGCACTGGGGATTTAGAATACCATCATCAGACACATCGATCTTCTGCTGTGCGTCTTCTTTTTGAAGCTGCAATTCAGACACTTTGCAAGGCTCATTCAATTTAGCTTCCAGCATAGTCACGTCACCTGCCGCATGTTCAGCATTACACTGACCTACTGAAACCATACCAGAGAACTTGGGGTCCATGCAGTGGATATTTAGAATTCCATCATCAGACACATCGAGCTTCTGCTGTGCATCTTCTTTTTGAAGCTCCAATTCAGACAATGGTGCCTTGAAGTGTGCTTCATCAATCTCAAATCTGCGACAATTGGTATTCTGAGCTACCGAATCATAAGACGGCAGCAAATTCAGTACATTTATGATGTTCTGAAAAAGTATAGGCTGGACTGTATGAACAATATCCCTCTGCATGTTCTCAATGATTATAGGGAGCTCATCAATTACCTACAAAAAATTGTAAAAAAAACAAAGGAATCAAGCTCAAAAAATGACAAACAAGTGTGTTTGATTGCACAGCCATAATTTAAAATAAATTGGAATTAACATTTATGTAATAAGAACTATTTCTCATACCCTTTTGTGTTGCTGCTCTGGAGAAATTGATAGCACGAACTGGAGAAGGTCACCATATGATTTACTTGCTCCAATAACTGATACCATACCAGCTGGACTGAAAATGGTGTCTGACAATGGTTTAACCTGCACACATGAAAAAATAGACTCAGCATGTGTTCTATTAAACAAAAAGAAGAGATGCAAGTGCCTTCTTCCGATGGTGATAGAAATAATGTACAAAAGGAATAGAACAATCTGGGTTCAATGACTGTACCGGCAGCTTCCCATACTGAACTGAGTCAAAAGATACACAATCCATGGATTCAATGTCAGTGACCATCTGGGTTGTCCAAACTGAAACTCTAGGCAACTTAAACTTCAAGTGAGAAGGCATTACATCCGCTTGGAGGAGCTCCAGATATACAATCTGTAAATTAACAGAAGAACCCAAGTGTATACTCAGAAATCATTAGTGAGAATGTATTACGAATGAATTCATTACTTAAAAGACAAAAGACATGAACTACTTTCAATGGACTATGATGGGGAAAAAATTAAAAGTGAACATGAAATTTAAATAAAAAAAATACAAAACGTGATTAGCATCTTACCACCATTGACAGCAAATTGCCACCTAGAACACGTGTTGTGCCACTGTTGTACGCCCCAATGGAACTGACCAATTTATCCAGGACAGCGGCTGACATATCGAACAAGCCTATCTTCTCCGGCTCTCTGAATATATGAATGTACTCGGGACAAACTGCACCATTGCTAGAGGGGCATAGGAAAGCTGTGATGGCGTACATGCCAAAAGCTATTTTGAATGAGACACCTTCCAGCTGCGTAGTAATGAAGTTATCTATCTCAGTGATCGTTGGGAACCTGCCCTTACATTTAATCATATCAGCAATCAACTCCCTTAGCTGCTCATCAGGTCTCTCACCAATCTGCATGCCACCAACTGGGGTACCAATGGCTTGATGAATCATGAAAGGAGTAATTACAACTGAAAGTCCATTGGGGAGGATAAGAGTTCTTGTCTGATGGTTGAACTTTGATATGATAAAGCAGATTAAGTTGCGTGGCAGAACTTCGCATGCGATGTGGAGTAAGTGCCCAAGACCCATGCTCCATACTAAGGCCTTCTGTTTCGAGGTTAGCCTACGGATCAGTGATAAGAATTTTGGGAGAGAAAACTTGGTCGTAAAACCCTACAAAGGGAAAATTATAGACAAAACAATTCAGTAAATATTATGCATTGGTGAGAGGTGTTGCCAAGCATCTAGCAAATGAATTACCACATACAAAACTAGTGCATGATTATACCGAGTGCCTGCCAAGCAAATTACCGATCCTCGAACACACTAAATTGTTACCAAAAAGCATCTATCATGACGAGTTTACCCCACCTAAAAAAAACCTAGTGCATGATAATACCAAAAGTACCTAGCAAAAAAGGTTACATATCCCCCAGGACTATCTGAAGTGTTAACAATCATCTATACCATGAATTACCAACCTAAAAAAAATAATAGATGAAGAGACCAACTACCTAGCAAGCACGTTACTGATTCCCCTATAGCTAGCTAAAGGGTTACCAAGCCTCTATACCACTAAATTACCAACCTTAAAAAACAAGTACACGATAATACCAAATAAAAACATAGCAAGCAAATTACACCCCGCCCCCCCACCCCTCCGATCTTAGAAACTACTTCAATGTGTTACGAACCATCTATCGCGCAAATTACCAACCTGAAAACCTATTAGATGATACCAAAATACATGCAAGCAAGTTACAAAAAACCTAGGAGTATCTAAAGTGTTACCAATCATCTATATTCTGAATTACCTACCTAACAAAAGTTGATGACAATACCAACTACCTAGCAAAACCAGTTACCGATTCCTATAGCTAGCTAAAGCGTTACCAAGCATCAAAGAGCTTGAATTACCAACCAAAAAGTAATCACATGTCATAGGGTTAACGATTTCTATGTGTTTGTAATCAGGCAACCCCATGTTGAAAACAAAAATTAATGCAGTGGGCATTGCTTTTGTGCATATTGTGTTAGGCAGACACTAGAGAACATGATATTACATATAGAGAGAAAATAGTATATTCCCTACAGCTACCAAAAAACAAAATAAAGTATGTCCCTCAAAAAACTAATTAAAAAATTGCACTTAGTAAAAGATAATAAGCTTACAACCTTTGATATGTTTTGTTCTTCCATAGCGCTTTTTGTAAAAAGTCTACTCCACAATGGAAATCAAACTCCCTCTCTCTCCAAGTAGATCAAAAAATATATACTGGAAGCCATTCACGGTACAGCAGCATGTCGAGATCTGCTGGGTTCCCAGAATGAAATCGGTAGTCAAACAAGAAATAAAAGCACACAGGATACAAAAAAAATGAAACGAGTTGGGGATTTGAGAGACTGGAGATACTTACGACAGGGCGTTAGATTGACTTGAGCCCCCCAAATCCAGAAATCAAAACCACCACCCCCAAAAACGAAAAGAGATGGTACGGTTGTGATTCGACCTGCACGAATTGGATCCTTGCGTCGCGAAACTCCTTGGGTTACGGCCTCTGGTGGAGAAGAAACGAACCAGCAGATCACGATTTGGGGGAGAGGGAGGTGTGGTGGTGGGGGGAGAGGTTGAAAAAGCAGAAATGGAGGCGTCTGGATAAGAAGGAGAAAAGAAGACGATGGATGCGTTACATGTCTTTCCACGTTTTACAAAGAACCCCTGACGTAAAAACAATATTCTCAGAGTCAAAAAGAGAAAACGGGAACAAAACCAAAAATTAAAAAAGAACCCTCAGGAGAAGGGTAGTGCTGGAGAAAATCCGTGAATGCAAGGAAACAGAAGAACCAATTCGTGAAAAATGTAGGACAACTTACAATAATCCACCTGGCTCCGCATCCTCCGCAGCGTTTCCACCAATCCCCACGCGAGGGAGCCCGTCCCGATAAAACCCTTAGCCGCCGTCTTCTTCCCCCGTCGCAAGCAGAGCTCCCCACCCCACGCACCAAGGAAAACCTGCCTCGATCCAGCCATCCCCTCCGAAATCTCATCTGCGCTTCAGATGGAGATCATGCCCATATAGCCTCCACAATCGTGTCTGCCTGCAAAAACAGACACACAGAGATCAACAAGCAAAAACAAATAGAGAGGATAAGATGGATGCACAAAGAGAATCTGTGCAATATCAAGAGTCACAAAGAGATCAAAGGGATTCCCTGGTGAGATCAGCAGCAGAAGATGCAGAAGGCATGGGTAATACAGCTGGTGGATCAGAATGGGAGTGGGGAACACAGGAGAACGAAGCAACCATTAGAACCAAAGACAGCACCACGTCCAAGTTTGGCCAGGCAGCAATTACACAAAGGTAACTACTCTGAGTAAACATAGAAGTATAAAAAAGAGATACTGCACACATATAGTTCAGTAAAAAAAACATACTATTGGTGTGCTTATTTCATATAAAAGTACATGGTTCTTCCAGTCTGAACATTAATACTATAGTTGAAAAACGAAACAAAGAATCTAAAACTTGGTACTGCTGCAATCGAAGGTTGCGAAAAAAATCTGACTGCATGGCATGTGTGATCTGACTCAAACTGTGAACTGACAACATGTGTTCTTCATATTAAAATCTGCCAAAAATTCAGGAGTATGTGAATCTCTAAAATGCTGATCTTCTAGTTGGTATTGTATCTTCTCTGAACTATCTTCGCATGAGAATGTGAATAAAATTGTTGTAGGCAATTTTTCTTGATATAATCATCAAGACCTGCATTTAGATTTAGGAGAGAATGCACTATTAGTACGTAAGCAAAAAATACAGTAGCAACAAGAAAAAAGACACATAACTAACTTATACTTTTTCAGAATGGTTACTGGTGAGAATCTATCAAGTGACAACACAAAAGCAGGGATTGAATCTCCGGTTGCACGCGAGATTATTGACTCTCTGAACTTGACGAAGCCAGTTGATACAAAGAGATTTTTGGAAAGATTTACACAGGTACGAAAAAAATCCTCAAAAAATATCTATATATAATGCGTGAAAAAAGGATGTTGCCACGGTCAAAAAAATATTCCGAAGGCTATAAAAGAAACATTTACTACTGTTATTTTTAACTCTATTTAATTGCAGGCTTTCATGCAAAGGCAAAGGTGTCAGGCAGAGCATGTCCAGAATGAACAGCTAAGACAGGTTGAAGCTAACATGAATGCATCTGCAACTTGTGCGACCAAGCTGTCAAAATCATATACACAGTCCGTGCGACATCAATCAAGAAGCATGCCAATAGATCTCAATAAGGTAAAACCAGAAAAATGAATAACCTATAACACTATCATTCAAAAAGATATATACAATTTCGCTTATTTTTAGAAACTGCTGATATGAATGCCAACTGTGTATTTTTTTGTTTTGAAGGAATTGCCCCTCTCTGATGAACCTTTGGAAGGAGATGATGCCAGCAACATACCACATATGCAAACACATGAAGCAGCATTCCAAAACAGTGAAGGACATGGACAACAAAGCAACACAGCATACAGAGGTGATGATCAGGCATCCGGACAAATTGACCTAAACGATGCTGAGTTGAACGAAGCAATGAACCTAGACCCGCCAACCGCAGAAGAGAAAGAAATGGATAAGATGTTCTCAGATAGCAAGTACCCCACCCTGGATGAAATTTCATGGGCCCCAGCCGCATGTTGGCATGGAGTTTGATTCTAGGGATGAAGCTTTCTTCTTTTTCGCTGTATATGCAAGAAGGATGGGGTTTGCAATAAGAAAGGACACCAGCTATGAGTCCAGGATCAGCAACGTAATCAACAAGCAACTATACACATGCAACAGGAGTAGGTCTGACAAGAACAAAGATGACGCGCTGAGGCAGAGAAGAACAAACAGGATTGTGCAGACTAAATGCAGAGTCAAGATGACTGTGAAGGAAGAACGCGGCAAATGGACCATCACATCTGTACACCTTGAGCATAACCATCAACTTGCGCCATCAGACTGGATTGTGAGGTTCATGCGATGCCACAGACAGATGTCAGATTCAGACAAGACGCTAATAAGCTTGCTTCAAGAAACAAGGGTCCCGCCTCGGAATATCATGACAATATTCAGGAAGACCAGAGGAAGTTTCAGGGGTATACCCTTTGACACAAAATATCTGAACAACCAGATGACGAAGGAAAAACAGAAGATGAAGAATCAAGACGTGGAGGAACTGCTCAAGTGCTTTAAGGAGATACGTCACAGCATTCCAGGGTTTTCATACAGGATGGAAAAAGACGAAGACACTGTTAGAAGCGTGTTCTGGACTGATCAGATTGGAAAAGCAAACTACAAACAGTTTGGTCAATTTGTATCTTTTGACACAACCTTTTGTACAAACCAGTATGATCTGCCGTTTGCACCTATTGTGGGAGTGGATAACTATGGTACAACAGTCCTTTTTGGAGCCGCGTTGCTAAAAGATGAAAGAGTAGACACCTTTAAGTGGTTGTTTACTGAATTTCTTTCAGTCATGGGGAACAACCATCCTGAAACAATAATAACAGATCAGGACGTGGCAATGGGGATTGCCATTAGTGAAGCGCTTCCATTCACAATACACCGCTATTGTAATTTCCACATAGGGAGAAAGATGAAACAAAATCTCGTCACTTTTTTCGCTGCACGAGGTCAGTTTCACGAACACCTCAAGGCGGTGATCAGAAACTCGTTCACCCCGGCAGAGTTTGAGTCTGGCTGGCTTGAACTGCTTCAGTTGTACAATGCAGAAGGAGAGGCCCACCTTGACCGCATATTTGAAATAAGAGCACAGTGGGTGCCAGCATACTTCATGGACAAGTTCTTCCCGTTCACTTCATCTACAGCTAGGAGTGAGAGCACCAACTCGCTCTTAAGAGTTACGTGAAGCGTAAAGACTCTATCACAACATTCTTCAAACAGTATTTGATAATACAAGAAAAAAAACAGTCTGATCTAGACAAGCTAAGGGAGAAGACAGAATTGAAGGAGTCGTCGAATTGGGGATACAATCCGCTTGAGAAGGAAGCAGCTAGAGTATACACAGATCCTATATACGCAAAATTTGCTGAGGAGATGAAGAAGACTACTGCTTACAACATTGAGGTTGTTGAGCAAGATAGAATGTACCGCGGTAAGGTTAGTGGCATACTGGAATGCTGAGTTCCCCAGAACTACATACACAGTCGAAGTGTCTGCTGATGGCAGTGTATACAGCTGTGAATGCTCTAAAATGTCTCGAGACGGCATACAGTGCTGCCATGTACTAAAAGTTGTAATCTACCAAGGGTTAACACAGTTACCAGTCAGTTTCATAAATCCTAGGTGGACCATGTCAGCTGGGATTGAGGTACTGAACATGACTGCGGACAACAACAAAACAACCAGTCAAAGAACACATCTGGCTGTGCGCCATGCAATTGAAATGAGCAAAGTGTCTCATATGCTATCTACAACATGCACAGATGACAGGTCCTTTGACATGTTTAGCGAAGGTATGGTACAGTTGAAAAGAGCAATCATTGATGACAAGAAGCAGCGGGACAATGAACAAAAGACCTATAAAAAGAGAAGGGGTATCGATGATCCACTGCCAAAAAAGGATGTTGTCAATCAAGACGATAACACAACTAGTCAATTTGGTGCAAACTTGAATGAACAACCTCCTCCAGAAACAGGGGCGATTATAGATGACCCCGTCGAGAGTGAGGACCATGTGATCTACAAGGATCCACCCAGGTCAAAAAAGCAAGGGGGCACCACAGGGGGCAGAGCAAAAAGTAAGTACGAAAAAGCAGCTGACAAGAAGAAGAAGCAAAAAAAATGTGGACGATGCAGGATGGTAGGTCACTTTAGACCCGATTGCCCCGAGACCAAAAAGGTATAAATCATACTACAAAAAAGTATTTTTTTTCAAAGAGAGAAAAAAAGACGTGTGTTGTTCTCATGGGAAGAAAAAAAATGTGTGCTAACACATGTATAACACTGTTATGCAGGAACAAGAACAACGTGCGCAACAAAGCACAGCCGAGGGAGGTCCATCAACACAAACAACAAAAAATGCTGAACAAGTGAACTAGAATAGAAGACGGCACACGGCAGATTAGACACTATGTGAGCACTACCACTAGTAGATATGATAACAAAGAAAAATATCCGCGGGTGTATTGAAATTCTCTATAACTGTAACGGGGCTCCAAGAAAAAGAGAAAAGATTTGTAAAATTACCTTTACAGTCTGTTTTTTTCCAGCAAATAATCCCAATCTTTGAGCTTGTTATCCACATGATGTAGCCATTCCCATGTTAACACTTTCCTGAGTGCTGGGATCTGATCATATGTTATCGCAGGGATATTACGGCCATCCCATAGTTCAAGGAACTTTAACATGAAAAATCCACAATCAAGTCTGCCAAAAAATTCAACCAAAAAAATATATAAGGCGTGAGAATGGTGTGAACATCATATAACAGTGCCGCTAAAAAACCCAAAAAAATGAAACAAAAAGATCATGTATTAAGTAACGTGGATGAACTGCATGGGGAAAACAACTCACTCATTATTCTGCTTCATGGCATCGATGTATACCAGCTCGTAGTCGTCAATTTGTTTAGAAGACGTTGAGTAGTTCATCTTGTAAGCAGCTTTTATTGCATCTACTACGGAGCATGCATGGTTGATGAGTGACTCGTCAGAGTTGCCACGTACAGAGTCAAGGACTTCGAACCTTTTTGCTGGCAGGTTCAACGACACAGCATACCAATGACCATTTGGTTTGTCAGCAGTACCCAGTTCTTGCAGAACAGGGAACATGAGCTGAAAAAAAAATATAAGTTATAGGGATGCAAGAGAAAAAAAGAGTTGTTACTACTGCATATATCAAAAAAGATAAACAAAAACTTAAAACAAAGTGAAATGGTTTTAAAAAAGCAAAAGAAGAGTCCCTCTTACAATGTCCTTGTGACTTAGCTTGTAGTTAGCATCTCTCCTGAAGTGCTGTTGAATAATTCTACTGTCCAATTTGTTCTCAAGAAGATAAACGGTCACAATCCAAGGGAATATTACTTTGTTACTCGGGCACTTCCCTTGAAGCGCAACAATCCCAATTTCAGCAACAGTTCCTGACATCCGACCGGTTGGCATTACACTACTGGCCAGATCACCAAGATAAATCCACATACGAGCAATGTCAAGTATTATTGACCTACAATTTTTTTTTAAAAAAACCAAAAAATGAAATGTAAAAATGGGTGAGAAAATTGAGAACACAAAACGTTATATAACAAAAAGGCAAATGGAACTGTCTTTACCCTTTGATTTTTGACTCCTTGCATGATCTAGTGTGTTTGATAACTTGCTGGTACAATTCATCTTCCTCAGGAGTGCTAACGATCTGGCTGTAAGGAGGTAAAAGCGACCTAGAAGGCTTAGTAACCCTTCCCATCTTCAACCTGGTCCTTGGAGTGATAGAAGGAACAGCGAAACAATGCTGTGCTGGCAAAGCTGGTGTAGTATATAAAAACTGTATATCATCTGTTACATTTAACCAAAAAAAGAAGAAGCAATTAGCTAAAAATTGTGTGAGATAATTTGGTAGAATTAACCTTATAATAATAAAGATCATGAAAAACATAAGAGTTCCATACCATCTTGCAAATCCCTCTCCAATACATCAGGGGCTGATCCTTTCACTTTGAGATTCTGTACAACTCTTTCTCCACGCAAAACATGAGTCTCGTCCTTGTTGACTACGCAGGAAGCAGAATAGGTTATAAAGACAAAATACATGGAAACTAAAACCAACCAAAAAAAAAGAAGAACATAAAATATATAAAGGATCACACAAAAAAAGATCAAACATCAAACAAATGATGAAAAAAGTACTTGAATAAAAAATATATTACATCACAGGACAATGAAGAAAAAAAAATTCAAAATTTATAACAAAAATGTAGTGGTCCCCTAATAAAATACATAAGTTTTTACACATGCATATAGCATGAGAACGAGAGCGGGAAAACAACTTCATAGTTTGACAAACTCCAGTCCTCAAAATATCTTCAAGTCTTCATACGCAAACCAGCAAAATACGGCATAAAATGATAAAGCTGTATTGCACAGACATGGCCTCCAGATAAAGATGTCTGATCAGACAATATACAACTTCATTCTCTTCAGCCGACCTTCTCCAGAAAACTCCAGTGGATAAATATATGAAGATATATCGTGGCAATATAACATTCTCCTTACTGCTCATCTGCATGAAAAAATTCAAAAAACAAAAAGCGGGCGTGTGCATGCGATTTTGGAGTGGGCGCGCGGGCGATGGAAAAGAGGCAAGTGATACCAGGGAGAGAGATGTAGAGAGAAAAAGAGAGAGAAAAAATGACAAACAAAATAAACAAAAAATTGATCAGTCATACCATATTATGATAATAAATAAAAACATATCAAATCTACAAAAAGAAGAACACAAATAACAACTAGTACAAAATGTTGTCATGAATCTATATTACACAAAAATTAACCAATTATTTGAATTAGTTACCAGCGAAAAAACATGTAGGGGCCCAACTAAAAACTAGGTAGCAGATTATTTACCAAATCATCTATATACCAAAACTAAAAAGTGTTACCAAGCGTCTAGCGCATGAATTACCAACCTAAAAACTAATTTATGATGCTACCAAGCACATAACAGATAAGTTATCAATCCGTACAACTAAACTGAAAATATTACCAAGCATCTAACGAACAAATTACCAACCTGAACCCTAGTATTTGCTGATACCAAGTACCTAATAAGCAAGTTACCGATCCTAGTACTAACTGAAGGTTACCAAGCATCTATCAAACGAATTACCAACCTGAAAAAAAATAGTATATCATGCTACCAAGCACATAGCAAAGTTTAGTTATCGATCCGTAGAACTAAACTGAAGTATCACCAAGCATCTAGCGCACGAATTACCAGCCCTGAAACCTAGTATATGATGCTACCAAGCACATAGCAAGCAAGTTACCAATCCTAGAAAAACCTAGAGTGTTACCAAGCGTCTAGCGCATGAATTACCAACCTAAAAAAAAAATAGTATATGGTGCTGCCAAGCACATAGTAGATAGCTTATCGATCCGTAGAACAAAACTGAAGTATTACCAATCATCTAGAGCACGATTTACCAAACTAAAAAACTAGTGCATGATACATATGAAGCAAGTTACCGATCCTATGACTAACTGAATTGTTACCAAACATCTAGCAGCACGACTTACCAACCTGAAAAAAAAGTATATGATGCTACCAAGTACCTAGCAAGCGAGTTATCGATCCCAAGATTAACTGAAGTGAAAATATTACCAAGCATCTAACGAACAAATTACCAACCTGAACCCTAGTATTTGCTGATACCAAGTACCTAATAAGCAAGTTACCGATCCTAGTACTAACTGAAGGTTACCAAGCATCTATCACACGAATTACCAACCTGAAAAAAAATAGTATATCATGCTACCAAGCACATAGCAAAGTTTAGTTATCGATCCGTAGAACTAAACTGAAGTATCACCAAGCATCTAGCGCACGAATTACCAGCCCTGAAACCTAGTATATGATGCTACCAAGCACATAGCAAGCAAGTTACCGATCCTAGAAAAACCTAGAGTGTTACCAAGCGTCTAGCGCATGAATTACCAACCTAAAAAAAAATAGTATATGGTGCTGCCAAGCACATAGTAGATAGCTTATCGATCCGTAGAACAAAACTAAAGTATTACCAATCATCTAGAGCACGATTTACCAAACTAAAAAACTAGTGCATGATACATATGAAGCAAGTTACCGATCCTATGACTAACTGAATTGTTACCAAACATCTAGCAGCACGACTTACCAACCTGAAAAAAATAGTATATGATGCTACCAAGTACCTAGCAAGCGAGTTATCGATCCCAAGATTAACTGAAGTGTTACAAACAATCTAGCACACGAATTACCAAAGCTGAAAACTAGTATATGATGATACCAAGTACCTAGCAAGCGAGTTATCGATCCCAAGATTAACTGAAGTGTTACAAAACCAGCTAGCACACGAATTACCAAAAATCTGAAAGCTAGTATATGGGGTTACCAAGCATCTATACCACTAATTACCAACCTTAAAAACTAGTACACGATGATACCATCGAAGACATATCAAAACAAGTTACCATCCATCTATCGCACAAATTACCAAAAACATATCAAGCAAGTTACCAAATCCTAGGACTATCTGAATTGTTACCAATCATATATACCCTGAATTACCAACCTAAAAAAAACTTAATGACAATACCATTTATCTAGCAAACCAATTACCGATCCCTATAACTAGCTAAAGTGCTACCAAGCATCAAAAGCGCGAATTACCAACCTAAAAAAATACTAATAGAAACTGAAGTGCAGAGTTCTATTCTAATTTTGGTAATATTACAATCGTTTGCACTGCTGACCGAATCATATACAGTGACCTTCAAATCTTTAAGGTCCGGCAGATTAGAAATTTAACAAATAGTATAGAAGATCAAAAAATATAAATACTAGAAATTTACTTTCTGCATTACAAGAAAAAGAACCTATGAAGCATGTTACCAATATGTTACAAATGCTACCAATCATTACCAGCATAAAAAAATAATCAAAAAATCAAAACCTAAAAAACTTACCACTGCTATTAGGAGGAGCCATTGTAGCTTTGGTTTTCACCGAAACATTGTCTGCATTGTCAACGGACCCAGCTGCAGTTTAAACAATGTGCACGTCAAAAAAAAAGCATAACCCCTGATATTCAAGTTCAGCAAACTTTCATAAAAAACAATGTGCTCTTTTAAAATGACAGAATACCTTCAGCATGAACAACCGTTGTTACATCAGTATTGTCCCCCTCTGCGCGCGCAGTTGTGTATGGGATAGACAGCATGTCTGAAACAATCCCTTTAATCTGTGAAAACAAAAAAGAATAAAGGGTTTCAGTCGAAAAGCCCCCCGATCCCATATGGAAAAAACAATGACAATGAGACAAAGGAAAAAAGATAAACAAATTTGAAAAAAAAAATTACCACATTGTTTGCTGCTTCTTCTTCGACACCGGTGCATATCGCTGGCAGGTTAACGGCTGTGTTAACAACACCACCGTCGCTGTGTTTACCATGAAGACGTGGCGATGATCTTGGAACTCCTGGGACCACTCTGCGTACAAGCAGCAACAGGAAAAACATGTACATACGTTTAGGGCAGTGGTAATTTACATGATAGAAAGAAAAAATAAAATCATCATAACTAAATGATCAAAAAGAAGACAAAAATATAAAAATGATACTGAATGTCTAAAGAAAGTATCGATTATACCTTTTCCGAGCAGTTTTCTTCTTTTTATCCACCTTGGTAGCATCCACGCTCTCTAGTGTTTCAACAGCTTTTGGGTTATCGCTTGCCGTGCTTGATTTGTCTTTCTTGAGAGCACATTCTAGTTTCCTCTTCTTATTCTTAGCAACATAATGTTTCATACCATCTCTCAGAGCTGCGTGAACATCAACTGTAGCTGAATCACTCACTTTAGTCACACGTCCAGTAATACCATCGCTGATATTTGCTTCTGGCTCCTTCCCCGCATCATTTTCAGCTGCTGATCCATCCAAAACTTCAGCGCGTTTGTCACCATCATGCTCATTCCCTTCATTTTTGGAAGTTCTGACATCTAGGTGTTCATCAGGACAAACAATAACAATAGGTTTCGGAGCTGGATCTGCATCAGGAGCAAGCTCATGCACAGTTGTTTGATCAGTGGGATAAGGGGAAGGCAAATCATTATGTGCAGCAGCGTTGTAACCTTGTGTTGGCATGGAAAATCTGGTAGGATCAGCTTGCTGCACTGAAGTACTGCAACCAACTACATCAGATGTTTCTTCAACCTGACGGTCTCTGGTTCTTATGATGAATTGATCAACATCATCTGCTCCATCGTCATCACTATCATCCACAGGGGTGTCAGATTTTTCCGCTTGACTTTCAGCAATGTCATCACCGTTTTTGCCAACAGACGAGACTCCAGCTTTAGATGACACAGAACGGGTTACCCGAGGGCTAATGATAGGCACATCACAAGTGCCAGCGGCGACAGGCCGGTTGACTGTAGGAGTTTTCATCATGTCATCCTTAGCTGTAAGACTCACAGGTATCTTCCGTACTGTCTTCCTGGCACGCAAACTCCTTGATGAGGCCACGTTGGGATCAATTGGGACAGACGGGTGAGGACTGGCAGAAACCTTTGATGGAGAAAGCCCATCTTCAGCATGAGTATGAGTAGAGGTAGCCGGAGGTTGTCCATCCACAACAAAGTCCCTTGAGAATTTACCAAACGATTGTTCAGCGGCAGCAGCATCGCATTCATCAAGATCTGTCCACTCCTGGACCAACTTGCTCAATAGACGAGTCATGCCAGATGCAAACTCACCAATCAATCTTTTTACCTTCTCTTTACGCTGGAATTAACAAAAAATGAAAATGAGCAAATGGGAAACCATAGGCAAAAGTAACAAATGGGGGTATAAAAAAAAGATAATTTTTTGAGAAAAATATGTTAAAGACTAGAATGTCATTACCGGTTTCGGACAGTGCTGTGAAGTATTGGCGTCAATCCAGGTTTCAAACCCATCTGGACCGCCAAAAAACTTATGATCAATAGAAAGGTGCGGCTTCAGCTGCATATCAGACAAAAGGAAGACCGAACAAAACACATATGAGATTTGTAAAAAAACTGCCAAAAAACAATACTATAAAATTCAGATCATACTGGCAAACAGAAAAGGATAGCCAACATTTTTAATTCTGTGTATAATCAAATTAGCCATGACAACGTAGCTGCTCTATGCATAAATGAAAAAAATATATAGCGTACTTGCCTCCAAATTTCCATATCCCGAAAAATCCCTTTTCATGTCCGCATCTAAGACAATTTTGATGAGTTCAGTTGACCACACATTGACAAGGAAAGCACCTTCAGGCAGTACAATGTTGAGTGCACTGATGTCGACTGAATCAACATATAATAGCTGCAGCGTCAAAAGGGAAAACTTTAGTTCAAGCAGGCAGCCACACAAAAATGGATTTTGAGATGCACTAATTTAAGGGAAATCAGCTAAAAACAAAACTTAATGATGTACATATCGAAGTTCAAAAAAAAATGTACCTGTATGCATAACAGGCAGGCAGCTGATAGTTTACCAACTGACAACTGCTCATGTAGTTTGTCACACACAAACTGACACAGGTTCATATCGCGGACATCATCAACTTTATCCTGCAAAAATAAAAAAAGGGCAACCACAAAAAACTGGTTAAAATCCTACCTATACCCAACAAAGAAAATCAGACTAAAAAATAACAAAATCTACAGCAGTGAATAATATGATACAAACAAAATATTACCATGATGGGGTAGCAGCTGTTGCTGACTCTATTTCTAGTTGTTGGAGCAAGAATAGTAGCCACAAGATACATGCTAAACAATTGCTTGAACTTTAAATCAGCCTCCTTCATATTTTTCAACATCGTGAATAAACTTGTGGTTTCAGGAGTGCTAGGCAGACCAGGAAAAAGAATAGGTCCCAGACGAGATTCAATGTCTTTGTCGACTCGATAGACAACTGTGATCTCGCCCCGAGGAAGACCCATGGCTCGGTACACAGCTTCAGCATTTAAATCTATCCTACCACGCCCTGGTATAACAAAAGCACGAGAGAACCTATCATACGTAGGAACTAGCCAGCTGATCAATTTATTGTCCAGATTAGTACACTTGATGTTGAGCATAGGACCCAAGCCCATAGTAACAACAGCAGCTTTCTGCGCATCATTGATGTCTGGATAAAGTTTCACTAGCCCGCTCGGAGAAGCCCTGTTCCGTGCGCGCTCGGACGCCACAGGTAGTCGACCCTCCCTCCGGGCATTCTCAAGTTTACGTTTACCAGCAGGAGTATCAGCCTTTCGTTTCCCAGCCATGGCACAACACCTGCAAAAATAAAAAAAACATCAATTACACCTTGAGAAAAAAAATTCAACAATTGGAAAACAAGTCCTGCTACTAGTTATACTAGATTCATACATACTTCATCAAAAACACAAAACCATTAGCAGAGACACATGAGTGGGATTCTACTGCATCATTCTACAGGATTCATACATAATTCAAAAAAAAACACAGACCATTAGCTGGGATACATGAGTGCGGTACTACTACAAAAATCCTAATGGATTCATACAGACTTCATATAAGCACACTATAAAAAAACATCTAGAGCGCAATTTACAACTTAGAAAAACTAGACAAAGTACTACCATCGAAAAAATTCAGATAACTAGAAAAATGTTACCAAGTATACAGAACACATATTACCATCCCAAACTACTAGTACATCATCATATCAACTAGTACATCATGATACCCAAAAAATGCATTATGATGGCCAACCATCTAAAGTGTTACCAACCATCTGAAGTAAATACCCACTACAAATCAAAAGCAAGTTACCGATCCCTGTGACTAACTAAAGCGTGAGATAGACAAATGCAAAACGTGGGAATGCAGATAGCCTCTGAAAACTCACCTGGTTAACTGAAACTATTTGGAAACGGCCGCTAAATGATGAACAATACTACTCCCGCGCATGCAATCAGCTGCGAAAACACAAGATAACGATGCATCAGAAAAGGGAATAGGCACCTAAATCAAACAGGAGGTATATACGACACAATAACAGCAAAAACCCTAAAAAAATTAGATGAATATCGGAACCGAAAACTCACCGGAACAGATGAATACAGGAGACGACTGCCGCCGCCGGTGGAGAAAACCCCTAGATCTAGAAATCTCACAGTGCGGGTGCGGCTAGAACAAGAGAAAAACTCCAACCAAAGAGACGGAGATGAAGCGTCGGCGTTTCCTATGCCACTGGGTGCCGATAGATGCAGGGAATAAGGACGGATTTTAGACGCCGGCGACCGGTCGAGAGAGAGCCGACGAGAGGGAAATCTCACGACGCGGGAGAGCTAGAACTGGGGGAAACTCCACGGGATGGAACGGAGATGAAGCGCCACCGTCTCCTCTGCAACTGGGTGCCGAGAGATGAGGCGGATTTGCGCCGCCGGCGGCCGCTCGTCGCCGCTCGGCGAGATGAGAAAAGGGAATAGAGGCGAGCGGGGGTCAGAGGAGCGTTTTCAAAATAATTTGAAACGAGAAAAGGGAATAGCACGCGAGACGCGACGGGACCGTGACGGAAAAGGAAAACGTTCACTTGCCGAAAAGGGAATAGACGCCGCGACACGGGAGACCAGCGACGACGCGGATCGTGCGAGCGCTCGCACGAGCGAGAGTAAGCAAAGCCGAAAAGGTTTCATGCTATCCTGCTTCTTAGAGCATCTGACCTTGTACTTGTACCTGGATTGAGATTAGCTGACTTTGAGTCATTGACGTATGGAGCCCATACATGGTTGGCCCAAGTGTCAATGACTCAAAGTCACCTGACTTTGCCTTTTACAAAATCAGCCAATCCGGATCTCTCTACCATATACCCTTAAACGGCCATAATTTCTTGGATTTTTGAGGCTGGAGGAGGAAAAACCGGCTGTCAGATGCTCTATCCGTGGCCTCTAGTTTTGTTATGTACGAGGTCTCGACTCTCTCTCATGCCGAGCTTCCCCGTCGCCGCTCGAATCTTGCCCAGGTTGTTGCCTCCCAAGTAAAGAAATACCATCTTTTGTCGACCGGAGTTCGAATCATATCAGGAGCGAATTTTCGATATCTCACCTGGGTGGGATTCTTCTACTCCCTCCGTTCGGAAAAGGATGTATTTGATTTGTCCAAATGTGGATATATGTGTACACTAAAACATGTCTACATACATCCAAATCTAGACAAATCCAAGACATCCTTTTCCGAATGGAGGGTGTATAAAAAAAAGCCTAGGTGCTAGTACCTTGGGTCTCATTTTTTCACCCTCCCACCATTAGCTGTTCAGAACTCTTCGTTCGTTGACAAGTCTGAGCAACACAAAGGGCCCTCCCCCTCAAAAAATACATCAAGAGTAAGATTGTTATTTATTCTGAGGTCCCAGTGACCTAAAGAATACAAATTTTATTTGTGATGTAATGTATGTTTCAACATGCTAAGTCGCTAACACACAAATCTTCATCCAAACATACGATCATTTATTATACATGCAAAAAAGATAGAGAAATAAAGGAAGATTGTGTTTTTCGAGAAAAGAAAAACTTGTAATTGCCTCTAACCATGCTATCACCGAGAGGACAAATAGGGCGTAGATAGTACATGAACATGTAGGAATGATGCAACATCATATATAGATTCCACCATGACATCATCAAATTGATGTGGCTATTTTACATGTAATTGGTGTACAACTAAACTGGAATGTTCCTGTCCCACGCCATGTTTGTTGTTAGGTTATTTGTAGAAATTTTGAAATGTTAGTAAAATGTGTGTTTATTTGTTTGTTGTGTATACAAGTATTTTGTTTATATGAGTGAATTGAATTGGCTGAAATACAGAATTAGAGCAAAATATGCTGAGGAGTTCAAAATTTGGCTCCAAGTACAACCTTAGGAATCTTTTGATCCTTTTCAAACTTTTGTAATCTCTCCTCACCCCACTCATCCACCCTGTAAGTATCGTTTTAATATATATAAAAATTTCAGTGTGAAACTCTCTCACTGTTCAAGCTTAAAAAAAGTATTTTGTTGAGAAGGCATTTACAAAACTAAAAAAAACTGATTTGCTCCCAATGGACACATGTCAATTATGACTAATTTGTTAGAAACATGGTTTTTAAATATATTTAGAGTGAAAAACCCAGAGCGAAGATACACCTAGAAACTTCAGAAGGTTCAGTAGATACTTTTCTGTACTGGTGGTTTATAATACTATAGAACCTCTATGTAAAGGCATTCCATGAAAAGGTATGGAACTTTAGTTATTTAGGAACATACATAATGCATTGAGTCGACTTCCTTGAATAAAGACATTCCGTAAAGGTCGAGTACATGTATATTTTTTCTAACTTGACAGCTCACTCACACAATGCCTCACTCTTTCATGCAAATCGAGATATTACATACTTTTATCATAGCGAGCCTAAAAATTCATGATATACTTATTATATTATTTGGAATTACCATAATATATGCATGTAATATGGAGTGCAAGAAAATAAATGTTAATATTGTGAACTATGGAACACATTAATATAGGCAATAGTCTGCTATTTATTCAAATTAAAATAATGCAAAATCTTAATGTGTTTAGAAGTCAAGGTATATATAGAAAACATGTCAAATTCTACACATACACAGGTGAAAATTCAATTCATTCGTGCGCATGATTACCTCTCGAGTTGGGTTAGAGTAGTGATCGGAAAAAAGAGAGAAAGGATGGCTGTCAAATAAAATCTCCATTCTAATATCATGTTGGCTTTTGTTTACCCTTGGGAAGTCTCTATGTCGTGGTACACAAAATAGATCAAGAGTCCTCTCGGAATTATAGGTACAATGACGTAATTGGTAGGCAAATCCTAGGGTGAAACAAATGGAGGAGGCAGACCCATGTGTTGAGTGAACATGTTCTTAGACCCAGCCGGAAATGATTTTGGGGTTAGTTGCATTATCATCTAATGAAAACATTAGAGCTCGAGCGCTAATACGTGATAAATGTTCTAAAAATATGAGAATATCATTACTCTTAGCAAGTTGGGATTACCATCCTAGCCCAAGTTGAGTTTCGTGTTCTGTCGTGAGAATCAAAGTTGTATGAATAAACCGTGACGACCACACCAAAAAGAAAGATGGGTCTGAGATCCTTTATTCTTTGTGAAATGGTTTTATTCGCCAGGACAACTCCATTGCCGCCACACCAAAAATCATAGTTGTATGCATAAATGTTTTTCTGGGAGGCGTATTTTTTTTAGAGAAGTTGGGGGGAGGACAAATTCCTGGAGAAACCTTCCTTGAAGCCAAAAAGAAGTGGCCAAAGATTTCTCTCAAAATAGTACCCCAGGTTCCATCCCACTAGTCTCAGGCAGCATGATGTCTTTCAACTGAGATGAGAGGGACTATCTTTGTGTGGGCTAAGAGATGATTGTGTAGGCTATTGGGATAGTCTCGTCCCTTATCTCATCGGCGATGGTAAGAAACTTATCTCGTTCGTCCTGTAAAAAAGAAACTTCTCTCATTCACATGTTGTGTTTTGAGATGAAACTCAACTAGAAGGAAAATGCGCGCTTTGCTGCGCCCCGTTTAATTATTTTCTGCTTTTCTTTTTTGAAACTTTACACTTTTTTCATTGATGTGGGATAATTCTGGGAAACGCTAATATTTTCCGACTGGTATTCATGTAAATTAATGATAACCATTGGATAAAGTAGTTAGTAGCTTCGGCCGAGAAGGAGGCCTCATTGCGTTGCACTACCAAACAGCCCAGTTAGCCACCAAACACTAAACAATACTCATTTTGGAAAGAAACTTGAATATGACAATTTGAGAGTGAGCAAACATCAAACAATAATCATTTTGGAAAGAAACTTGAATATGACAATCTGAGAGCGAATTTCAACAAAGAACTTGAAGCGGGGAAACAAAACTGACATTAATATGGAGTTGTTCTACATTACATCATCTTAACTTGACAAATTAACCGAACAGTGGACTCCTAATCATAGAAACAATGAACAAAATACTACTAAATCAATCTGAAGCTTAAAGCACACTCTAAAAAATTCAGAGTAAAACATGAACTTGGGATACATATATAGTATATGAGAATTTAGATTTCAAAAGAGATAAAACAAAACCCGATACCCCTGATAATAATGTGCAGAAATATATATATACTTATATGGGATCGTGCATATACGTGGAACATGAGGCTTTAGCAGTAAACAGAGACTTGGAGTCCAACATGGTAGCTTCCAAGGCCTATTTGCAGTATAGGTGGGTAGCTAACATGATGAATGTATAGCTGGTGGTCAATATGCTACACCTACATGAAAGGTACTGATATCACGTATATGCTCCTGATGTACCCACACGTCGACCACTCGTTGTCTAATTTCCTAATGTTCTAGCTAATTCTTTTTTGGAGAATCCCAGAATCCTTTCACTGAATTCCCAAATACTGCGAGTTGTACAAGGAACAAAGAAGAGCATATACATTTTTCTTTTGCTCTTAGGCCATTACTCTTATAAAAAAAGTTGGTCCTTTTCATTCAAGAAATACATCAAAGAATATACCTACACCTGGACATTGCCCAGCATATGCAGCAAGAGATCCATCGTTTCTTCAATGCATAAGAGGCTAAATAAATCTATTCACAAAGTAATAGAAAAAATCTTCAGTAATCATGCACCTCTAAATCTCTAATCACACTGTACATTATCCATTTTCAGATTTACTTTAGCAATGGAACCAATATAGGCCAACCCTAGGCGCAACTTTCAACAACAATGAAACCAATAATACAGTACTACCACACATCCACTTTCAGTTTTGTTCATGAACATCAGGAACATTGATCAATTCCGGAAAGCAGTCTTGAGCCCAAGCATAGCAACAAAGCACTCACAAGCAAGTAGAAACCTCGTCATGGCAAAATCCAGTGTCCAGCTGACGCCGGAGACCTCTTTCACGTCACCATGATCTATTTACAAAGTAACAAATAATATTCAATTCCTAGTCCAACACTACTATATTATGGTAATATAGTGGCCATCCTCAAAGCAAAGAACATGTTATACAGACTGTAACTCATAAAGGTTGAAGAGCAGATTCTGCCCATTGGCATTTACATCGCTGTATTACTTGTAGTCCAAAACTGCAGATCACAAATTCAACTGAAGATGTTGGCAGGGCAACTTTCCCAGCAACCACACTGCCAGAGAGAACTGTGCCGACAATTGTACTTTTTCCAGAGATTAACCTAACAGACTGTTTGCTTTCCCTTCCCTCATGCATATAAATTTTCAGTTACACGGAAATTCTTGACGTAACTGCATTACTCTCGGTTCTTTCAGTAATGCCCATTGTCTCCATATTTTCCAGAGATTAACCTAACAGAGACATGCTTATACAACTCCACAATACTGTCTATTTAACAAAGATTCCATGCCCAGTGGCAGGCTATCCCCAAATTTTGTTTTAAGCTGTCTCTTTTATGCAGAATATATAATACTACAGTTTAAGAGCAAGTAATGTGCCAAAATACAGAAAACGAATAAGGAGATACCCAGATTAAAACATCGACCAATGATACTTAAGAATCCATAAGCTTTGAGAGGCCAAGAAACACAACAATATAGGCTGAAGGATTTTCACACAACTCCTCGATTTTAGCAATCAAAAATCTTTGGCCTGCAAAACAAATAAAGGGTGCCAAGAATAAGCACCTATAAACAATTTGTTTTCCAAAAAACCTACCTTTTAGATTCAATCCCATATTCTTGGAATCTGACAAGGAAAGTACAATGGCAACCCTCTCAGCTCTTGATAGAACAAGTTCATGTGACAACGTTTCAAGGGAAACATCACTGATAGATACCGTCCTCAGTGCTTAACAAAAGCAGGTGCTGAAAAAGGGTTGATCCAGACAATATTTGAAAATGGTGGATAAAAGATCTTGTTTTGCTTGGGAATTTTATGCCACCACGACACTCACAGCATTTCATCGAAGCAAATTTGAAGCAGTAAAATGCAACCATCAAGACTGCAGTCTGGTAAGTGTAACAGAAAGAAAAAAACATATTAGGATGAATATAATCCATAAATTCAAGCAGAGTAAACTTTACCGAGAATCCGAATGAATGCAAGGAAATAATTAAGGCAACACTACTTTCAAGATTCAATCAGAAAGTTGCTGAATGGTGCACACAGAGGATACACTATTACATTACTTCTTACCCTGAGCAGAGCAATATAGAAAACTGATCTCAGAAACAAGTGTGAGCATGGTATAAACTGCAATTACCAGGTCACTAAAAACATAAACTACAATTACTGGGAGCTAAACAATAATATTACCATGGAGTTGGAGCTATGTTCTTGCAATAGTGATATTATAATTTGGTGGTTCCAAGGATTCAGCATAACGTAGATCATCAAAATTTAGACCAGATATAACCATTCAAGTTCAAGATAACGGAGTTAAAAGGTATTCAACCGAGAACAAAATGATATATCTCATATTCTTTCTGTGAAGTAAAAGGGAACCGATGAAAAATCTCGTATACAACATTATCTCCAAATACTCGTCAAAATGGCGGAACAAGAAACTTGATCCCTAACCGACTTCCCTTGTAAACTTAAACATATATGTCGTCGATCCAGATTCAATAGACAAAGGATATGTATTCTTAGTAACAATAATAACACTATATAAATCAGATAAAGAGAAGTTTTTGGATGCATAGGTAGCAAGGAAGAGCAAAATTATCTCATAGCTATCAATCATCATCTGAACAATTCCCCACATCTGAAAAAATAGATGGTGAAGTGGGGCAGGAACAAGAGCACAACAGCTAGCAATCAACATACATGGGTTCAAGAAATAAATAAGCAACTCACTTTAAACTGTTTGACTTGCTCATTTCACCATTTGTTGAACCGTCGGACACTCTCGCATATAGATTTACAATCAGGACATCCAACTATGTATTTTCAAATCATACGAAACAATGTGTAGTCAACGAAGCTCATCCATGACAGTATTTTCTAAATCTGACAGCGGCAAACAGTGATACTACAACACCTGCCAAGAAGTGCATTGCGGCTTGTCAGCAGCTATAACAATCAAGAGAAGCTTATCTATAGCATCACCAAAGAACATATCGTTGTAGGCTTACCCAATTTCCACCATTTGTGTGCCACAGTACTGCTTCGGCTGCAATAGCTGCAGTCATAATAACATTTACCCAATAGAACACCCAAAACACCTCAATTCACAAGCACAAGTCAGAGACATGCCTTTTCACATCACCTACAAAGTAGCAACTCTGCTTCTTGTTTCTTTTCCCTTGAAATCTTCGATGGAAGATGGCCACCTGAAATTGAAAGGAGGTTGAAGCACACAATTAGATAGCTTAATTATCTTATTTATACCACATGATTATATATAGTACTAAGAATTTGTAACTGTCCTACAAAGAACAGGTTAAGTATCCTACAAAGAATAAAACAGAAAATAGATAGCTCCAAGATTAATTTAATTTTAAGCACCGTATCAAAATCTTTGGTGCTCCCAATAGATCAGCTCCAAAAATATTTTGAGATAGTGTACACCACATATTTTCACATCAGTTCCAGGTGACCACCACGAACACGCCGGCGTGGTGAAGAGCTGCTGCGACAGTCGAGCTTGAAAGCCCAAATAAGATCAGGAAAAAAGCAAATGGAGAGTTAGGGTTAGGGCACCTCAATCAGCTGTCCCCCGTGCCGTCGCCACCATCCATATTGCCGGCCTCGTCCGGAAGGCGCTCCTGCAGCGCCTCCTCCCGCCGAGCACCGATGCCTCCCTGTCCGGCTCCGTCCGCTCGCCCTCCGCTTCGCCGCCGCCATCCTCCAGCGCCTCTTCCTGCCGGGCACCGTGTCCGTCCCGCCTGGCTCCATCCGCGCCGACGGAGAGACGCGAGCTCCATCTGGGTCTCCGCCTGGCTGCTCGTCCTCCCACCACCATCCTTTTTACCCTCCCTGCTCCTTCACACACACCACCCCTGCTTCCCATGGAGGCAACCTTGCAGGCACGGAGACGGTCGGTGATGCAGCTGCAGGCCAGGCAGCGGCGGAGGAGCAGGAAGCGCACGGCGGCGGTGGAGTTAACGGGAGGAGGAGAGGGGATTGGGGAAGGAGAGACGCTAGGAGTCAACTGCCTAGTTTACACGCGGTGGAACCATCCGACCAAACCGACGTGCGTCAGCCAATCACCTGCGAGGCTACAACCGACTATTGGCTATCCAAACGCGTTTCAACACGTGGGATGCTCCACGGCTCGCTATTCCCCGGGAGCTTAGTTTTTGGAATGATAGTAAGGTTCAAATGCTCGTGGACATGAATGTAGCCCGTCTCACTGGGCTGTTCTTTTTTTTCGAAAAGGGGAAAACCATGGGCTCTCCATCAAACGATCCATGCTACCAAGTCTATTGCATTTTTATTCTAGAGTATACAAATGGGATTACAATTTAAGGATCACACAAAATCGAGACATGTACCGGCCAACGGAAAATACGCATCATGGATGAACTAAGCCTTTAGCAGGTGATTCTTCCATGATCCAAATTCAATATAAAGGATATTTGGTTAAAGCCTAACTTCTGCCGGAGGGAGCAAGGCCCGTCGCCGGAGGGTTGGGTCGAAACAATATCAATTTAGGTCACGCCTGTTATGTATACCTCTTACAAGCCGCCACACGGGACATGTTCATTGTTGTAAATACTCGGTGTTTTTATCCGAGACTTCGAAATTTGCTTGGTGATTTCCGTCACCTAAATGTGCTGAGAGTGCGAATTTCGCCAGTCTCATTCTGGGCCTGTAAAAAAACGAAATCCCAAACTTTACCTACTGGTACGTTACGCATTCCTAACGTGCATCGTGCGCTTGTGCTCGGTATTCTTCCTTTGAGCTCAAGCCACTACAACACATTAGGCACGTAGAGACGCTAAATTGAATGCTAGAGACATGATATTTCATCTCTAGAGGACTGTACAGCCGCTTTCATAAAGCGTCGTTGAAACGTCTCCTTATCCACCGTCTCAAAAGATATAAAGACGCTTGTGAAGCGTGTGTACAATTATAAAGACGTTTTAGAGAGACGCTCGAAAGCATGTCTACTCATGTAAAGATAATTTGATAGACACGCGTTTCTAACGTTTCTACTAATATAGGCACGCCATATTTGCGTCACAACAAGGTTGAAGATGTTTTTTGGTATACACATTATAGTCGTATATATGTGAGTTCGTATGTACTGGGTATGCATGATGTACATCCATATTATACGTATTCATTTTCGTTATCCCTTTCATAAAAGGTCTCAGCACGTGCTGGTATAATTAACCTTAACTAAGAAATTTTAGTGGAAACTGATCACGAACCTATTTATCGTATAGGCTGGACCATTAAAAGCAGCTAACACTAAAAATTGTAGAGCAAATAACAATAGTTGCAGTAACAGCAGATGAAAATTGGTGGAATTGAATATAAAATATTATATTAGTAATTTGAAGATACATCGGTGAAGATCGTGAACAAGAAAAAAATTCAAATATCCTATACATCATCAATTATCTTTCCCAATCTTCATTCCATTCGATCTCATTTAGCTCCACAATTAACCTGAAAACCAAGTAACGGCGAAGGTGAGACACTAGAATAAGCTAGTACATGCAACATATCATTTGCGTCCAATGTTGTGTAATACATGATGCCTCAACAGTGTACTCCCATATGAAGTGAATATAGTAGTGGACATGGAAAGAGGTCGAGTAATAACATCATATCTGAGACGAAATGCAAAGTAGGAAAATGTGCATACATCATTTTCAGGACAAATGTATTTAACATATTGAACAAATCTCATAAACTGAATTGATAGAGATGACTATTGTCCAAAGTAATAAAAGGCAAACACACTGCGATACTGATTGTCCAATTGAAGCAAAAAGTACACTGCAGTTTCAGTAGGAGGAGAAGTGCCAAATACAGGTTAGCAAATGAAAATGTACCTGGGGAAGAAAAAATCAGTACTTCACTGAGATAAGAAACTTTAGTCTGGAGCTGCTCCTGCCACACCTATAAAAATTGTCATGGTATGTCGCAGGGCCGGGCCGACAGAATTTGAGGCCCTGTGCAGAACCCTTAAATAGGCCCCATCTCTATAGAAAAATAGAAATAATAAATCATGATAATTTGGGCCCTGATTACTCATTCGGTTGATTGGAGTCTTGATTCCCTATAGTTAAGAACACCTCATAATATAGGAGTCGGAACCTGGAGCTTGCGAAAGACACAGGAGAGGCGGCTATGGCTTTGAGCCTTCGACGCCTTAGTCCGGCCGTCCGGCGTGCGGCCGCTCAGACTGACCACTGTACAGATCGGATCGAGTAGACAAACTGGCGTCCCCGCGGAGGAGACGAACCGGCGGCCTGGCGGTCGTATTTTTCCGTGTCCCTCCTCCCTACACGAGTATATATCTCTCTCTATCATTAGCCTGATCGTAGCATTTTTCTTCTTTTTTGAGCGAATGGATTGGTAGCCTAGAGGGCCTCCGTCTGTTCGGGAACCGGACATGTACACGATCTGCTCGAGTTATGGAGTCGTACGTGGGTGGGCTGATTGTTTTCTGCCTGCTCCTGGCGTTAGTTTTTTTAGAAACACAGTACAACTCAGACGTCCATATACACGCGTATACACTCACCCCTATGAACGCACACACGCACACCCTACCCCTATGAGCACATCCGAAAGACTGAGCCGGCGGTTGGGTCTTGAGATTGACGAAATCACCACGGGCGCCTCGCTGTCGACGGGAATGTCGCCTCCCACTGAAAGAATATTCCGCCTAAATGAGAAACAGCAACGTCAAACTTAGGATTTGAACTCTGATGAGCTGGAGGTACAACCACCCTCCTAATCATCTTGCCACAGGCAAGTTCTCCTCCTGGCGTTAGTGCTGCTGTCAAAATTACACTAAGTACTAAGCTAACCCAAAAATTTGGGCCCCTAAAAACGATGGGCCCTGTGCGGCCGGCACACTTTGTACCACTGTCCGCCCGGCCCTGGTATGTCGCATAAAACACAGGCATAGTAAGCTTAGTTAGTTTAATACAATAAATATGCCACGATAATTACTTATCTTTTTCTCAAGCTCAAAAAATTAATTATCAATTGCAAACTTGTTAACCGAGGAATGTTCCTTATCTCAGTCCTGCAACCAATATTACAATACTGAAAAAATAATACTGAGGAAAATCCTTCAAATTTGTAGTAACATATTAGCATGCAGCGAAAATATGAGTGAGATTGGAACAATACTTATGCTGGTCGTTAGATGCTCACCAAGTGATTTGTTTGCTCCTGTCCATTATCGATCATCTTCTGCAAGGATTTTTTTTTTTGAACATGATCCGCCACTTATATTAAGGAGCTCGGGCAAATTACAACCAGGTCCAGAGAGAACCAAGAATTACAACCAGACCTAGAAAACTTGCACAAAACACCTCAGAAAAGAGGAAAAACACAAGCGGATCCACCCCACACCCCAAACATCTAGCCACCGCCGGAGAACGCCGTACCACCATGCCCAGGGAAGCAAGCACCTCCAACATTGAAGAAGGCTGCAGAACCGGCCGCCGCGCCGCGACGGACACCCAGAGCGCTGAACGAGCTCAGCCGAGCACCTGCATCCACAGACCACCGATCTTCCCGCCGTCCCCACAGCAGCCAGACCAGCCGACCAGCACACCCGCTCCCCAGACGACCGCTCCCCTCGCCGCCACGGCCTGCCGGAGCAAAGACATCGCAGAGAGCCACCACCACCACCGCGCCAACCAAAACCGGATCAAGCACCTCCACCTCGATCTCCCTTTGCCACCACGGCCAGGCAGAGAGAAAAGCAGAGGAACTTACCCAGACTGACCACCACCCCCTCCCAGAGCCGCCGCAGAAGGAGGCCCGACGACGCCAGAGGGGAGGGAAAAGGACCCCAACAAGAGCCAACGCCGGCGCCGCCACGGCGTCCGCTCGGGGGAAGCAACAACTCCCCAGATCCGAAAATCTGAGAGTACCAAAAGCACCACGCGTCACGCCACAGCTCCGAGGAACTCCGGCGTAGAGGGGACGACGCGAGCGCACCATTATTCCACCCGACGCCGCCTCCACCCCCACAGCGCCGCCGGCAGAAACCCTAAACCTACTATTCACACGCCTAACCGAGAGATCCGCGGTTCCCCCACCCTCCCGACGCCGGAGCGACGAGTGGAGGGGAGGGGAACCACCGACTCCGGCGGCGGAGAACGAGGGAACGAGGATCGCCTCCCTGTCGCCCTTCTGCAAGGATTATTTTGTAGACGAGACACACACAGCAAATTAGCAAAAGGTTCAGATTTACACGCAAGACAGAACAGTCAGTTTGTTGCCTTGATCCACTAAGCTCACTCCTCCCAACAACGACCATGGTCGATCAATTGCAGGGGAACCGGACAGTCGATGAGGCTTGAGAAGCACCTCAGGGAAAAGGCATTGATGGGGGAGGGGCCACTGCCGACGGCGACCTTTGCATTGAGATACTGCAACTGCGAACAGGAGAGAAAACAGATGTCGGACTAGATCAGAATTGGGAGATGAAGGGATTAATTTTAAAAAACCGTAAACTATTGAGAAAGATCATGAGAGGTTCTGAATATGTGAACTGAACTAACATGATGGCTACACTGCTACCTCGCGTCGACGGACAGCCCTGACACCACCAGTGGCGCCTCCTGCCGCCGGTCCATAATCCTCCCACCTCCACGAAGCAACAGGGCAGCAGAACACACACACACCAACCTCATCACGTAGAAACCCCCCACATCCGCCGTCATCCACTCATCCGTGACGCCGACGGCACCGGCAGCGCCGCCTTAACCAGCCTGCCCTAGATTGATTTAATACTCGTACTAGAAAAGATAACTCAAAACGAGATGGATTTGAGGGAGCACGAACCTGGGTTGAGGCACACGGCAGCGGGTTCGATCCTTGGATGGCGGCTGGAGAGATGAGGCAACAGATTCGATCTATGGGTGGCGGTCTGGCCAAACGGGCCGGGCCAAAGGTGTCGGCCCGAGGCACGCATTTTTCGGCACAGCCCAAGCACGGCCCGGCCTGCCACGAAACGTGCCGTGCCGGCACGAGGCCCACCTGTGCTCGTGCCCAGCTACGAGCTGGGGCACGTGGGCCGGCACGGCACGGGCACGGCCCGCCATGGCACGCCAGACGGCACGGTGAGCACGGCCTCGGCCCCCGAAGCACGCGAAGCACGGCGACGGCACGCGAGTAGCCGACCGTTGGGGCACGCGGGGCAACCGTTGGAGGGCTGTCGGGCCGTGCCGACCATGCGGCACGCGTCGCCAGCGGCACGCCAGGCCCAGGTCCGGCACGGCCGACCGTTGGAGGCCTTTTTTTTTATTTGAATTTTGAACCCTAAACTCCAACATTTTGTGCTATAAATAGGGCTACCCACCCACAGAATTTTTCACACTCATCCCACACTTCTCCTCCCACACTTCTCATCCTATGGATCCCTTTGACCCAAATCCCCCAGGGTTTACCACGGAGCCGACGATCAACTTTCCCCTCGGTTCTTTAGGTTTTACTATCGAAGATATAGCCTACATGGAATCAACACCACACCTACATAGTAGCCAAGAATATCACTCATCCGCTGCTGGTTCTAGTAGTGCCGCCGCTTCTAATAGTGCCGCCGCCCCTCCTCTACCACTACCCCCTCCTCTACCGCTACCGGCTCAAAGAGGCGTCGAACCGCAGCGGCACGCTGGGCACGACGGCCCAGATTCGGCACGGCCGGCTCCTTTGCCTTCAAAATTTGAATTTTGAACACTATTTTTTGCTATAAATAGGCCTCCTCACTCACACTTCTACTCCCACACTCATCCCACACTTCTCCTCTCACACTTGACACTTCTCATCCTATGGAGCAGCCGCCTCCCCCCGATGGAGATATCCCGGAGCCGGTGAGGCGGCGAACCGCATGGGTGTGGGTGGAGGGCCATTTCGAGTATCGTCTTGAGACACTTGAAGATGGCACCAAGCGTTGTGTAACTGGCCGGACTGCAATAAGATCCTCGCCTGCCCCCCGAGGTGCGGTATCGGTCACTTGGCGCGGCACGTCAACTCGCACCGGATGGCGAGGTCACGGGCGTTGGATAGAAGAGTTCCATGGCCACCTTTGTAATTTTCCTTTTTAAGTCGGAGAGCAGCAAGTTTCAGACGCACTCTTTTTCCTTTCATGGTACCTAACGGGACTGGAAGGTTTTAATGAGGCGGCTTGCTAGCTTAATAAAGAGTATTAAAATCATATCACCTTTGCCCCCATTTTTCTTATTTTCTTTTAATTTCTTTTTTAATTTTCCATTTTGCCGGGCCCTACGTGGGCCGACCGTGCCGTGCCGGGCCGCCGTGCCCGTCGCGTGCCGGCGTGCTCGTGCTCGAGCTCTGGCCGCAGCCCGTGGGCCGTCACAGCACGGCACGAATGCAACCGTGCCGTTCGTGGGCCGGGCCGAGCTCGGCACGCGACGTGCCGTGCTGTGCGGCACGATTGGCCAGCTATAGTGCCGGCTTGAGAGATGGAGGCGAGGGTTCCTCCCTACGCCTAAAAAGAATGTGGGCGACAGTATATTACGAAATTGTTATCCAAAAAATAAGCGGGGAGTATTTTTTAGGCGGCAATACTAAAAAAGTTAGCGCCAAACTGAAAAAATACGGACGCATACAAAGACGTCTTAGGATTCGTCCCTCGTAAATGGCCCAATTTATTTATTCAATCAGTTACTCTCTCCATACCGGTTTATAGGATGTATTCCCAAAATCAGGTTTTCCCAAGAATAAGATACAATTTAGGCAATTAATGAGTAATTAGGAGAGAGGAAACTAACGAAACGTCGCTACGTTGAGCTAGTCCATTATCATAGGGACGGAAATAAATGTGCCTTATAATGATTTTGTTGTAGTGGCTGTGCTATCTGCCGGTCTGCACCGGCGAGAACAATGGTTTCGCACAAGCAAACCCTTACAAGCAAGGGAATTGACGAGCTATAGATTCATCCGATGAGCTGGCCACGGGCAACACGGCGACGCGCTCGCTGACCAGTCGCGAACCAACGGCGGCGACGACTTCCAGCCGGGATACCACGTGCGAGAGAATCACACGCACCGAAACCGTGACCCCGCGGCCGCGCAGACACGATCCAGCAACACCTATATAAAAACATCCCACTCCCACGCCTTCTTGCACCAGTTGAGCCGTGCACACACCACCAAATCGCAAGTGAAAATATCACAATGCAGCGTGCTAGTGCTATTCCTTCTATCGTGGGCGCCGTCGCGCTCTGCTGCTGCCTCCTCGCTGGCGGCGGCTGCGCACAGCCATTCGACTACCCGGCGGCAAAGGCGCCAGTGACCTGGGCCAACACGGACGCGTCCCTTCCGCATCACGTCGTCTACGCCGACGGCTCCGTGGCGCGCGCGGCGCTGCTGCGGCTCAACCCTGCTGGTTTTGGGCCATCCTTCGCCTTCGGCTTCTTCTGCACCAACCACCGGACTGCCCCGTGCACCGACTTCCTCCTCGGCGTCGCTGTCGTGTACTGCAACAGCGGCGCGCTCATTACCTCCGTCACCTCTGGCATCCCGCAGGTGGTCTGGTCCGCCAACCGCCGCAGCCCCGTCGGGGAGGGCGCCGTTGCGGAGCTCACTGCCGACGGCGACCTTGTACTCCGGACGGCCCCCGGCGGCGCCGTGGTGTGGTCCGCCGGCACCAAGGGCCGGTCCGTCGCCGGGGCGCGCATCGGCAGCGACGGCAACCTGGTGCTGTTCGACGGGGGGAACAGAACGGTGTGGCACTCGTTCGACCACCCCACCGATGCGCTGCTCGTCGGCCAGTCGCTTAGGCACGTGGCACGGCTCACGGCCAATGCGTCCGCCGCGGACTGGAGCGAGAGCCGGATCTACCTCGCCGTCGAGGACGACGGCCTTAGTGCCTACGTCGACGCCACGCCGCCACAGCGCTACTACCACCTCGGCTTCGGGAGCAAGGCCCCAGGCGCCTACGCGACGTACACCAACGGCAGCATCACGGTGTTCGCGCGGCCCGGCGATGCGACGTCGCTGGCTGACATCCAGCTGCCCACCGTCGGCGCCGGCACGGTGCAGTACATGCGGCTGGAGCACGACGGCCACCTCCGGCTCTACGAATGGCTCTCCAACGCTCAAGGCTGGGCACCGGTGGCCGACGTACTGCACCTCTTGCCGGACAACGGTTGCGCATACCCAACGGTCTGCGGTGCATACGGCGTGTGCACGGACATGCAGTGCAGCTGCCCGGACGCGGCTAACTTCCGGCCGGTGGACTTCCGCAGGCCCAGCCGCGGCTGCGTCCCCACCACGCCACCACCGACGTCTTGTAGCTCCACGCGCTGGCAGGGCGTGCAGCACCGGCTGGTGTCGCTGCCGGGCACGGGATATTTCAACGACCACGCCACGAGCAAGCGGACACTGGAGAGGGTCAGCGAAGAGGCGTGCAAGAAGGCGTGCCTGGACGACTGCGCGTGCGCGGCGGCCCAGTTCTACTACGGCTCCAACACCGGCGACGGATTCTGCTACCTGCAGTCGGAGGTGTTCTCGATGCAGACGGTGCAACCGGAGCTCGTGCACTACAACTCCACCATGCACATCAAGGTGCAGACCAAATCGGCCAGGTCTTGACTCCTGAGCATTATATGAACATCAAGGCAAGGTCCAAGAAGAAATGACATGAATAAAGTTTTGGGATATATGTACACAAATTCTAATATTGGTCGTGAAAGAAATGGCAAAAATCTTTTCACCAACTTCTACATCAAGCAAATGGCGACTTAGCGAAAGTGCGAAACGCGACATTCAGTCCTAGTTTCCTCGTATTTCTGCATTTTGCCAATCAACAAAACAAAAATGCACTTACCGGTTTTAGGACGTTTTTCCTCTTTGTTTTCACCGTCAGCAGGATTTTTTGAAGCTGTACAGTAGGTTGCCCTACTGCATATTTTCCATTTTCTATTAAATGAGGTCAGAGAGTTTTACATATTTACAAGTAGTTAAAAAGAATGAGGCCTCATGCCTGTCAGAAACAAGGAAAATTAGATGAAAGCATTCACCCAAGGCTGTAAGCCATGATATGCTTTCCTGGTAGCCTTATATACTAAGGGCGTGTTTGGTAGACCGGCTCACCACAGATAATCTCTCTCCATATGTTTTTTGGCTGTTTGGTAGCCCGTGTTGTGCTTTTGGGCCATGCCCACCTCGCCTGAAAACCTCTCTCGGCCCTGCCGAGGAGAGAAGCTCAGATCGAGCTTATCAACTCAGCCCTGCCGAGCACATACGGGAAAAATCCCACGCGTGGGCCCCACCCGGGCGCCGCGCCCCGAGCCCATCTGCCCCGTGCGGCATTTTCCCCCGCTCTCTCCCTTCCAGAAATCGCCCCATGTCGTGGTATGAAACAACAGATGCCTAGGAGTAGGCTGAAGTTGGGGCCGATGGACGCTAGAGGATTCGGGGAGGGATAGCGCGCTGAAGAGCGCACACGGAAGAACAGATGAACACGAGGATTTACCCTGCTTCGGGGCTCTCGTGAGTGATAAAACCCCTACTGCAGCATCTAGCTTATTTGGTGTATTTCTCCCTCTGTATACGGTCTGTACAAAGGCTCCTTCAGCTGTATGTCTAAGTATCTCTCTGTCTATGCGAGGCAGCACTAAGCTAAGGAGAAGAGAGCTAGCTGAGAGCTACGGGGGAAATGAGCCCGTGGAGAGCTGGGGAAAGTGCTCCCCCTTGTGCCCTTTATATAGGGAGAGCCCAGGGGACAAGGGGTGGCCCGCGGGACACTACGCACACACTGTAGCTGAAATGACTACTGGGGGCTAATCAACACTGTGCACGCGTCATGGAGCTGTCATGTACCGTGCACTGTAGCCACGTCCAGGATGGGTGTGGCCTGTCTTGTCATTGTCCTTGCTTTTCTCTTCTAGCTCCTGTCTCCGGGATCTTCGGTAGGTGGCAGGGGGTATCTTGTACTTGACGAGGCTGTGGCTGGGACGTCGGAGGTGTGGAGATGTCGGTCGTAGTAGTGTCCGGTGTCGTTGGCGTCGTCGTCGTACTTGTCCGGCCTGGAGTAACTCGGATTGTGGCGTGGTGTGGCCGAAGCAGCTTCTCGGTCCGTCCGAGCTCTAGAGGAGACGGCCTGCCCGAGGTAATGAATCTCGGCCCTTCCGAGTTAGGAGCCGAGCTAGACATCTTGGCCCAGCCGAGCTGACCGAGAACTGGCCCGCCGAGGCAAGAAGATGCGATCCTAGCCCGTCCGGAGCTGGCAAAGGCTCGGCCTGATCCGGAGATGGCGAACTTGGCCCACCAAGGCTGGGAGGCCTCGGCCTGCCGGGACGGAGAACGTGGCCCACCGAGGCTGGCAGGCCTCGGCCTGCCGGGATGGAGAACTCGGCCACCGATGCTGGGAGGCCTCGGGCCGCCGAAGTATCAGGAGAACTCGACCCAGCCTCGACCCACCGAACTGGAGGAGACTTCGGTTCAGCCGAAGTACAGAGAAGTCGGCCCATCCAAGGTATAAAGGTATCTCGGTCCATTGGGCATCTCGGCCCATCCGGCGTAATTGCTGGATGATTCGGTCCAGTATGCCTTTTCTCCCTTTTCCTTTATTTTCTTTTATCTTTTTACTGTCTCTCTATTTTATTAACTCCATAAAACCACAAATTCTGGGGTACCCGGGGTTACATCCCCGACATTAGTCCCCGAGGCTGCGGGGGACTCGCAGAGTCGCGCGCAGTCTTACAAAAACAAATATCCAATACCAAAATATCCATATAAGAAATATCTTGCCAGCATGGGCATCATTATATGTCGGTTCTTAGACATCATGGGCATTACCGAAGGCGCATGTCACCAGCATATCTCATGTGTCTTTTATATGTCGGTTTTCAGCCACTCTGGGCATTACCGAAGGCGTATGTCTGCACGGACATATCTCATATGTCTCGGAGCCTATGTCTGCACGGACATATCTCATATGTCTCTTATATGTCGGTTTTCAGCCACTCTGGGCATTATCGAAGGCGTATGTCTGCACGGACATATCTCATATGTCTCGGAGCATATATCCGCACGGACATATCTCATATGTCTCTTATATGTCGGTTTTCAGCCACTCTGGGCATTACCGAAGGCGTATTTCTGCACGGACATATCTCATATGTCTCGGAGCATATGTCTGCACGGACATATCTCATATGTCTCTTATATGTCGGTTTTCATCCACTCTGGGCGTTACCGAAAACGTATGTCAACAGCATGAGCTGAACCAACATATAGCCTGCATGGGCTAAATCTGACATTTTGCCTTCATAGGCACTTGTCAGATGAGGAGCTGAGACATTTCTCAACATGTAAAACTCAGTGAGATCTGATACCTTTTGACTCATTGCGCCGAGATAATGATGCTATGATATTATGGTAAGCTCGGATAACTGAAGAATCATGATAATTGATTAAGCCGATAAAGACAGCAATTAAGAGACGCTCGATGATATGAGATAAATGCCGTGATATTTTGGCGAACCGACATAAACGACGATTTGAGACATGAGATGATATTGAAATATATCCGCATACCGAAATAAACGGCGATCTGGAGAATACCGATAATACTATGATACTTTGGGTAATCCGAGACAACCGATAAAACCATGATCTCGAGGATGAATATTCTCTCGGTAAACCGATATCACCTTTCAATGTTAGTTCAAGCATATATATATAATGAATACTTAACGGGAACATCAACTCTATTTAACAAACAAAATTAAGTCTAGCAGCAAAACTATGCAGCAGGGTACAGACTTGAACTCAACCGAGTCCCCGAGTCAGTTTTCTTGTCTAGGAGATAAAACAAAACTGGACTGGCTGTCCAGTCCCCGGGTCAAGACATCTTGCCCCCGGGGAAAACAACTAAGCAAGATACGAAGGGGCAGTCCCGAGCACTGTTTGAGACTATCTAAGAGCGTAATGCAAATATATATAATTGATACTCACGAGGTAGTGTTGTTGGAGCAGTCGAGGAAGATGCTTATGTCGGCCTGGACACCGGGATATCGACCTAGGCCACCAATATCTCGGTTTGAGCCACATGTATGTCGGATTTGACCAACATATGTCGGATTTCCCAAGCTCAACTCAGATTTTCCAAGCTTAACTCAGATTTTCCAACCTTATCTCGGATTTCCCAACCTTATCTCGGATTTCCAAGCCTTAACTCGGACTTCCAAGCTTAACTCGGATTTCCCAAACTTAACTCGGATTTCCAAGCCTTAACTCGGATTTTCCAATCGTATCCCGCCTTAACTCGGATTTCCAAGCCTTAACTCGGATTTTCCAGGGTATCTCGGATTTCTCTAGGGTATCTCGGATTTTTCCAGGGTATCTCGGATTTTTCCAGCATACCAGCATATCTCGGATTTCCGTCATACCTCGGATTTACCAGCATACCAACATATCTCGGATTTCCAGCATACCTCGGATTTACCAGCATACCAGCATATCTCGGATTTCCAGCATACCTCGGATTTACCAGCATACCAGCATATCTCGGATTTCCAGCATACCTCGGATTTACCAGCATACCAGCATATCTCGGATTTCCTGCATACCTCGGATTCGAACTGTAGTCAACTCGAAAATGAGTTAACACACGGGGACGATGCCGAAGTTGAGTCCCCGAGTCACTTTTCTCATCCGGGATCTGCCGATGATGTCCGTTGGTGGAGGCAGCGCTAGCCTCTGCTCACAGCGGCAAGCTAGAGCGTGGGGGACAATGGCGATGTCGAGTCCCCGCGTTGATGACAAAGGTCCCGTCCGAATTGATCCAGCAAGCGCGCGTTGATGACGAAGGTCCCGTCTGAATTGATCCAGCAAACGCCACTGTCAGCCCCACGGTGGGCGCCAACTGTCGTGGTATGAAACAACAGATGCCTAGGGTTAGGCTTAAGTTGGGGCCGATGGACGATAGAGGATTCGGGGAGGGATAGCGTGCTGAAGAGCGCACACGGAAGAACAGATGAACACGAGGATTTACCCTGCTTCGGTGCTCTCGTGAGAGATAAAACCCCTACTGCAGCATCTAGCCTATTTGGTGTATTTCTCCCTCTTTATACGGTATGTATAAAGGCTCCTTGAGCTGTATGTCTAAGTATCTCGCTGTCTATGCGAGGCAACACTAAGCTAAGGAGAAGAGAGCTAGCTGAGAGCTACGGGGGGAAATGAGCCCGTGGAGAGCTGGGGAAAGTGCTCCCCCTTGTGCCCTTTATATAGGGAGAGCCCAGGGGACAAGGGGTGGCCCGCGGGACACTACGCACACACTGTAGTTGAAATGACTACTGGGGTCTAATCAACACTGTGCACGCGTCATGGAGCTGTCATGCACCGTGCACTGTAGCCACGTCCAGGATGGGCGTGGCCTGTCCTGTCATTGTCCTTGCATTTCTCTTCTAGCTTCTGTCTCCGGGATCTTCGGTAGGTGGCAGGGGGTATCTTGTACTTGACGAGGCTGTGGCTGGGACGTCGGAGGTGTGGAGATGTCGGTCGTAGTAGTGTCCGGTGTCGTTGGCGTCGTCGTCGTACTTGTCCGGCCTGGAGTAACTCGGATCGTGGCGTGGTGTGACCGAAGCAGCTTCTCGGTCCGTCCGAGCTCTGGAGGAGACGGCCTGCCCGAGGTAATGAATCTCGGCCCTTCCGAGTTAGGAGCCGAGCTAGACATCTTGGCCCAGCCGAGCTGACCGAGAACTGGCCCGCCGAGGCAAGAAGATGCGATCCTGGCCCGTCCGGAGCTGGCAAAGGCTCGGCCTGATCCGGAGCTGGCGAACTTGGCCCACCAAGGCTGGGAGGCCTCGGCCTGCCGGGACAGAGAACGTGGCCCACCGAGGCTGGCAGGCCTCGGCCTGCCGGGATGGAGAACTCGGCCACCGATGCTGGGAGGCCTCAGGCCGCCGAAGTATCAGGAGAACTCGACCCAGCCTCGACCCACCGAACTGGAGGAGACTTCGGTTCAGCCGAAGTACAGAGAAGTCGGCCCATCCGAGGTATAAAGGTATCTCGGTCCATTGGGCAACTCGGCCCATCCGGCGTAATTGCTGGATGATTCGGTCCAGTATGCCTTTTCTCCCTTTTCCTTTATTTCCTTTTATCTTTTTATTGTCTCTCTCTTTTATTAACTCCATAAAACCACCAACTCTGGGGTTCCCGGGGTTACATCCCCGACACCAACACACATCGCCGCCGCCCAGCGCCGGCCCGTGCCGCCGCCCAACGCTGCCCAATGCCGCCAAACCCTGCTGCCCAACGCCGTCCAACGCCGCCGCCCAGCTCCCTGCTCCCAGCACCAAGCTCGACTGGGAGGAGACGAGGTCAACGCCGCCCAACGCCCCCGCCCAACGTCGCCGCCCGCTCCCCTCCCGCCGCCGTCGGGGTCATGCCCTCCTCCCCGACCTCGTCGAACGGGAAGACCACCTAGCGCCGTCGCCAGAGCCGCGACGAGCAACTCCGCTCATGGTGGTGACTGGTGTGGCCACGGATAGACCTGATTGCTTTTTTTTTTCTTTCTTTTCAGGGTTATTTAGTAAGATTGTGGACCTATTTGTAATTTCGAGTACTGGACTCTATTCTCAGTCTGTCCCAGCCCAAACAACCCACCAAACAGAATCTTCTTCCAACATAGCTCAACATATACGGGACACCAAACAAACTACAACATCTAAGCCCAACCTGGCCCATGTCGGCATGTATCGGTTGAGAAACGCATGGTGAGGTGATGCAACCTACCAAACACACCCTAAGGTTGCATTTCATCTTTGAACTTCTTCTTGCATCTGTACATGTTGGGCTGGATATCCTTGAAGATGAAATCATTCCTTGTCGTCCAAATAACCCAAGCAACCAGGATGATAATATCCATCGTGAATGGCTGTGCGACTGCAACTTTCAAACTGCTGACAAAAGCTTCATAGAGCGGCTGTGGGGAAGTTGCCAGGAAGGGCAGAGATATTTCCAGCATAACTGAGCAAAAGGGCACTCGAAGAAGACATGATCCTGAGATTCCGGGATGTCAGCAGGATTCAGAGACGGAGACCTCGATCTAGTTTACTCCAGCAGCAGGATGAAGCATCCGCCTTGGGCAAATCCCAGTCCCACAAACATGAACAAGCGTCGTTTCAGGATCGGCTGCAAGAAAGATGCCAGTGTTCAAAATCGTTGGTTGTGATTAGTTTTGTACCAAAAGTACATATTCATTTTAGAAAAAGTGTATATATTAATATCGCGAGATAGCAATTACACCCAGCCTCTGCAACAACGCAATAACCGAAGGTATTACAGATGCACACAGCCGAAAGACAATAAGAAAAGAAAATAAAAAAGAAAAGTCCCGCTACAGAGTTACAATCCTTGCAGCTGCAGCACAACCACCACCAAGACAACACCTGATGTTCAACCTCTCCAAAAGCAATGCCTTCAAGATGGAAACAGTGCACAAGCGTCGTCAACGCCTGATCGAGATCATGGGTTTTCATCCTGAAGATAGTCCCACTCACAAAAACAATGCCTTCATCAAGGCCATTGCCAGGCACAACCAATTAAGGCCAGACCTTAGATTTTCACCCTGTGAGGTACGACTTTGAACTTCACCAATGTTGTCGCCCCCGCATACATACTGCAGCCACGATTCCTGAAACTCAAAGCCAGTTCCTCATCGGCGCAAAGCATCTGAGCACCACTACCAGTCCTCCAATCTCAGCCTCCATGGCCTTCCCCGCCTCTGACTTCATCATGGATTTTCCCATGATGGCAACAGAACCAGAGCTTCACGCCGGTTCCTCGCGGCGTGACCGAATCCCACCCGATCCAGCAATCTTTAGGTCTTAATGTCCATGCAAGATCGCCGGCGGAGCCTTCCGGAACCCGTCACTCTGGCCAGATGTAGGAGCCCAGGCGTTAGGTTGCTCTTCGTCTTGGCGCGATTTGGAACCCTAGGACCACCACCTTTATTCATGCCAAGCTAGTAGCCCCCACGCCACCCGCCGGCACCCTGTTGCATCTGCCGCTTGAAACCCCACCGATGAAGGTCGGCATCGAGGAAGAAGACGGCAGAAATAGGGACGATCTTCCCCGGAACCGGCCGAAGATACCATGCAGCGAGGAGGGGAATAAGGAGGCCACGATCTAGATCAGAAGATCAAGGATCCAACCCCTCGAGCCCCAGAACCCCCGCCGCCGGTGGTCATCGCGCCGCGGCGGGAAGACCTCCGCCTCCACCCCGGCCAGGGGCGTCGCCCTGGCCGCTGCTCGAAGGCCCGGTGACCTCGCCGCCCCAGCAGCTCCACTGCCTGCCTCCGGAGCCCACCCCCCAGACCACCGTTCGGCGGCTGGGTCCACCGCCACGGCGGCGAGGGCCGACGGCAGCGACGGCTCGAAAGACCGGTGAGGGAGGGAGGCTGGCGGCGCGAGATGGGGATCCCCTGGCGGCGCCCTAGGGAGCGCCACGAGGGGTAGGTTTTCCCAAAACGTCCCGATCCAATCCAAAGTACATATTCATACAAACTTAGAACCTGTTCTTCCAACTGATGCAAAGTTAGAACCCCTTCTTGTCCAGACCTCTTCTCAGCTCAGCAAAGAAATACATGGGAATAACCGAACAAGCCCAACATAGGTCACAGACTCACAGGTGGTGCATGCGGCATGCCCCCTCCCCCTTTGAGTCTAGCAAGGAAGTTGGCATCCTGCCACTGGAAATTGGAGAAGGTGACGCTGCCAAGTGCTTACACCAGCTCGTGCTCATCGCTGCTTGACTGTGGATAACATGCTGAAACGAGGCTGGGAATACAACCCTATCTGTCAGCTGTGTCTCTTGCACAAGGAATCCTGCTTGCACCTGTTTATGCATTGCACTTTCTCTAGGAAGGTTTGGGGGATGGTGCAGCGTAAGCTGAAGCTCAACTTCAGCCCGTCTCTGTGGATGCGAATCGACCTGAGCCAGTGGTGTCTTGCGCAGGGGCAGGGCTGACCCAAGAACACGTCGACATCACTCAATGCCGTTCTCACTTTCGTCTGCTGGTCCCTATGGAAGGAGAAATGATCGGCTGTTCAACAACACTTTCACTTCTTCAGGCATTTGGAGAGGCACATGACGATCTAGTGCTGGTCTACTGGCCCAAAGACCGCGCGAACCTGACTAGTGTGGCTTTGCTCTTATTCCAGGGCTTGAGCAAAGCTTAGGGCATCTCCAGCCGTTCGTCCCCTCCCCCCGGCCGAAATTCGGCGTTATTTTGGGCCGCCTCGGGGGCAACGGTGCTATCTGCCGCGCTGGGGTGCGGCGATTCCCAGTCGTTGGCACCCAAGAGGCAAACCCAACATTTAAAAAAAAAATTAGGCGAAACTTGCTAATTTAGACGAATTTCATTCATATATAGGCGAAATTCGTACAATTTAGATCGATTACATAGTACACTAGAAAATATAAAAATATTTAGATAAAAAGATGGCGTTCTAAATGCCAAGCTAGCTGTAGAACGCCGTGTAGTCGCTGTCGTCATCGGAGTCGCTAGGCGGCGCGCCAGGGGGACGGGAAGGGCCTGCACCGTCGTCGCCTCCGTCCTCGTCGTCGGAGTCGATGACTATCACGTCGTGACGAACGGCAAAATCGCGGCGGGCACGCCGGCGAGCGGCCTGGGCCTAGGCCTCCTCGAGCACGCGGCGCTGGCGCTCGATCTCCTTGCGCTCATGCTCGGCCTTGGAGCGCAGGCGAACGCCATGTCCGCCGGGAGGACGTCGTGGAAGGACAACCTCTCGGCCATCTTCTGGCCAGGGAACTCCTCGTCGTCATCCGGCGCCTCCTGCTTGATGGTCGCGCGCACGTACTCACGCGGCGCGCTCCACTCCGGTTCGGGCTTGGGCTTCTTCAATGCGTCGCCGGTGCTGGGCTCCTTCTTCGGCATCACGGGGCGCAGGCGGCTCCTTGGCGGCGAAGGGAGGTGGCGGCCGCTGATGAGTATGATGCCGCTGCTCGACCTTCCTCGCGGTGTGTCCTCCGGCTCAGGCTTGACCCGAGCGAGCGGCGTCGAGGATGAAGATCGCAGCATGGAGAATGAAGACCGCAGCGCCGGCGACGAGCGCTCGCCAGACGAGGAGGAGCCGCTGCCCATCCTCCTCGGCATCCATGACGATCTGCGGCGCCTGAAGACGGTCGGAGCTCGCGGCGGCATTGACAGGCGGGGCCTGTTGCCGCCGTCGATGTGCTCGAGGACGAAGTTGAGGGTGTGCCCTGGCGCACCCCACCAGAGCCGTCGCCCTCAGCCATTGTTTCGGTCGGAGACGTCGCCGTTGTTCCCCGTGTCGGCGAGTTCCCGGCGGTGGCGCTCCCGGAAGTACTCTGTCCAGAATGTATTGTTCGCCGGATCTCATCGAGGATCCTCCTGCTGCTCCTCGGTGAGGCCGCCGAGGACGAGCTGGATCTCGGCGACCCTGTCGGCGCCTTCCGGTGGCAGAGGAACTGGGACCCCGCCCGCGCTCAGCCTCCATTCGCCGGGGACGCGCATGTCGGGCGGCGCCGGATAGCCCGCCTCGTAGAGCATGCGCGCCTCCCAACCGTGGAAGGTAGCGGCGACCGAAGCCGTTCGCCGCAGCGCCGTCGCCTGGAAATCTCTTCGCCATTGCTCTGGTCTTGGGCGAGAAGGTGGGTTCGAGAGAGAGAGGGTGAGAGAGCGTGTTGTGCCACAGCGAGATGTGCTGCTTTTATAGCGGCAGGGAAGGCCAGACGACGGGGCGGTGGCGCGCCATTATTGCACCGCGTGGCCGCCGATTGGACGCGTCGGCCGCCGCTTGACGGGCGTGGCAGGCCCCTTTGACCGACGCGGGAGCCGAGGAGATGAAGACGACGGTTTTCCAATTTGTTTTGCGCGTTTTTTTCCCTGGTCACTGACAGGACGGACCCGCCTTGGTTTCACGCGCTTTCGCCTTGGCGCCGCCCCCCCAGCTGCCTCCCAACGGCCTGGGTTCGGCCTGGGCGCGCCGGCGCAAAAATTGGCCCAAACGGCGCTATTTGGGCTCTTGGGGGGCGACTGGGAGAAAAATGGCGCTATTTGGCCGAACGACTCTATTTTGGGCTACTGGGGGCGCGCGCGGGGGGGGGGGGGGGGGGGGGGGGGGCGAGTCGAGATGCCCTTAGCCCTGTGCCAAGTTGTTTCCTTCTTTCGTTTCGTTTGGCCATTGGTGGACTTCAATTACGACTATGTAAACAGCTTATTCTTTCTTCCTCTAATCAAATGAATGCAGTGTTGCTCCCTTGACAAAACAAATTGGGATCCCAACCAATGATCTATAAAAAAAGGGTTGATGCTTTGTAGTGAACAACATTGTGAAGCAAAATACTCCATGTAGAAAAAGTTCAGTTAAAAAATGGAGAAACAGTTAACCGTCAATCAAGTGTTGGGAAGTAGACAGAGTCGTGTCATTCTTCCTACTGTTGGATGTGTTAGAGCATCTCCAGGGCACCACCTAAAGGCTCATTGGGGTCTGAGATCAAAAAAATCGTTCAGAGCGGCACTCCATCTATCCGGGCCGAGCTGATTTCTGTCTAACACCAACAGTGGCTCCAAACTTGGTGGCCTGTTCGGGGTGACAGACATTGACCGCCTCCGACAGACGTCCCCGCTTGTTATAGAGACATAGCCGAGCAGGCGTTATATATGATGCCATGCAGCACGGTCCGCCCGTGTTAATGGCGCCAGTCGATGGTGGTTTCCAAGGCGACGCGACCGGAAGGTGGCGCACCTACGACACGCAAGCCATTAATGCCGGCCAAGCGACGAGGCGACGTGACGGTTCGCCAGGTCATGCGGCCGGCGCTGCGGCTTCACCACGTGTTGCATTTACTCCAGCAGCACCGCCCCTCGCCCTCGTTCGGCCGATAAAAGGCACCGGCCTCACCATGCACATCCATCGAGTTCTCCTCGCCCTAGCTTCCCACGCCCTCGGGTCCATGGCGAACAACGAAGAGGTCGGCTCGTGCACCGCGGAGGGCGCACCATCAACTCTGATGATATGTGGGAGCTACACCGGTACGGGCTCCTCGCCCCTCCCGACTGTCGCCTACGCATGGGGGTGGTGTGTCGGCCGGTGGTCTCCCGTGCCACCACTCCTTAGACGGCGGAGCAGATCCGCCACGCCATCACCTACCACCATAGCTGGATTACGCGGGGGGACCGGCGCCTCCCCAAGAACGACGACGCCCAACACAACTGGGGACATTGGCTCGACCGCTTCCAGCGCGAGCAAGAGGCGGTCATCGCCACCGTCGACGGCCCCAATGCACTCCGGACGCGCCACAACTCGGCCGGGTGGCACTGGTGGGTGGGCAGCAACCAACCACACGCTTGCCACCGCGATCGAAGGCCACCGCTGGTAGGCCGCAACGGGTGGCGTGGTTCCGTTCCACCTTCTGCCACAGGTGCAACACCCCCCTCCTCCAACACGGTGGTTAAGCAGGAGCGGCGTTCGCCAATGTGAGGTCGAAGCTACGGCGTCATCATAGACGACGCGTCGCATCGTCGTCCTGAGCCGCTGCCAGTGGAGGTGATCCTGGCGGGCTACCATGTGTCGTCCCCGCTACAGAACGAGCACAACGGTGATAGCTCCGTGTTCCTAGCGATGATTGCTGACTCAGTGATCACGCTTGAGAGAGACTCCCGGGATTCATGGCGACCATTGCCAACTCCGTGCAGATGGCGGTTCCTCCACCGGCAGTGCCTCCACCAGCCGTGCGCCCTCTCGTGCTCCTCGACGAGGACGGTGACGACTGGGACGAGCTCGAAAACGAGGAGTAGGCCTAGGGTTAGGACTAGGAGCTGTGACTCAAATTTAATTCAAGTTTTGTAATATATAATCAAAATATGAATAAAATTTCAATATTTTGGTTAAATTTGCATTTATTTTTTCTATTTTGTTTGAGGGGCACCGAGCAACACCCTATTGGGGCGGACACATGTCCAGCACCCCAAAAGGGCACAATTGGGGATGGCGGACAGAAATTTAGTAGCTCCCACTAGAGATGCTCTTAATAATAATCGAGACCAAAATAATCGAGATCGTCATAGCTTGGTTTGCGCAGAGCCACTGAAAATACTAGAATAGCCGAACAAAATAAAGTATGGCAGGGTCAAGCATGTGTTCCACTCACCATTGTTCATGTATAGAACACGTGGAAACCAAAGTTGGAAATTCAATTAAGGGCCCTTTTTTTTGGGTTGGCTGTGGCTGGTTGTGCTGCTGTGCGACGAAAGGTGCTGCGCAGGAAAAGCAGCTTTTCTAAGTGGAGGTCTTTGGCAACACAGCTGGCTGCGTGACTGTAAACTATGTGAAATTGTCTGAAACACCCTTACAGTCATGAAAAGTTATATTGTTGCTGATTTACGTGTAATAAGTAACTATCGATCACTAAAATTCAAAATACTATAATTGTCATTACATAACCATCACGAACTTATATATTGTCCAAAATACATTTTCACTACATTATACTAGCTAACTCAAATAGTTCTAACACAATAATAAATTATGACTAACAACCAACATATCCATCTAACACTAATAGGCATCAAATAATCATGCACTAACAGCTACCAATTACATCTACCACTAACATGCACCAAATAGATCAAGCAACACACTATAGAAATACTGGAATCAATTCAACACACGGTACAAATCGAACCACAAATTCGAAGCAGGAAATAATAGAGAAAATATGTAGGCTCGGTCTGGATTCTTCCTCCCCTAGAACGGAGGCGGGCAAGGTCGGCCGGGAGGACGGAGCAGTCACCGGAGTGGGCGTGGGCGGTGGGGGGCGGAGGGGAGGAGAAGTCGCCGGCGGGGGCGGCGGGATGGTGTGGCAGCGCAGGGACTAGCAGTCGCCGGCGTCGGGTAGAAGCGGTCGTCGGCGGGGAGGTGTGGCAGCGCAGGGTGGGGTGGCGGCGCAGGGAGTAGCAGTCGCCGGCGTCAGGGAGAAGCGGCCGCCGGCGGGGTGGTGTGGCGGCGCAGGGTGGGTTCCGCTCGCTAGGTGGCCGAGGAAAAGAAAAATAGGCTCGGGTTGGGAGAGCGCGGGGTTGATTTCTCGTTTCGGCCGCCGATGGCACTTCTCCTGTAATTACGACCAACGAAATGACTAAAGCTGCATGCCCCTTCGGAAGTTTAGGTGGGAAGCTCGGGAATCACCTCAAAAGGTTCTTTTTTCCATCCGAAGGAAAGGGAGCTGCTTTGGGAAAAGGCCAACGCAAAGCCCACCCCTTTTGTTCGTTTGCCCAGCTTTTTTTCGTGGAAAACAGCTAGAAGCCCAAACAAAAGGGCCCTACGTGCTATTCCGATGCTACAGTTTTAGCCCTTCTATCATTAGGTTTAGCTAGAATATTAATAACACAACCGAAGTAAGCATCGCTCACGAGTTTTTGAGCAATCTTCCCGTCTCGTTTATTTTTCCTCCTCATGCTAAACCATAGTTATAACCGAGTCAAAATCCACAAATTCTAAGAACAATATGCTTTTTTTCTTCATTTTCCAGTAAGAAAACTTCTCACAATCCCTCCCTGGTCTTTCTTTTCTGGGCACATGCTTACCTGGTTTACCGCCCATATTCATTGTTCGTTCCGAGGTTTATTTGAACCACATCAAACACACCGAGGATTTTGAGTCCACCGCGCTAAACTAAAGAGGATTTTAATTCATCTGCTCTACCTGCTAAAACCAAGATGGACATTGAACACCCGTTGCGACACAACTAGAGTCGAAACACTGCTTGTTACCCAAGTATAAAAACCTTTATGGTTATGTTAGTAAGGTTCGTTTATCCGCTTATGTGCTTGCACTTCCTTGTAGCTAGGAGTGCAAGTTCTAGACATCTTACTTTCATAATGAAATACAAGAAAAATTGTCTATATATGGTATTTATGATGTCCAGATATACATCATAAATGCCTAGATATGATATAGATATATAGGTATCAGCTATTCTACAACCACTTGTAGAATAACTATTCTACAACCCTTTCTGAACTTCGCTCGTCACAGAAGTGAATTTCGCCTGCCACAGAAGTGAACTTCGTAGAAATTTCACAAATGAACTTCTCGGCTGACATATTTTTTTCCTGAACTTCGTTCGGCCTTCCTGAACTTCGGCGTCATAGAAGTGAACTTCGCCTGCCACAGAAGTGAACTTCGCATAAATTTCACAAATGAACTTCTCGGCTGACATATTTTTTCCTGAACTTCGTTCGGCCTTCCTGAACTTCGGCGTCATAGAAGTGAACTTCGCCCGTCACAGAAGTGAACTTCACAGAAATTTCACAATTGAACTTATCGGCTGACATTTTTTTTCTGAACTTCGCTCGTCACATAAGTGATTTTTAAATTGAATTTCTCGGCGGATCTAATTTTTTCTAAACTTCTCGGCACACGTAGGTGAACTTCACATTAATTTTTGCCTCCCTTTCAAAACAAAACTTCGCATTAATTGAACTTTAGTTTATGGTAAAGTGAACCATCATAGTCTATGGAGTGAACTTTGACCTTTTTTACCGATGAAATTAACTCCCTCGAGGAACAGAATAATGAACTCTATGAACTATAAAACTGAATTTCCCCGGTAAAAGTGGATCACACGCAAGTAACCAAATGGTCAAGGGGTTTTTAATGGATTGCCCTTAGTTGCCTCCTCAGACTCAGTTTTGCCCCTAGGTGCGAATTGTCCTCAGTTTTGCCTCTAGTTTGTTCACGGCTGCTATAGTTTGCCCCGAACGGCAACTTTGAAGTCTATTCCGTCTGATGGCGTTACTGACAGTGGGCCCTGGTGGGACCGCCTAACTGCCTATGTAGCCGGAACTTACAGGAATTTCTTTCTTTTTGAAGATTAAGAAAGATCCGAAATAACTTGAAATAAGGTGGGACCGCCCAACTGCCTGATCCCCAATCTATCAGTGCGCGCCCTGCTCCCGACCGACCGTCGCCAGCACCACCACTAGCGCCGCCGCCAGCACCACCTACGCCACCACGGCCATCCCGCGTCGCGACCAGATCCCACCACCAGATCCGCCGACCCCATAAGATCCGTCGCCGCCGCTAGGGGCGCTCGTTCCACCACGGCGGCCGCCACCTGCTCGACCCGCGGCGGGGCTCCTTCCGTGCGCCTGGCAGGAGTGCTGACATTTGAGGGGCTGGTGCACCCCACCAGGACATTGGCGGCGAAATGGAGAGCGGCAGTGACCCCGGAGTATTTGGCATGGCACGCATCGGGCCGGAGACCCGCCGCGTCCATGACTGGGTTCCGAGGGGTAAGGCTTCCAATTTAGCTTGTGTGTGCATTTCAACAGTGGATTCGACATAGGATGATATATACTTCTGCAATTGGACATATATAGCTTGTGCATTTGAGGTTAATTCTGCAATTGGAGTTTTGTGTGCATTTGAGCTTTTGCTGATTGCGTCTCTGTTTTCTTTGGTTAGGATGGAGTTGCGGTATGCTTTCTTGTTGATCATTAGAAAGGACCGGTACATCGTGGATGTAGATAGTAAGAAGAAATTCCATGGAGGTTTCGATTATTCTTTGCCAATGGATTGCAACTGGAGTTTCAGACAGTTTGGGGAGGTCGTTTGCAGCACATATCCTTGGGGTTTGCATGACGAAGTGGAATTCAAATATTACGATGGGGACACAAATTGGGTGAAAGTTAGCAATCATGCAGAACTGGCTACCATGTTTGCTAAACGTAAGGAGACAGATACATTTAATGTGAGGCTGCAAGTTGATGTGGTTGTGCCGGAAGTTAGACCTAGGGAGACAGGTTCATCTTCTTGGACATAAATATCTCGTCGGAAAGCCACTTCTAGCCAGAATAGTTCAGTTCATCCAAATGGACGTGGTGGCTCGACAAGCGTGGGCAGAAGGGACCCTGATGAAGTGGAGGCAGATGCTGACATCTCTTGGGATGATGAAGAGAGGCTATATGGTGATGTTGTTCAGAATTTATGACGGGCATCTGGTGCTGCTGAAATCTCCAGATGAGGCTGACAATGAGGAAGAAGATGATGAGGAGGAAGACCTTCCAGCTGTTGAGTGGGATCCTGAGAACCCTCATATGGCAGTAGGTACAATTTTTGCATCCATGAGTGAGTGTAGAAATGCCTTTGTGACGTACTGCATCAAGGCAGAACGTGCGTTCATCGTTGACAAGAGCGATAAAAATCGTTATTGTGTGACTGAGGGTTGTCCATGGAGGATGCACGCATCCAAAATGCGAAGAAGCAGGAATATTCAGGTCAAAGTGAACCCTTTTAGCCACACATGCGAAGAATCGACTCTCAGGAAGGAAACACTCATAAAAGCCAAGTCAAAATGGGTGGTAGAAGCAGTAAAGAAGTGGGTGACAGAAAACCATCAAGTGGGTACAAAGGAATTAATGAAAAACATCAAAGACAAGTTCAAGATAGATTTACCATACATGAGGGTTTTCAATGGTAAACAAAAAGCTATGGAATCTATCTATGGTAACTGGCATGAAAGTTTTGAATTGTTGTATTCATTCAAAGCTGAAGTTGGGAGGACCAGCCAGGAAGTATTGTTGAAATTGATCACCACTCCGTGGAGTACACATTGAAGGGAGTGACAAGGACCAAGGAATGCTTTAGGAGGGTTTTTGTGTGCTTTGAGGCTTGTCGCCGTGGGTTTTTGGCAGGCTGCAGGCCATATTTGGCTATTGATGCTACCAGAAGATGATGCAGATGCTGAACCAGAAGATGCTGCAGATGCTGACAGTGATGATAATGATGGTGACCAACCTTCTGCTAGGTATGTAAATGTTGTACATTTATCACTTTATGTTCTGCTCCAATTTGTGCTGAAAATTATCTCACTTTTCGTACAGATCACAAGGAGAAGAGAAGAAGAAAGTTCTGCTCCAGAAGAAAGTTAAGTTACCGACACCCAAGAGGAGAAGAGAAGAAGCAGTGAGCACAGTGATGACAAGGAGCACAAGGAGCAAAATGGTGGCAAGTACCACAAGGATCACCAGGAGCAAAGTGGTGGCGCCCTTTTGAATGAAACATTATGAATAAACTTATGTGTTATAATGTTTTTCATTGAGAACTGTTTTTCATTCATGTAATAAACTTATGTGTTATGATGTTTCAATGTTTGATGTACAGTTATGCACGTTAGTTCATTAATTCTAGCCATTTTGTGAGGTACAACTCATCGTCGCCGGAAATGTGCTACAAATGTGCTCCAAATGTAGCCCAAACAGCCCCATTTCTAAGCCACTCATTTTTTCGACCTTCCCCAAATGATCTCAAACTCTAGGGTTAACATCTATTGCACTAATATAGTATCTCCAACTAATTTTTAACTCAAAATTTGTTAAAAATTTGGTTTGACTTTTGTTGACCAATTTTGAAATATTCAAAAAATATTCAACAAACATCAAAAAAATGCACATCCAGTTCACATGGTCTTAGTTTGTCATGTACTAACATCTCCAACTGATAAACAAGGTAAAGATACATATTAATCAAGAAATGCTTCAATATGGTGTGAGATTTGAGATGTGAGATTTCAAAGCACTTCTTGTTTAACATGTATGTAGACCTTGTTTATCTGTTGGAGATGTTAGTACATGATAAACTAAGACCATGTGCACTGGATTTGCATTTTTTTGATGTTTTTTGAATATCTTATGATTATTTCAAATTTGGTTGACTTTTGTTGACCCGGTTTTGAAATAATCATAAGATATTCAAAAAACAAAAAAAATGCAAATCCAGTGCACATGGTCTTAGTTTATCATGTACTAACATCTCCAACAGATAAACAAGGTGTACATACATGTTAAACAAGAAGTGCTTTGAAATCTCACATCTCAAACTATAGAGTTCATAGTTTGAGATTTTGAAGCACTTCTTGTTTAACATGTATGTACACCTTGTTTATCTGTTGGAGATGTTAGTACATGATAAACTAAGACCATGTGCACTGGATTTGCATTTTTTTGATGTTTTTTGAATATCTTATGATTATTTCAAAACCGGGTCAACAAAAGTCAACCAAATTTGAAATAATCATAAGATATTCAAAAAACATCAAAAAAATGCAAATCCAGTGCACATGGTCTTATTTTGTCATGTACTAACATCTCCAACAGATAAACAAGGTCTACATACATGTTAAACAAGAAATGCTTTGAAATCTCACATCTCAAACTATAGAGTTCATACCATATTGAAGCATCTCTTGTTTAATATGTATCTAGACCTTGTTTATCAGTTGGAGCTGCTAGTACATGACAAACTAAGACTATGTGCACTGGATTTGCATTTTTTTGATCTTTTTTGAATATCTTGTGATTATTTCAAATTCGGCCTATTTCACACTATATTGAAGCATAGTGCAAAATCAAATTCAGGCCAAATCAAGACAAATCAAGACACATATAATGACTATGTGCGAAGGTTTTGTATTTTTTCAATTTTTATTGAATTATCTATGCGAAGGATTTTAGATAAACCCTACCGAGCATCCTGGACCGTTCATCTGACTCTGCCGCGCTTAACTGCTGCCGTGCGATCAGGTCTTCTAGAAGGAATCACGAGCGATCCGTGGGAGCACCGTTTCTTCGACATGATTGGCCAGCGTTTTTTTCTTCTCTGCGACGCGAGAACTGTTTTTTTTTTGAGAATTACGCGAGAACTGTTGGACCGTTTCAAATACCCCGCCCGCCGGCGACCCCAGGTGGCTCGCGCTGCAGGAGGAGATTTCGGAGACCACCAACTCCGATTCCGATTTCTCCTCAGACTCCGACTTCGAGTTCTAGTTCATCGATTCGTAGTTATTAGGGTTATTGAATCGAGTGTTTAGGGTTTAGGATCGAATCGTCTGTTCGTGTAATGAATCGTGTTCGTCCAAGTTCATCTATATATCTATATTTGCAGTCTATTTTACTGTATTTTTTGATTTGATTTTTATTTGCAAAAGAGTCTGCTAAAACCATCCGCGCCAACTTTTACCTGCCCCGAGTGTAGAATTAATGCAAAGAGGGCCAGACTTTGGCAGTTTTTTCATCTCTTTCCATTAATGCACGGGGCACGCGTTGGTCCGTTCTGCCTCTTGCTTCCTCGGTCTCCGTTGTGCTGCACAGCTAGTTAACGCAGAGGTTTTCTGCATGCGTGTGCGTAAGACTTTGGACTTGCTTTCACCTCTTTGCGTTAATGCACGCATGCAGGGTCACGTCGTGCAGGGTCACGTCGCATCCTAGCCCAGCTATTTTTGCAGTCACCGCATTGACCGCAACGCAGCTTCACGACGTGGCGCCGCGCACGTACTACTAAGCCTAATTCACACTCGTCATCACGTCTTTCACACAGTTGCGCCCGTAACTTCTTCATCTACCCCAATTAATTCACACTCCTCATCGGGTCTGTAAATAGTGCCAAGCCAACTTCCCTTCTTCTCATCCATCTCCAGCCCCTTTGCCTCCTCCTCCCTCTACCACCATGTCGACCTACTCTCTCCCTTCCAGCCCCGAGTCCGTCAGCGACGAGGACAACCACCCAAACCGTCGAGGCTGGTGGGAGGCGCCGGAGGAGCCGGAGGAGAAACCTCCGAAGCGTGTGCGTCGGCGTCGCCAGCCGTGGGCGTCGGGCCCCTTCGTCCACAATCCCGACCCCGACGAGGTCAAGAAGATCGCCAACCGCTCCGACAAGAAACGCCAGCGCGTCCTCGCCATCCTGGAGAACAAGGAGAAGAAGGAACTCGACGCCGACGAAGAGAGGGAGGAGGAGAAGGCGGCGGCGAGGGAGCGGCGCGCCAGGCTGAAGCCCCGGGAAAGGGAGGATAAGCGGATCCGGGAGGACAATCTCCGGGCCTTGTCCAACCGCGAGATGGCGGACAGGGCGGCGGATTGGAGGGCGGCGGCGGCGTCGGCGTCGGCGTCAGCGCTCCCAGCACCGCCGATGGAGTAGGCCAACCCCCGGCGGTTGGCCGGCAGACGGAAGGGCGCCCGCAGACGAAGGGGCGCCAGCGGTTAGGGTTTAGGGCCCTATATGATTTTTTTTCTTTTTTTAGTTTAATATATGTAATGTGGGTAGGGCCCCTCTATATGTAAAGTGGGGCCAATGTTTGTGTTAATATAAAATAGTGTTTGCTCGTGTTTGAATTATTTTTGAACAAAAGTAATCCACTAACTTCTAAATTAGCTTCACAACTCATCGTCAACGAAAATGTGCGTCAAATGTGATATGGAAACATGCATGAAAACTTCTAAACCAAAACTTATTCATATTATTAATCCCAATAGAAACATGCATGGAAACTTTTAAACCTAAACTTATCCAGCAATAACATGCTATGGAAATAACATTTAAAACTAAACCTAAACCTAAAGTGTGCACGTCTGTTTTTTTGCTGAGAGCACTTCTTTTAACATTGGGCCTGTCTAGGTTTTACATGGGCCTGGCCTTTTCTCGTAGCCGTTTTCAATTTTTTTTCTTCTACTGAACTGAACCTGAACTGAACATTGCACAAAATCATAAGAACTGAAACAAACCAAATCAGGGCTGGATTCCTGACGCATTTATTCCATGTCTTAGCCATACACAAATTGACCATGTCAAGCTAACTGGAACACTAACTACATTATTTTTGACTAATGATCAGCAAATAGACAACTCCAAGAACAATTGCACATAGATAAAAAATTGCAGCCAGCAGATTGCTCTGCTTCTTCAGATCGACAAGCTTCTCCAGCTGTTTGGCCATCTTCTTCAACTCGTCCTTCTGCACCCCATTCTGCACCGTAGCAACAACCCCAGTAGCAGATCCCAATTGCTCCACCGCCGGTGGCAAATTGGGCACCAGGGATTTGCCCTCCTTTTGATTCCTCTTGATGTACACATCAAGCCAATCGAAATGGCCACATGCCTGCAAATACGAAAACCCAAATCGGATGCATACCCAAATCGGATGAAAACCCAAATCGGCTGAAACCCAAATTTGAGGAAACATAAAACGAAATTGAGAGGGGGGAAACACATATCTCACCTCCCCCGGCTGTTCTTTGCTCTCGCATATCACATACTCGCGCCCGCGGTTGCCGTTCTTGTCGCTCGTGGTGACCCGCCGCTTCAGGGACGCCGTCCGTCCGCACCCAGGGCACCTTCCCAGCGGAACTGGACCGAAGCGCGGCCATTTAGAGTCGGAGACGGAAGCGGAGCTCGTCGACATGCCGCCGGAGAAGAAGGGGATGTCGCCCCTGTAGCTGTACCAGACGGCCGCACCCTCCACGGCGATCTTCCAACCGTCGGCGGCGCTACCCGTGGACGCCGCCCTCTCCGTCGCCCGCGTCCGGCTCCTTCCTATCAACAGGGGTCGCCGCCCACCTCTGCGCGTGGCCGCCCTCTCCGTCGCTCGGCTGATTTTCCTGCTCACCGCTGCGAGCTCCGGGGCCGCGCTCCGCCGCTTTTACAGCGCAGCCGCAAGCAAACGGTCAACAGCTGGGTCCCACAAGCCGCGCCAACGGTTGTCTTCTGGGTCCCATAAGTCAGCAGTCAACGGTTGTATTCTGGGTCCCACAAGTCAGCAGACCTGACGGAGACGGCAAGAGTCACGGAACGAATCCTTGCGCACAAACTAGGGGCAAAACTGAGGTCCATTCGCGACTGAGGGTAAAACTGAGGTCGTGGAGACAACTGAGGGCAGTCTGATAATTAACCCAATGGTCAACGAGGAACAAACGACCTGCTGAATACAAAAAAGTGCACTGGGAATAATCAAAAAGTGAATTTTCCTGACCAAAACGGATGAACTTCTCGTAATTAACATTTGCAGCACTTCCCAGTGAAATTAAACAGCCGCAATGTTGACAAACGAACTGATTACAAGAATATGAACTCCAAATTAACAAGCGAACCCCTCGATACACTAAGAAAAATCACAGAATATGAACTCCGTGGCGCCCGCCGGTGGACTCCAGCTGCGGGGCGGGTGAACTCCAGTCGACCAGGAGCAGACGCAAGAGGGACGGAGCACCAGCACCGCGCCAAGGCGGGATAGCCATGGGGCAGCGGCGCGCGCACCCACCCGTCGACGGCGACAGCTAGGATGGTGGCGCGCGGATCCACCCGTCGACGGCGACAGCTAGGACGGCGGCACGCAGGATCCTCCCGACGGTGGCGCACGGGATCCTTCGGTGGTGGCTGGGTTTCGGGGGTCGAGCGGGGGGCTACCGGCGTCGAGCTGGAGGTGGAGGAAGACGGGGTCGCTCCGGAGGTGGTGGACCACGGGCCGCGGCGCGGCGGGGTCCCTCCGGAGGCGGTTGACCGTGGGGCGCGGCGCGGTGGGGGTGCAGGTGCCGGGGGCGGGTCGACGGTGGGCAGGCGGGGCACCGCGGAGAGGATGGAGGCGCGGCCCAGCGGGAGGTGGATCGGCTTCACGGCGCCGGAGATGGCGTGGATGACGGGATCGGGAGGTAGGTGAGATTTGTTTTTTTATGGAAGGTGGCGGTGGGAGTTGACACTAGGCAGAAGGAGGTGGGCCGGGTCGGGGTGGGGTTAGTGGAGCGTGCGGTTCGCTTTTTTGGGATGGGTAGGTACCGGTTCAGAAGGTTATTTAGGGGTTGTAGAATAGGTATTCTACAATCTCTTAAGAGGGGTTGTAGAATAGTCTCACCCTATATATATATATATATATATATATATATTGAGTATGGGAGTATGTACACCCAGGAGTATATAATAGGAGTCCTATATATATATATGACACACAATGTTGTTTCAACATGATTTGTCAATGATTGAGCTATTGTAACTCACTCTCCGCTCTCTCCATTCAGCTTTGGTTTTCGAGTAATAATTACAATCACGAATTTCTTTTACTGCTTGGTTCCGCATTGGATTTAGCCAACTTTTGTTTAAAAAGTGGTGTCATGACCGTGGCGATCAAATGGATGATTAAGAAAAGTCTAGTGAAACGACAGATTCCAATCATATAGTGAAATGACAGATTCTAATCATATAGATTAGCATAGTGGTATGGTTCCATAGAAAACTATTGGAGGCCATTACCGCAATCGTAATGGTTTCCATGCTCCGTTGGATGATTTTTGATATCTTATTATCAAGCTAGAACAGTTTCAATTTATAGAACATGAAAGAAACTTCATCCTTTGTGCACAATGGACGATGAAGCTCAACCATTTCTCAAACTAGCTATTTAAACTTTTGTAAAGTTCAAATAGTTCATTTAGAAAAGGTCAAGCTTTCCTCCAACCTTTCTAGCTCCTCAAGCTAGTGCATCACTACTTATTTGTGATCTAGATCTTCACCGGATAAAGTTCATACCGTTAAAGAGATCTATTTAAAACTTATCACCACAAATAATGATGAGGCTAGAGTTTTTAAAAGTGCATCTCGAACTTGCACCTCAACTTATGGTGGTTACCTTACCTATTTAGAAAGATGGACTACATGCCATCATACCTTTTCAGATTGTACCCATCCTCATATTGCCAAGTTTATACGAAACATGTATTTCACATCAAAATCTCGTAGTTAGTGTAATGCTTGGACCGAAGATCACTATTAGTTAAGTGTAGTTTTATACGACGACCAAAAAAGTTAATCTTACGAAACAAAACAAACCGAATTATTTGCGGATAAGGCCTTTGAAGTCAAATGCATGTAATTAATGAGGAGTCTTAACAAGTAAGATTCTTTAAATAGTTTGTTTATCATGTACATTGACTTTCCTAATAATTAAACTATTCGTTCTGGAACTGATATTTACAGAGATTTTCACATCAAATATATAATTTCAGTAAAAATATGCTTAGTTAAACTCAAAATATGGAAACTACAATAATTTCTTGAGATAAACTGAAACATATCTAATTTATAAAAAAACTTCAAAGACTAGGCTGGCAAAAAGGCATTAGTGTAAGCAACACATTTTAGTTGAGTTTAATGGTAAGTCTTTTGAATCCTATGGTCCCATTGGTATAATTTTTTCCTTTCCAATTTTTGTTTATGAATTGCATACACAATATCACTAGCATTCCGTCTGGCGAGGTTTATATTCTTTAAATCAAAGATAATACAACACCAAATTATATTCTTAGTTTTATGTGAGTATTCTACAACTATTTTTATTTCTCAATTAATGAGAAATTAATTTTAGCCCATTTTCCAATATATTAGAACTATTCCAAATTTAAAAATAATAACAAGCTCAGACATATGTTTATATTCTTAATTTTACAATACTATGCTGTTTATTTCGCCATTGATAGTTTTAAATCGTCTATGTTCATCCTTGGTTATGCAAATTCATCAATGGCTGATGTTGGTCAGTCCTCTTATCCTGCTATGCTGCACATGGCAGTACTAGCAGGGTCCTTATTGTAGAGTCTCCGTTAACATGGCTCCATTTAACTTGACATCTAGCTTTTTTGTGTCTCTACCGAACTAACCAAACATCCAATCTTTTGTAGTAGTACGATAAGGAATACAATTTCTAAAATATTAATCATTTAAAGATTTTCACACCTATAAATCGCATGTGAGTTTCAATATTCATAGTCGGTTGAAGGTCGCACATTGAACGACGTTATTTGGCGGAACACTACAACCCATATGATATACACGACTCGCATTGCTTGATTCATACTTTGTAACTACAAAATAGAGTTACAAATGATCGGTGGATGTTCCCACATTACAAATCATGTATTCACCAAACAACATAACTCTTAGATAACTAGTTAGAGCATTGTTTTATACACTGACCAAAAAGACGTTAATCTTCTGAATTTAAAACAAAACAAAGCAACTCATATTGAGACAATCTTAGTGAAAAAATCGAATACATATAATTAATGAACAAATTCACAGGTAGAATGTTTTAAATTACATTTGTTATTTATGTTAAATGAGCCACCAATAGTGGTTCCCTAATGACTTGAGTTGTTGTAACATAGAAGAAGATACACCATATATGACGATGTGTTTTATATTATATATTGATATATTGCATAACAATTCCTCTGAATAAATGGAACACCTTTTTATAAATATAAAGTACTATCAGAAGTATACAGAACCTTCGAACAGTAGGCTGAAGAATACAGAAGCTTCGAATAGTATAGGCTGACAAAAAAAGCACGAATACCAAGCATCCAGCCCAGCGTACAAATCGAGGTCCCGTCCGGAACAAAAAATCTTATCCGAATCACCGAGCCGAAGGTCGACACGTGTGCTCCTCCAGCCTGCCGCAAGCCCGCGCGTACCCGAAACTTCCAGAACGCCCAGCCGCGACAAAATCCATCGAAACTTCTCGCTCTTTCCTAACGCCACGGCCCCTCCACGCCCATGCCGCGGGCCACCCCGCACAGGATACCAAATCCCGCTCAATGGGCAATCCCAGCCGTCCCTCCCCCCACCAGATCCCCATCCGACGGCGGATACGTACCCTCCAGAAGATAATTTTACGTGCCGGGTCCACGCGCCGCAGCTTTCTCGGTACGAGTGGTCTGTGTCGTGTCGCAGTCCCCAAAATTCATTTATCAAACCGTGCGTTTCCTTTTCTGCAGACTTTTTTTCCTTCTCTTTTCTTCTCCGGCTTTGTTTCTCCTCCTCCCGTTCGCGTATAAATTTCCCAATCCGCGAGCGAAGGTTCCAGAAGGCTTCCTTCCGTACGTTCCTTTCCCCCAGTGAGGTGAGGTGGCCCTCTTCCGCATCTAGAACCGACTACTACGGGTTTCCCCGGGCCAGATCCGGCCGGCAGGAGCGGTTACCGCCCGGCCAGATGGCCGCCGAGCAGGGCGCCGCGGCGGACGGGGCTGCGTCGGAGCCTCCTTCGGCACCTATGCCGGGGCTAGCGGCGGACGCGGCGGGGCAGAGGTCGCTGCCGACGCCGTTCCTCAGCAAGACGTACCAGCTCGTCGAGGACCCGGCGGTGGACGACGTGATCTCGTGGGGCGACGACGGGTCCACCTTCGTGGTGTGGCGCCCGGCGGAGTTCGCGCGGGACCTCCTCCCCAAGTACTTCAAGCACAACAACTTCTCAAGCTTCGTGCGGCAGCTCAACACCTACGTACGTGCGCTTTGGCTTTTGGGTTGATTGAATCCTCGGGCTCGGGTTGGGATTTGGCTCGGCTTGCTCTTTTTTGGCGTGGAATGAATGCCCATAACGGCTCGGTGTTGATACGTGGATTTTGGTTAATTTGCTTGGTGCGACGTGTAGGGATTTAGGAAGATCGTGCCGGAGCGGTGGGAGTTCGCCAACGACTGCTTCCGGCGAGGCGAAAAGCGCCTCCTCTGTGACATACACCGACGGAAGGTGGTGCAGTCAGCGGGGCTGGCGGCAGCCGCTGCCGCGGCGGCGGCCGGAGCTGTGACGCTCGCCACGCCGGCCATCCCGATGGCTCTGCCGGTGACCCGGTCGGGGTCGCCTGAGCCGCAGCTCTCCTCGGAGGAGCAGGTCCTGTCGTCCAACTCCGCGTCCGCGGAGGAGCTCCCACTAGCGCCGTCCGGCTCCGGGTCCGGCCTCGGCGGCGGCGCCGGCGTCGTCGGGTCCTCGTCTGGCGACGTGGGCGACGAGAACGAGCGGCTGCGGCGGGACAACGCGCGGCTGACCCGTGAGCTGGGCCAGATGAAGAAGTTGTGCAACAACATCATGAGCCTCATGTCCAAGTTCGCCTCCAGCCAGCAGCTGGATGGCTCCGCGTCGCTGTCCTCCGTCGTGAACTGCTCCGGCGAGTCAGCCCTAGCGCCCGCGCCGCAGCTTCCCACGGCAATACTGAACCTAATGCCCTCATGCTCGGCGCTGGCCGGCCTCGCCGTCGACGGCGAGACCGACCCGAGCGCGAGGCTGTTCGGCGTCTCCATCGGGCTCAAAAGGTCGCGAGAGGACGACGACGAGGACGCTGGCCGCGAGGGGCATCCGATGACGGAGGACGGTGATGCCGACTGCGACGATGTGAAATCCGAGCCGGCGGATCGGCGCCCCAACGGCACCGCGGAGCCGTCGTCGGAGCAGAACTCGTGGCCGATATATCGGCCCAAGCCCATGTACCGAGCCTGCAACGGGCAGGACGGGGCCGGGTCGGATCAGGACAGGTCCAACTCAAGGTGAGTAGGACGTGTGCTCGAAGCTTCTAGCACCCACTAATTGAGTGGGACCTTTGCTCGAAGCTTCCAGCACCCACTAATTATTAATTAATCGATCAATCAAGCACCAAATAATAATAGTAGTACAAGCATTAGAGACAGTAGTCTTGATCTGCTTTGCTAGCTAGCTCGCCGGGGAACTTCTTCTCCCCTCTATATGTAAGTGTATGTAATATGTAATATGCCTATCTATTTCATTTTCTTAAGATGTACCTGTACCCTTAATCTTAATGCAAAGGCCATTTCCCGAATCTGTACACACCTTTCCGGCAAGAGATTGTAGTTGCTGCAAACAAACCTGTTGCCAAAAGGTTGGGTCGTGTGAAACGTGCACGATAACTGTAAGCAGCAGCTGCACTTGTGTGAGCCGTGTTCAGACGGGTCAAATTCAGATGGTGCATGGAGCATTTGATTTGTCGTCACGGCGGGCGGTACTCGCTAGAAGGCGCTTTGTTCGTTCTCGATGTGGATGATGGCGACGCGTTGTCAAATAGCTGCGAGTCAGGTGAACCAACGTGCGCTGCCTTTTTCGCCGTCGTCTTCTTCCCTTGTTTATTGCCGTCTTTTCCAGTTTTCTGATGGTATGGATCTCCACGTCTGGGGAACAGGTGGTGCGTCGCTACTAACCGGTGGAGTCCTTTTGGGATCTCCAAACCCGTGGACTGTGGTGGTGGCGTGGCATGGGTACAGATGCTGGAAACATCGAGAGTTCTTCCCGGAATGGATGCAACAGCCTGGGCGTCTGGATTTGCGGACTTGCTCCGGCTACGAAACAGCCCCTGCTTCCTGTCTTCAGACCTCATGCAATGGGTCGCTCCTATACCATATGATCCATTCCCATGTTAGGGTATCGGGTTGGTGTACTAAGACCCTGACGCATTAGAAACCTTGAGTGTTTTGGCCTGTCATGGACGCAACAACAGGGGGGAGCAGGAGCTCATGTCACCCAGATGCACACTTCACTATGGAATCGATTTTTTCAACAATATACTATATAAAAGTATGGTTTAGCGAAAGTTATTTTGTCTCCCAAGTTCCAGTTCTCCGTCCATTTAAAAAAAAAAAATTATTATTAAAACAGAAACAGAAAAAATTCCACCATATTCTCAATGATCTATCTCACAAACGATTTGAAATACTTTATATTCTAAGCTACACAAATATAGCATCATCTTGTATAGGAGATTTGAAAGTGTGTACATTTAGATCCACTAATTTATCATTTTTGTGTAGATTAGAATTTGAAATACTTCACATCAAGATTTTCATGTTTGTGAGTTACATATAAATATGGTTTTTGATTTATTTTAATAGAGGGAGCACTGGAGGCCGGGAATTAGAAATTTCTACTCTATCGTTTATATAGCTTATAACATAGATAATATGACATAATAAAAGACAAAAATAGTAATAAATATCAAAATGCCTACTATATTGACGAAACAAAGGACAAAGTTACTTGGAAATGATTTCTTCCCTTTTCAAATTTTAAAATACATCATCAAGAGCCAACACTCAATAGCCTACAGGATAAAAAATATATTTAATTTTCAATTGGAACATAGTAGAATGTCCAAAATTATAGTTGTATCAATTGCATCTTGCATGGATCATATTTAAACCTCCTCTTTTCGGTTCATGTCTTCTAGACATCTGTGGTTGAGCTTTTCTTTTGAGAAGAAACATGTCGCATAATATATTTGGACTTGATATATAAATGTTTCACATGATGATATGAGACTTTAAACTTTGCCGAAGGGAGTGAAATGTACCAACTAGAATTTGTAATTACATATACGTATATCCCCTGTAGAAAGCATATTCATTATTTTCATTAGAATTCATCTATGGCCACACTTTAGGGAAAACTAGATTGAATTTAAGAGAAATTACCAAGAGATAGAGTTGAAATAAGACATATGAGGATTTAAGCTTGGCTTTTGATTGGTCGAGGGCAGGGTAGTCCCGTGTGAGACCTGAGGGCAGTGGGCGTTGTCGCGGTGATCGATGGAGCGGCGCATGCTCGCCAAGTCGTCGTGAAGAAGGTTTGGACTTCGATGCGATACTTGCAAGCGGTGACGGTCGGCGGGCCAGGCGTGCGCCGTGCGGTGAGGCTGAGACCGAGCATGATTAATGAATTATAGGTGGTCTCATCCTTCAATTTTATTGATCGGCTCAATCAAGTCGATCCTGTTTAATACGGAATATGCTCTCCGATGACTAAATATAAACCTTTTTAGAGATTCAAATGCGAACTATATACGTAGAAAAATGAGTGAAACTACCAACTGAAATACGTCTACATACGTTCGATTCTAAAAAAAGCTAAAACATCTTATCTTATATTATGCAACGGAGGGACTAACTGCCGTCTGTGCACCTTTTTTTAGCGACATTGTACTTTTATTTTTGAGGGGAAGCAACGTTATACATGGGTGTATCAGTGCGGGAGCCCCTATTCAGCGCCCGTAGCATCTGCTACGGGGCTGACGCTCACAGGAGAGTATTAAAAAAAACTGGTGCCAGAAAAAAAACAGGTTTTCCGAAACATTAGAACAAAATTCAGCGAAAATTTGTGAAAATAAAAAAATGTTCCCAAAATTTGAACATTTTTTGAATATGGACAATTTTTGAATTCAAACAATTTTTTAATGTGAAATTTTTTCCGAATTTGAATTTTTTCTAAATTGGACATTTTTTGAATCTGAACAATTTTCAAATTTGAACAATTTTCGAAACTGAACAATTTTCGAATCTGAACAAATTTTAGAATTTGAATAATTTTTAAACTGAACATTTTTTGACTTTGAACATTTCTAAAATCTAAACATTTTTGCAAAATCATAAAAACGTAAAAGAAAAATAAAGCAGGAAAAACGAACAGAAATAACGAAATAGGAAATAAAGAAAAATCAGTGAAAAGAAAGCATACCTGGGCCGGCCCAGTTAACCGAATGCGTTGCACGAGGGCTATGCGTCGACCCCGTAGCCGACGCTACGGGCGTCAAATAGGAATTGCCTAGCACTAGCAGTGCGGTGCATCAGCGCGTCAGACTGCCGCAGAAAAACATTTGGGCCCTGTGCACTCCGCTGAAAAAACTTGACTGTATTACTCCAGCCCCTGGCAACACCCTAGGCGTGCAGGCCTATGGACTTCCTCCAGCTACCAACCAAAGGGGACTTGTATCAGGGACGCCGTCTGTAGCTCCTGAAGTCGCCTGTTATAGATCTTGTACCTGTTATGATTGTTCAATAAAGAGAGCTATGGTACCTTAAAAGGTGGTCGACGACGTCTTCTTCTGAACAACCCCTCCAAAAAAAGTTTTCTTCTAAACAGTACATCATTCTCTTGTCCGGCCTCGATGCAATAGGTTCGCGTCTCTAGTAGAGGATCTGTTCTCATGGTAAAATTTTGAATATTACACTAAAACTAGGTAATATGCCCGTGCGTTGCAACGGGTGACAAAAAATCCACGCCGTGGATGAATTTCCTACTTCGCAAAGGAAGAGGTTAAGGAGTAGAGTAAGCTGCCTATGTGTTGCAACGAATGTAAGAAAAATCCACGCAGTGGAGGAACTCCCTACTTCGCGAAGAAAGAAGTTAAAGAGTAGAGTAAGCAGGGAAGAGGATAAATGATCCACTGCAACACATACAATGCCCATGCCGAAGCCTTCCCGGACAAGTTCTGATCGTAGAGACATAGACATGAACCGCTGGTTGAGGGCTTGTTTGATTCAAAGGAATTTCATAGGATTCTTGTAGGAATTTATCCCATAGGAATTTTTCCTTTGCTAGTGGTTTGATTCATAGGATTAGTTCCTATAGGAATTTTTTCCATAGCAATCTTTGTACTACTTCCTATAGGAATTCTAACATCCACTCCAACCTCTTTTTACAATTCCTTTGGTGGAATCAAACAAAGTTTGATACAAACCAAATCCTATAGGATTGGAATGTGCATGACATAGCAATCCTATACTTTTCCTATTCCTATGTCTTTCCTACCCTACAAATCAAACAAGTCCTGACACTAAATCAAGCATTTCAAATTTAAGAGTATCTATTTCAGAGACAATGGCATATACACCATGTGATTATTCTCACAGGATATTTAACTTAGAATGTGTACAGATTAACATATATTGCTAATCAGAGATATTACAAAAATATTAAGTGCATGCTAGTGAGGGCATCTGTTCAAATGTAAATGTTTCTTGCGCATACACAACTCACAAAAATGCACAAGATCTTTATTTCTTCCCCTTGGTGATTGAAAGCTCATCGGGGCAGTCCAGAATCCTAATGCAATGGACATTCCAACGTCTCTTCACCCTTCCATCACTCACGCTCTTCCTTGCTGCCTCCAGCATGCTGGCGGGCTCGACAACAATGTCGACCAAGCACTTGCATCCAAAAGCATCACTAAAGAGCCCCATGGCCACTCCGTGCTTCCTGAAGCTCCTCTCCATGGCGCTGGTCGCTTGTTCCTCAAAAATTATGATGGCATTTCGTGTAGTGTCTTGTATGCAGCAGTAGTCTGACCTGGGAATAAATTTTGTAATGAATTCACCTAGTTATAAAACAATCAGAAGTGACATCTAAACAACTAAGTTGACACATGTACAACCAAATTCTGACATTCTACAGATGACCCAAAGACAATTAAGTGAAGTGTGTATATCTTGGGTTCTCCTTAGTAGAACTGCGCACTGGAATGTGTCGAACTATCCAAATACAATCATCAAGCAATCCCGTATAGGAGTCTTGGACAGGTAAATATTAGGAGTAGTAGAGATTCTATGATTAACATGATTTTACAAGGCACCAAAACAAAAACTGGGTGAAGTCAATAGCCCTACATATATGTTTAGGTTATAATGTGTTATCCAATATATTTGCCAGCACAAGCTTAACCTATCCTTCTATGTCATTTCACAAAATGCTAAATCCAAAAATGTCTGGAAACATCAACACTTTTCTTAAGATATTCCAATTTTCCTAGCAAAATTTCTGATGAAATTCTTACTCTTCCTTAACATATTCCTCGCACTGAGTAATAGAGTAATGCACCTACAACAACCATATGTGCAGAACCATCATGATTGGAGATAGTGAGTTACCTCGACGCTGTACTTGATGGTGATGCCGGCGAGCATGTCCATCCTGGACACCTCGTGCTTCCGAGTCGCATGATCATCCGCAGCGACTTCCACAGCACGCCACATTCACAGTTGGGGAACTCGTCACACAGATGGTGGGAGATCCCCATCGGCGACCAGCCCATCCTGTGGATCGTGCCAAAATCAATCTATTTGGTATCAGTTCAGTAAGTACATAGACTGGATGAAACTGGATCAACCTATTTGGCAAGCATTGCAGCAATGTGTTGTACAGGATCAACGGACATGATCCAATAACCACGTACCTGTGCATTTTCTCGAATACGAAGATTCCGTCCTGTTGGATCAAGTAAATCATTTAATCTGCAGAGTTACAAGACAACCAAAAGCATGAACAACTACTAAATTATTAATGAGTGAAAAGGTTGACTCCAATTTCATATGTTGTTACCATTTTAAACCTATTTCTAAGTAAGCCTTTCTGCATCAGGTGTATCATAATCAGGAGTAGCATACGGCAATCTTGGTCTCAAATTTATATCGTATAGGGATACGAAACTACCAGGTTCCTATGAGGTAGCAATAACATATCTATGTATGTAAAGCTCCAATTTAGAGCAGAGAATTGTGATTTGTCTTTGTGTTGCAAGTCAGTAGCAATCAAATCCATGGCTTGACAAGGTAAGTCACCTCATTGTAAATTTCAAGATATGGCACCCGCAGTATAAACTCTGCTCTAGGGGTCTGAGGTCAAAATAAGAAATAATCATGTCATGTGAGCCTGATTATTTAACAGTTTATAGACAAAAACATATGAAGAAATTACATCTTGAGTGAAGCTGAACACACACGTCACTTCCAAGACTTCTGCTCTCCTGCACTCAAGGTGTCCAAGTGTACAATGAAAAAGTGTTCAGTGCTGCTGATGATGAAAAACTATCAGCTTGACCTCCTGCGCGTAGAGGTGCTTCATCCATGGCTTCCATGTCGTCGGGGCGGCAGAAGACGGCGGTGCCGGAGCTCACCCGTGGCAGCGTTCTCGGCCTCGTGACCTGGGGAGCAGGCGGATCCGCCCGATGGAGGCGCAATGATGCGGCCTCCGCGAGAGAAATCGAGGGGTCCGCAGAGCCTGGGCAACGCCGGCATGCGGCGGCGCTGGGGGTGGCCGGCAGGGAGCGATAACGCATGCAGCGATGTTTCAGGATAGAGAGAGATTGAGTGAGGTGAGAGGGGCGGCGGAGAGGGCCAGGGCAACCCTAACCTATTAGATGTACGGAGGTGGTGCCGGACTTGCGACCAAAGAGGCCGCTGGGGTTGGGCTCCTGCTTGTGGGCGTGAGCGATGGCAAGGGCGGCGGCCGGACACTCAGCGACATCGAGCTCAAGGTCGACCTGTTCGTCAGTAGGGAGAGGCGATTGCGGAGGGGGAGAGCTTGGCGACGCTAGAGGTTGAGGACGGCGGCGACGGGCCAGTGAGATAGACGTGGGCTTGGCCCATGTGGGCGTGACGAAGCGACGCGAGGTACGAAGGATGTTGGACGAAAGGTTTGACGTAGTGAGTTGGTTGGCAGACTAAGGAACAAAACTCTTCTTTTAGATAGGAGAGACTTGTTTTTACTTTTGAACAGAGAAGGTTTCTGAAGGACCCAGAGCAGATTATCCAATCATAAAAAATACCATACAACAAGTAGATGGAATCTAAAAAACACAAAATACATCCTGGTGTCTAAAAATTACATGAGGGTTCATGAAAGATAAACCTAAATTGCAATTTGGCCCTTTGTCAGCTCTGCACCTACCACCATGAACTAGATGCAACGGCGCTGGGGACGAAACCACTTGGGTCGTTGCTTCCGCCGCAAATCCACCTCAAGAACGAACCGGAAGTGTCCACATACACCATTGACTTGGGTGCCTTTCCTCCTCTAAGACTGCTTCACGGGGCGAAAGAAGAACATCAGTGTCAACTATCTGACAGTGTAGCAACGTCTACTACTTCTTCAGTTATCCAACGGCGGGGAGATACTCTTCACCAACGGTCCGGATGCACCCGTACTGATTCATCTTTACTATTTACTTTAATGAACTGCTGTCAACATCTGTATGAGTGAGCTGGAGCTCCTTTCCGATAAGACCAGCTGCGCCTGGCACTCTCTCGTCATTCCCTCTATTATTGCCTAGAAGCAAACCCTAAAGAATATACTCTAAATATACTCTCTTGAACCCAAGTCGGGGTATTTGAAATTGCAGTTTGCTGTGCGAATTTGTGTGTTGTTCTTCAGTATTTTAGTTTGTTTGTTGATGATTAGTCTTGTTGAGATGTCGATCCCCAGCGGGACCTGACAAATTGGTATCAGAGACCAAAGATTTTCGGCGGCGTCTTCCGATGCGGGTCTGGATGGCGGAATAAATCACCAGCTTCCCCACCCTATTCCCTCCCTTATGGCGGCGGTGTTCATGAAGGAGGCGACCTGGTGACAGCCTCGATGATGGTGGCGACTCGGCGGCGGCGAACGGGAAGGAGGCAAATCGGAGGTGGTGGAAGAAAAGGAGGCGAATTGGCGATGGCGACAAATTCCCAGGTACAGATCGAGCTCTTGTTCAGGTTGCTAGAGAATATCCCCTCTAGTTGTAAAATTCCAAGAACGAGCTAGATATCTGTACCACTGATGGCGGCTTGGCGGCGGGGGCAAAAATTCGGGTATAAATCGAGTTCCTGTCCAGGTTGCTAGAGATCATCTTCTCTAGTGGTAAAATCCCAGGGACATACTTGGTTCGTGTACTAGGAAATTCATCAGGCTGATCTGGGCTGAGATTCGGGTTACTGAACTAGTTTCAGTGTAAAACTGCTCTTCTCAGTAGGCAAGATTCAGATGACTCATGGTTCTAAGACAAGCGTCGATGGTGATGAAACAGCAGCACTGCAAGCACTTCGACAAGAACTTTCTGATAATAGAAAAGATACAGAGGAGTTGCGTTTGGAGGTTTCACAAATCAGAGTTGACATTGGTCACATGACGGAGAAGCAAACAAAAGTAGCTGAGGCTGTTGGTGGTATGTAGTGGAAACAATTAGCGCTCAGCTCACCACTATGGCAAAGGCAATCAAAGCTCTGCGACCGAAGTCACCTGAACAAGAAAACCCACTCGAGAAACCTGCAGGTTCAGTACAACAACAAGAAGAGCAGAAATCTCCAACTTTTCAACGTCTTGAGCAACATGAAAAGTTGACTGATGAACTCAAAGCTCGACTTCAGTTGGAACAGCAAACGACTCAGTACATTGAGCAAGTGACAAGGAATAATCTGCCCAACATCAATACTGGCAGGCGTTCTGCTCCACCAAGTTTTGCAGGATTCAACAGAGACAATGCAATTCATGTGGATACAGTGCAGCAGGAGATAGCAACTCTGTGTTTAACGCCAACATCCAGCAAAACAACAAACTGAAAAACATGTGGGAGGGATATGCCAGAGACTATGAAAAGGATATGAGGATGCAGTTCTTCAAATCAATCACTAAAGGCCCTCGCATGGATTTTCCAAAGTTTGATGGTGAGAACCGAGTGGGTTGGATTCGACAGTGTGAAAAATACTTCCAAATGGCAGCAGCGCCTGAAGAATACAAAGTGCATTTAGCTCAGCTATATTTTGTTGGAGCTGCAGATGTTTGGCTCCGGAGATCGAATTTGCACCGACATCAATTATCTTGGACACAATTCGCTAAGGAAGTCACACAACGTTTCTCCTCCAACAACACCTATGAGTTGGCAGAAAAATTCAATAATGTCAAGCAGAATAACCTCTCCATCAAGCAATATACTAAGATTTTCGAGGAACTAATGGCAGATGTCAGAGAAGAAAATCCAGACATCCAAGAATCGTGGTTTGTGCGATGTTATGTCAATGGAATGAAGGATACAATCAAATCACAGCTACGGCCTCTGAACCCTCAAACTCTGACTGCAGCCTATTGGAAGGCCAGAGATATGGAGCAATGCCAACCTATCAAGAAATCCTTTGTACCATCATTCCAAAAGTTCAGCAACACCAATTCTTACAAACCAACTTCTAATTTCACACCAATTGTGAGTAAGGTGTCTAAAACTGCACCTGCCAAAACCAGACAAAAGGGTGATTGCTAGCGTTGTGGCGAACCAAACTGGCAGCTGGGTCATAGATGCAGACAGATACCTGTTCTGAACTTCCTGGCACAAGCAATTGAACAAACACAACAGTAAATTGACCAATTACCTACCGAACATGAAGATGACCAGGGAGAAACTACTCAAGCAGAAAAGCCACAAGCTCTATTGGCTAGTATCTCTTTACAAGCCATTGGCCAGAAGCCTTCTAAAACAACACCAACGGTACTAGTAATCATAAATGGCAAGAGAGCTACATTTTATTGGATTCTGGCAGCAGTAATTCTTTCATGGATTTATCTTTTGCTCTGAAAAGCAATTGTGTCCTGCAGAATTCCGAAGAAACTGAGGTAAAAGTTTCTGGTGGTGGTATCATACTTTCCAACTTATCTGTCGCAGCTTGCCCGTTTGTTATTGATAAACACAAATTCTGCGAAGATTTCAAAGTCTTGAATTTGCCTGGACATGGTGTAGTTCTGGGATGTGACTGGTTTGAAAAGCACGGTCCATTTACAATGGATTTCCAACAAAACATAGTCACTATAATGAAAGCAGGCAAGCCAACAATTCTCTCAACTTGCACAAATTCACAGAGTCTATGTGAGATACCAGCCGAAGAGATGCAGAAACTACTGGAACAGGGAGCTTCCGCTTATGTCCTGCAACTGAATTTGTTATCTGATTCACCGGAAGAAACAAACACACTACTGCCAGAATTGGAGAAAATACTTAACCAATATAAATATGTTTTTGAGGAACCCAAAGGATTACCACCCCATCGCCAATGTGATCATGCAGTACCACTCCAGCCTGGTGCTAACCCTCCTATGGTGCGACCATATCGGGTACCACACAAGAAAAAGGATGAAATGGAAGCTCAAATCCGAGAATTGTTGGAAAACAAAGTCATCCGACCTAGCCAAAGCACATATGCATCTCCAACTATTTTGGTAAGGAAGAAGGATGGTTCCTGGCGCCTATGCGTGTACTATAGGAAATTGAATGCTTTAACAATCAAAAATAAGTTTCCCATTCCGGTGATTGAGGACTTATTAGATGAACTCCATGGTGCAAAGATTTTCAGCAAGTTAGACCTCAGGTCTGGATATCACCAAATACGAATGTGCCCGGCTGACATCATCATGATAGCCTTCAGAACGTACAATGGGCATTACAAATACTTAGTGATGCCCTTTGGCTTATCAAATGCTCCTGGTACTTTTCAAGCTCTCATGAATCAAATCTTTGCTGACCACCTTCGCAAATTCATCCTGGTGTTCTTTGATGATATCTTGGTATACATTCCTGATGTAAAAACCCATTACAAACAATTGCAAATTGCTCTGCAGCTGCTGCGAGCAAACAAGCTTTATGCCAAGAGAACTAAGTGTGTTTTTGGCACAGAACAAGTAGAGTATTTGGGTCATATCATAACTGGCAAAGGATTTTCCACAGATCCAGCCAAGGTTGCTGCAGTTGCAGGCTGGCAAACACCAACAAATGTGACTCTGCTCAGACATCTATTGGGTTTCACTGGATACTACAGGAGATTTATCCAAAACTATGGCATCATCTGTCGACCTCTTTATGATTTGTTAAAGAAAGTTCCCTTTGTATGGACAGATCAACAGGAACAAGCGTTCCAAACACTGAAGCATGCCTTACTCACTGCCCAGTTCTGGCTTTGCCGAATTTCAACAAACCATTCATTCTGGAAACAGATGCTTCTGGTACCGGTCTTGGCGCAGTGTTACTCCAAGAAGGTCGAGCTTTAGCTTATTACAGTGAAGCTTTGGGCAAAAGAAATTCTAGCCTATCTGCTTATGAAAAAGAAGCATTAGCTATTCTAAAAGCAGTCAAATGATGGTGCATGCCATTACTTCTTAGGCAACACACTGATCATCAGATCAGATCAACAAAGCCTGAAGTACATCAATGATCAAAGAATAGCTGAGGGTATCCAACACAAACTGATGTTGAAATTGCTCAATTTCTGTGTGGAATACAAGAAAGGCAAGGATAATAGAGATGCCGATGCATTATCAAGACAATTTGACACTATGTTTGCCATATCAGCTGCTACTCCTTGATGTCTACGCACGCTTCTATTCTTGTAGACAGTGTTGGGCCTCCAAGAGCAGAGGTTTGTAAAACAGCAGCAAGTTTCCCTTAAGTGAATCACCCAAGGTTTATCGAACTCAGGGAGGTAGAGGTCAAAGATATCCCTCTCAATCAACCCTGCAATTAGTGTACAAGAAGTCTCTTGTGTCCCCCAACACACCCAATACACTTGTCAGATGTATAGGTGCACTAGTTCGGCGAAGAGATAGTGAAATACAAGTAATATGGATGATTATAAGTGGTAATTGCAATCTGGAATAAAAATGTCAGCAAGCAAACATGTAGCAGAACTTGTTGTAAACGGTGTTTCAATGCTTAGAAACAAGGCCTAGGGATCATACTTTCACTAGTGGTACCTCTCAACATATTAGCACAACTGAATGCAAGTAAATGATACTCGGATTATTCTCCTTCTTGATAACACAAGAGTACTATGTGTAGTGCTGCAAAAGCACTCCTCAAAGTCTGAGTAAACAAACACCACAATTCCCAAGAACAAGCCATGATAAATATCTAAATTATTCATAGAGTCACACACAAGTACCCACACTGTCACCTTGATACCGTGTTGTCACAATGACTCCGGAAACTAGATACAATCACTTGAGTAGCATAAACATTACATATGAATTCAGCGATACTAGCAATACTCATGATCACATAAAGATCACATCATGGGAGAGAGATAAACCACATAGCTACCGGTAGAGCCCTCAGCCTCGGGGGAGAACTACTCCCTCCTCATCATGGGAGTCAGCAGCGGCGATGAAGATGGCGGTGGTGTCGATGGAGATGACTCCGGGGGCAATTCCCCGTCCCGGCAGCGTGTCGGAACAAAGACTTCTGTCCCCCGAAACTTGTCGTCGATGGCGGCGGCGCTGCGGAACTCTTCTGGAAATATGACTTCGTTTTTTAGGGTTTTCGCGTCTGGGGCAATATATAGGCGAAGGGGCGACGTCGGTGGAGCCTCGAGGGGCCCAAACCATAGGCTGGCGCGGCCCCACCTTTTGCCGCGCCGCCATGTGGTTTGGCCACCTCCTGGGTCCTCTTCGTTTCTCATTCGGACTTCGTGTATGTGTTGGAAAAATAGGGACATGGCCTTTTGTTTCGTGCAATTCCGAGAATATTCGCAGAAGTATTTTTCTGGAACCAAAAATAGCAGAAAACAGGGAACTGGCACTGTGGCATCTTGTTAATAGGTTAGTCCCAGAAAATGCATAAAAGTGATATGAAGTGTATATTAAACATGTAGCAATTGGTATAATATAAGCATGGAACATCAGAAATTATGGATACGTTGGAGACGTATCACTCCTACTTGGATTTATGAAGTGGTGAACAGCTATTCAGCAGATGATCATACGAGAGAATTGGTACATAAATTCTTGATTACACCACCAGAACAGAATTCAGATTACTCCATGAATGCTGGTGTTCTCAGATACAAGGGCAGACTGGTATTGGGTCAAGACACTCAACTCCAAACCAAAATATTAGCATCTCTTCACAATTCCGCAGCGGGAGGACATTCTGGTATTAAAGCAACATACCAGAGAGTTAAGAAACTATTCTTCTGGTCAGGAATGAAAAAGGATGTTGAAGAGTTTGTATCTTCTTACCCTGTCTGCCAACGTTCCAAACATGAGAACTGCAAATATCCAGGATTATTGGATCCCCTCCCTACTCCAGATATGGCTTGGAAACATGTATCCATGGATTTCATTGAAGGATTACCAAAGTCCCAAGGAAAAGAGGTAATCCTAGTTGTGGTGGACAAATTCACGAAGTATGCTCATTTTATCCCCTTGGCACATCCTTACACCGTGCAAACAGTCACTGATGCTTTCATGGACAACATAGTAAAATTGCATGGTCCACCCACTGTCATCATCTCGAATCGAGATAGAATTTTCACGAGTACAATGTGGAGAACTGTATTCAAAGCTTTCCAAACTGAATTAAGGTTCAGTTCGGCTTATCATCCACAATATGATGGCCAAACCGAAAGGGTTAATCAATGTTTGGAATCCTACCTGCGTTGCATGATTTTTCAGGAACCAAAGAAGTGGGCTTCTTGGCTATCTCTTGCAGAATTCTGGTACAACACCTCCTTCCACACAGCTTTGAACATGACACCATTCCAAGCACTCTATGGTTTTGCACCACCACAAATTAGCGAGTTGTCGGTTCCTGGTCCTCCTGAATTGGAAGCAGCAGCTTTCCTCATGGCTAAGCAGCAAATGTTGGAAGTCCTCAAACACAATTTAGCTCAAGCATCTGCCAGAATGAAGAAGTTTGCTGATCGGAACCGCTCTGAACGTACACTAGAGCTTGATGATATGGTCTATCTGAAGATGCAGCCGTATCGCATGGCAGCCTTTGGTTTGAAAGGAGCAATCAAACTTCATAGCAAGTACTATGGTCCTTTCCGAGTCATTGCTAAGGTGGGCAATAGGGCATACAAACTTCTCTTACCTGATGGTGTTCAGATACATCCGGTTTTCCACGTGAGTCAGCTTAAAAAGCATATTGGACCAACAGTGGTACCTAGTCCTGATCTGCCTCTAGTTGCTACTGATGGCAAGATTCATACTGCACCATATCTTGTGCTCCAGGTGAGACAAATTCCTCGGAACAATGCGGCAGTTGTCCAGTGGTTAATTCAATGGGAAGGGCTCTCTCCAGAAGAAGCTACATGGGAGGACGCGGACTTCATCAAGCAAGTTTTCCCTGAATTTTTCAAAGCTATAGTCGAGGAGTGGATGCAACATGATTCAGCTGCTTGAGGACAAGCAGCCACTCTTGGGAGAGGCATTGTCAGCTATCTGACAGTGTAGCAACGTCTACTACTTCTTCAGTTATCCAACGGCGGGGAGATACTCTTCACCAACGGTCCGGATGCACCCGTACCGATTCATCTTTACTGTTTACTTTAATGAACTGCTGTCAACATCTGTATGAGTGAGCTGGAGCTCCTTTCCGATAAGACCAGCTGCGCCTGGCACTCTCTCATCATTCCCTCTATTATTGCCTAGAAGCAAACCCTAAAAAATATACTCTAAATATACTCTCTTGAACCCAAGTCGGGGTATCTAAAATCGCAGTTTGCTGTGCGAATTTATGTGTTGTTCTTCAGTATTTTAGTTTGTTTGTTGATGATTAGTCTTGTTGAGATATCGATCCCCAGCGGGACCTGACAATCAGCCGACGAGCTCCAATCGCCCGAACTCCATCAGGTCGCCTTTCGACTATCGTAGGCCATAGACATGTAGAGAAGAATCCCACACAACGAAACATAGTGAGTAAGCTCGAGAACTTATCGTGGCCTCTCCAGATCCATAATCAGCAGCTCTAGAACGAAGTGCCACCCGACTAGATCAGCAACCCCAGCTGCGGCCATGCCTCGAAACTGGCACCACGACACTAAAAGGAAGCGAGGAAACGTACCGCTGCTTTGAGTCGTTGATCAATGTGGCATTTTTTTTTGTTTTTTCCTTCTTTTTACGTTACCGTCACCTAACTTCTTTTCAACCAAACGGGCTCGCCTTGTCGATTTTATTTTAGCTTGCCAAAAAATGTTACGTGCGTGGGAGTAACATTAATCACTACTCCCTTTGTCCTTTAGTATATGAGGGCATGTACAATGGGGTGACGAAACACTTCTCTTAGATTTGCCACGTCTGATTTCGCTTAGTTAGAGTAGAGAGAATTAAGGAAAAGAATGTGGTCTTCTCTTAGTTAAGGGCATGTACAATAGGGTAACTTCAGCATTCCCTTATAGATGTCACGTTGGATTTTTACTTAGTTGGAAGAGAGAATGAAGAAGGAGATGGTTGTCTTCCCTTAGCTAGATGATCTCTTAAAAATTAAGAGAAAACTATTTTCTCGATTGTAGTATATGCCTTCCATTATTAACACTATTTGACACTAGAATTTAATTAATTCTCATTAATTGCTAAAGATGGCAATAAGAGACAACGAATTGTACGGCGGATATTTATTGACTTCTCTAAATGACGTGGAGGACTAAAAGAAGACTCGCCGTCTGTACCATTGTACATGCCCTAAGAGTTGATCTCTTAGAAAATAAGATAAGGATATTTTCTCCATTAGGGCATGTACAATGATACAGAAGGTGAGTCCTCTCTTAGCACTCCACGTCATTTAGAGAAGGCAATAAATATTAGCCGTACAATGCATTATATCTTATTGTCATCTCTAGCAATTAATGAGAATTGATTAAAAACACCTTAATAAGGGAATTCATGTTGTACAATGGAGAAAATAGTCTTATCTTAATTTTAAGAGATCATCCCTTAGCTAAGTGAAGAAACGCCATCTCTCTTTGTTCTCTCCTCTAACTAAGCAAAAATCCTACGTGACATTTCTAAGAAAAAGCTGACGTCATCCTATTATACATGCCCTTATACCATATGTCTTCTCTTAAAGACACAATTTCCTACTAAAATATAATTAATTCTTATTAATTGTTAAGGGTGGCAATAAAAGATAATTCATTGTATAACTTACTCTAAATGTTGTGGATGTCTAAGAGAAGGCAACCAAAGGAGTAGTGATTAATTTCCCACGCGGGATCCAGGCAATTGCCATCAGATTAGCTACGCACCTTCCATCCTACGCACCTTCCATCCAAGTTACTCCTTTCCGAATAAGGATCGTTCTGGGTCCAAGTCTTCAAGCCGTACGTCTATCCATTACGCTTTCCGTTGACGCGCGTGCACTTTTTTTGTTTGTAAAGCGCCCCGTCTGAAGCTTCCATGGAACCTGTCGTCATCTATCTTCGGCAACAAACCCGAGACTCGACTAGTCCGCATCGAATTCAGGTAACCGGAGAACGTGCAACCGAAGGAGATTGAAACGTATGCACATCTCCGACTCGACCAATGCGTCAACCCAAGTAATACGCGTCTGCCGTTACCGATATAAACTGCACCGATACCCCGCCTCCACGATCCACGCGCACCGATCGAACCCGATTACCAGCGATCAACCGGCAATGGCGCTCAAGGGCACGCCCCAGTTCAGTGCCGACTCCTGCTGCTCCTCCTCGTCGCCGTTCGCGAAGCAGCCGCCGCTGACGACCCTGGAGGTGACGGTGCTGTCCGCGGAGGAGGTCGTACTCGGGGGCACCGTCCTGCGCAAGGCGCTGGACAAGGGCGCGTACGTCGTGGTGCACACGGACGCGGGGATGGCGCGCACCCGCGTCAATGACGAGGACTACGGCGACTGCAACGGGTACCCCTACTGGGGCGAGGCGGTGCGCGTGACGGTCTCCGAGCGGGCGTCGGCGATCGACGTCGAGATCTGCCGCCAGAGGAGCGACGGCCGCACCGAGTCCGTGGCGTCGGCGCGCGTGCCAGTGGCAGACTTCAGCTCTGCCCCGCCGGGCTACCTGCATTGCCTCAGCTACCGCATGTTCGACAGCGGGTCGAGGATGAGGACTCGCAACGGCATCGTCAACATCAAAGTCAAGAGGCTTAACGGCGCGGCGCCAGCGATCGAATCGGGGAAAGGAGGGAAGGCCGTGGATGATGCCGCCGCGAGTGGGAGTGGTGATTCTTGCTGTGGTGCTGTCGCCAAGGAGGGGAAGGTGGCTTCGGCTTCGGTGGCGGCGGCACCAGCCGGCGCGGTGATGGGGTACCCCGTCGGGTTCAATGCCGCTGGCCAGACCAATAGCAAGGGCTCCGCATAGAGTAGTAAGAAGAATTAATGGGGTTTACGATGATGCACTCTCTTTGATCATGCAAATGCAATGTAAATATTATATATTTTTGCTACTATTTGTCTGGTGGATGTTAATTACGAATGTGCTTCTAAGGGGGATACATGTTGCAAAACTGAAAAATCAGCTAGACGCAACAAGAGATGATTCTTCAGGGGCATAGTTTCTGTGTCTTGTCACAAAAGTATAGTATTACTCATCGTACTGGATAAGGCAAACCTGTAGACTTGACCCAAGTCGTTGCTTTGGGACTTGACCGAAGGTCTTGCACAGAGGTCAATGCTAGACTACAGGTTCAGGGTAGTACTAGTTTTGTTAGAAGAAATTCGTCCTATTCTGCACTGAAATCCATCGCTTTGACAAATGAGCGCATCCTTCGTTCACTCGTAAGTTCAGAGCAGGAAAACACTGCTGAGTTTTCTGCTACATATTCAAGTAATATGTTGCACAACATGAACTCACATACAGATCTTAACTGACAGATTCAGAACGTTGTAGCCTTTAATTGCAGTAGCGCAGCCTACTTGCAGATCATGTCCGAAGCTGCAACACTATAATCTAATTCTTCCGTTAAACTGACATTTGCATTTCCAGTATCGTGCTCTTAATTTGGAGGATGGGGAATTGGAGATTGCGATCGATATCATCGGTTTCGACTATGCACTCTCTTTGATCATGCAATCCAACTTAAACTGTGATATATTTTCCTACTATATTCCCTGCGATTCGAAGGACCGTGCGCTGTTTGCTGCTTGTACGGTACTCACCATTGGTAACGGACAAACTGCTAGATTCTGGACTGATCATTGGTTAGATGGAGAGGCTCCGGCGGCCTTTGCCCCAAACCTTTTCAAGTTGGCATCCCGCAAGGCCCTCTCTGTGGCGGAGGCCTAGCATGATGGCCGCTGGATGAAGGGGCTGATCCGAATTGATAACGCCATTGATCTGGAAACTTTTGTTGCTCTATGGAGCAAAATCCAACTCGTGCAGCTGAACCAGGAAGGGGACTCGGCAACCTGGAGCTTCTCAGCTACCAAGAAATACTCAGCAAGATCAGCCTATGAAGCTCAATTTCTCGGGAGGCTGGAGATGCCAGAGTTGGGATTGGTTTGGAAGGTCAAAGAGGAGGAAAAAATCAAGTTTTTCATCTGGTTACTTCTGCAAAATCGTTTATGGACTGCTGATCGCCTTGAGAAGCGAGGTTGGGATCATGACGACAAGTGCAGCCTTTGTGATCAGGTGCTTGAGGATGCCAACCACCTTTTTTTGCAATGCGCTTTCTCCAAACAGGTTTGGCACAACTTCGTTGATCAGGAGCCAAGATTGGTGCAAATTGCCTTGGCCTCGAACAGCTTGGACAGTTGGTGGATGAATCTGACTGTCAGGAACAGACAGGGAGCCGATAGCCAGACCACAGTCGCCTTCTATATACTCTGGAATATCTGGAATGAACGTAACAAACGAATCTTCCAAAGAGTTTAGTCAAGCCTTTCGGTTGTGGTTACGTTGGCAAAGAATGAGCTTAGTACCTACAGGACTGCCCTCCGCCTGGGGTAGTTCGACTACTTTGTTTTGTTAGTAAGAGTGTAATCTGTTTTTTCCTTGTGGGGTTGCCAGGCGATCAGGTTGTTGATCGATCCTATGGCATGATTGGGTGTACGTACTCTCTTTTCCTTCTATAATTCAGTTTCAAAAAAAAAATCCTACTATTTGATTGGATGTTAATTAAGCGGCAAGCGAAAGTTGGAACAGGCTATCTGCCACACCATGGCGTCACATGAGAACATACAAAATAATATTACTTCCCACTCGATTTGCTAAAAAATCGAAAAATCAGCTAGTACTTGGCAAAATTTCTAAAGTATGGCACAACTTATCAGCTCGCTACAGCGAGGGCCAAAGGGCAGAGGTCCCCCCCGCTCTCTCTCTTCTCCCCGTTCTCGTTGAGAGTCTCGTGTGCGTCTTCGGCTCCTCTCTCCTCCAGATCCGGCGGCCTTGCCGGCCGGAGATGGTGTGAGAGGGGAGGCCGGGCCTCCTCTGTAGTTTGTAGGTTTTGTTTTCTTTCCTGTTGCGTGCCTTTGTGCCGTCTCGGCTTTATGCCGTTAGGGTCTCTGTCGTCGGAGCTCCCGAGCTGCTCCTGGCGCACGGCGGAGATGGTGGTGTGGCTCGTCAAGCTCCAGAGGTTGGAGATGGCGGGCGGCGGCGCTTCCTCGGCAACCCTCCTAATAAAGCTCGTTCGTCGGGCTCGAGGGCCTCGAGTTCTGCTGGTTCCCTTTCTTCCTCGATGCGGTCGTGGTGATGAGCAGGAGAAGGAAAGGTGCCGGCGATTTCTTGGCTTTGGAGCTCGACTCCGGGTGCTCAGCAGCTACCCCGGCGGCGAGGCGAGCGCGCTGCTGGAGTGGAAGAGTCGGGTGCTGGTTGCAGCTCCATGGTGGAGTCATTCCGCACCTTTCTCTGTCCGCTGCTTCTTCTCTCATAAGCTCGACTTCTGTGGCCTCTCTAGCGCAGCACCTCTGGTTTCTCCTTCCCTCTCGGCCGGCCGCGGTGGCGAGGGAGGTGGATGGAGGAACTCGGTGGTTGCAGTGCCGAGAGGTCCGTGGCTGCATACTCGAGCGACACACACGGTGGCCAATCTTGCTGCCGTGATCCTTGGCCGGCATGGCGGCCCTGTTTCAACCTCCGTGCAGGAGGCCCAGGCACCTGAGATGGTGCTTCTTCTTCCTCCCGAGCGGAGGCCCTGTGGTGAGCTCTCGTTGGCGTTCTTCGACTTTGCTACTCCAAGTGGTGCCGTCCCCGGTGGTGGCAAGGGCGGCCGGCGAGCAAGCTCTGGAGTTGGTGGTCATGCAGGAGGACCTGATCGCGTTTCCTTAACGTTGACTAGGGTGCTTTCTGTAATTTATGAGGACTTTGTTGTAATTTCCTTTCTTTCTGTTGTCCTTTGCTCTTTGTACCCCCACCGACGGAATATATGCAGCTAGGTCCTCTGGACCTTTCCTTGTTCAAAAAAAAAAAAAAAAAAAAAAAAACAAAAAAAAAAGGGGCAGAGGTTCTGTGCCTTGTCGAGAAGTATACTCTTTCCTTATCTTGCTGGATAAGACAAAACACTTTAATCAGACTTTGTTAACTTTTTTTCTAATAATAAGTTTTCTTTTCATCCATTTGATTTGTTTACTCAAGTGCTTCACTAAGAAATTGACATGTGATTTCATTGGTCTTGCACTGTCAGAAACAAGTGGGTCGACGAAGCCATAGAGGAGAAGATGCAATTCTATTTGCAGATGTACAACAAGCAACACACACCGCAGCTGATGGAGGCGGTTCGAGAGTTAGTTGTGAGCAATGCTTGACCTTTTCTGTGTGGAGGGTGCACATCGGTACATCTCTTGCGGTGAGAGTTTGTGTGTGTTTGGAGAGTTTCTGTTAGTTGGGTATGTGGTGTGGCCTGTTAGTTTGAGACTAGGTTCTCTTGTTTCAGGCACATACGACGTTCCTTGAGTTAGAGTGGGCGGTTTTTTTTAACCGCGCAGTGTATGATTTTTGGGTCCGGTTTCGCTTATTAACTGGATCAATTCTATTCACCTTCTAATAATGCTTAGGTAGAGCTCCTGCTATTTACCGTCAAAATAAAAGATTTTTTCATCAAGAAGAAGGTAGCCTGTCATATTTCATTGTTCCCGCCTGTGGACTTGGACTCGAGTTTTTGCTTTGTTTACACGGTCTTGAACAGAAGTCAATTCTAGACGCGTAGAAAGAGTTTCGTCCGCATTCTGTGCACTGAAATCCATCGTGCAGCAGTTGCAGATCGTCTCTAAAGCTGCAACCCCTATACGTCATCCAAATGTTCCTGCTAAACACTTTTGCTATCTTCCTGTTAGCACTTGCTGTTAGATTGAAGCCGATCATCAGTTGCGGCGATGAAAACATGTTCACAAACAACCTTGAAGTCCAATCCTCCAAGCAGTGTAAACATCCTGAAGCTGAAGAAAGGAGAAGAGTTTCTTTCCTCGGCTCCGAGACGATGCAACACACCAAAAGCAATTTGTGCATTTGGGCTCCATAGAGATCTGCGTAGTATTGTTCTGTTTGTGTGGCTTTTGATCGATCATGGTGGTCTCAAATTAGGTGAAATTATGATGGCATGAGATTGCTTTGATTTGACAACCCTCTCCTGATTCCTTCTGAAAGTTGGAAAGTTCAGTCGGAGGAGATATTCATTAATTTCATAGCCTGCCAAAACGGTGCACGAGCAATAATTGCCTAGAAACAGGAGATGATCTTGCTATACTAATGACGGCGATTTTCTGTTAATAAAATGAAATACGCAATGTGGAAGGTAAAAATATGGCTGTGATAGATAGCAGATCAATTTCCAGATCCGGGGATTATAGCACCATATTTAACTCCTCTACCTCTCTCCATATATATACGAACGTCGTGGTAGACAGAACAACCATTTGGTAGCTAGAATTGACTAGAATTGATCAGAACACATACTCTTCCGCGGACATCGATTTTGCGTAGTCTCCATGGACAAGCATACGACCCCTCTCAACGCATCTACCGTTCTCCTGGTGATTCTTCTCACGGGCTTTGCTACCCACGCGCAGTGTAAGTGCAGATAAGCAATGAACCAGGACGTTACTCCATGTAGACCGATTAATGCGTCTTCCAAATTCAGTTTCCCCCTAGATATTTTCTGTTTTGATCGATGAATACTAATGCTATATTCTACTCCGTATTTATTTTCTCTGTTACATAGGCCGTTTCCTGGAAGGCGTGGATAATGAGAAGATAAATTTACCGAACGGACTATGCGTGGAGAGAGGAACTTCTTCAGGCTGCAGCAGCAGTTGGCGAGCTTGCTACTGTTGTTTAGTGTCGGGTATGTGCTACCAAAGTGCGGACTTCTGCAAGGAGGACTGCAAGAACTCTTCTTCAGATGTAGCGGTGACGAAGACCGATCCTCCCTCACCCTCTCATTAAGACCAAGTATACGTTGTCTGAAACGAGATGATGTTGGGATTGCGACTGAACGATAGGGAATAAGAAGCAACATCATAGTAGTTTGATGAACTATATTTTGTTCGAAGTGATCGGGGGATGTGCTGATTTGAGAATTTTTTTAAAAAACAAGGCAAAAGTTTGCACAAGAAAGGACATTGTAATATTAGTTGTTTTTCTTTTTCTTATAAATCAAGACAGACATTTATCAAGAGCTAAAACTGCTCAAGTAACACAGACTAATAAATTCATTATCAAGACCATAAACCGTGATGGAAAAAATGTCGACAAGCAACCCTGAAATCTAATAAATGCATGATACTACCTATTAGAATGCAGGCTCGAGCAAGCCCTGCTTTAAATTAATAAAGCCAATCGACGAGTGCGATACAGAGTACAATAAAGAAGAACAACACATACATCAATAAGGTTTTAGGTAGCACGCATGATACATCACCGCCACTCCAGAGAGGGCAACACTCACACAGCCCGTAGGCACTACAGAGACAACTAGATAAAACAGGCGGCGGAACAAGGGGTCTCGTGAATCGCCGACTCCAGCTCGCCTCGGTCCTGACGTCTAGCCACTGACTTCCACACCTCATCGCACAACGCCCAGACACAGCGAGACATACGGCAATCTATCAGCGAATCTCCACTACAAATAAACAAGCGAAGTTGACCTTTCCTACAGGTACCCCGCGTTGTGTACACAGCTTAAACTCTACCATCAGATTATCCCAACTATCTAGATCTAACGGACTGAATTGATCTCGGGTGCACCTAGCAATTAGTATTGGCGGACCATGCCGCGAGCGGACGAAAATTTCATCCGCCTCGCACGCGAAGGAAAAAACTACCGTCTCGCACGATCTACATCGAGGCCATTGCCCTGACCCGCCGCCTCCTCTCCATGCTACACCCCTTGCCCCGCCGCCGCCGCCTCCCACGCGACAAGCCTCACCCGCTCCTCTATCGTCCTCTCTCGTTCCCTTGGATCGCTGGCCCGCCGAGTCTCTCTAACGGCCTAAGTCCCGGTGCGCAGCGATGCGCCTCTCCCGCTCCGCCGCCTCTGACCGTGCCACCGCCCCCGAGTTCGCCGCCGTCCCGGAGCGTCATGTTGTGCATCTCCCGCTTAGCCACCTCCGACCGTTCCGCTGCTTCCGAGCGCGCCGCCGGCACGAGCGCATCGTCCGCTCTCCCGCTGACGCTCTGCTGTAGACACGTGCGGCGATTTCAGCAACCTCGAACCCAAATCAATTTGCTGCCCGAAGGTACTTTGTTCTCTGTGAATCAAAATCGTGCAGGACTTCTTGGGAAGGAGGCCACGCTCCCATTGATGTCAGTTACCTGCCTAGAGAGTTGCTCATTCTAGGTGGAGACGATAACTTGCAGGGAGTGGCGCCATGGTGTTCAATTTTTTCTATAATTGTGCAATGCCGGTGCGAAGTGATCAATATAATATACAAGCTGCAACATTGCTTTCTTATCAGTTCATCATTTCACCTAGAGAGTTGGTTCGTCTCAAAATAGCTTCCACTGAGCTGATGATGTGGTGTCGGGGGGCTGCCCCGGGTAGGGCAAAGATGTGGTGTTAAGTGTTGCAAAGAGCTAGCCGGATCAACATATAGCCGGGTCACTTGGGCCGGATCTCTCGTGAGAGTCGGTTAGTAAGGACCCGGTAAAGCTTAACCGAATCAGAGGAAGGAAACCGGTTAAGTTAGCCGGGTTGGTCAGGAAGGACCCGGATAAGGTAATCCGGATATTGCACAAGGGCCAAGTAATGTCAGAAAGGTTCACGGGTGTCTCCTGCCAGAGGCTGAGAAGACAGCCGGGTCAAGTCGCAGGTTTTCCGGGTCGCAAGGCCCTAGGCGCTGACTTGGCCAATTCGGGAAAGAGGATACGACCGAGACCCGGGGGGCTACGGCTGCCATTGCCCAAAGTGGCAAGATAGGCCTGCTAGGGACTTGACGGCCAGGTCAGGTCACGGGATTCCTGGGAGCGCAGCAACCTAGGAGCTGACCCGGCCAATTCGGGAAAGAGGATATGACCGAGACCCGGTGGGCTACACCTGCCATTGCCCAAAGTGGCAAGATAGGCCTGCTGGGCCTGACAGTCCGGCCGTTGGGTTGACAGGGGGCAGAGGCTTGTCCTGTTCCTCTTGTCCATGCCATTATCACTTCCAGCCAGGGGCAAAATGGTAATTCGGTTAGTGTATAAGTAAGCTACCAAATCCTCCAGTAGAGGAGAGGAGAGAGGAGAGAAAAAGAGAGAGGGGCGCCGAGAGCTCATTTCCCCACTGTGCCTTCATCTTCATCCTAGAGCTCACCATTGTTCTTCATACAGCTCAAGGAGCACTCTGTACTTGTAACCACTTGAGATATAAAGAGAGTAGGCTAGTGCTGCAGTAGGGGTGTTACCTCCACAAGAGGGCCCCGAAGCAGGGTACATCGTGGTGTTCTTTGCTTCTTCTTGGTTCTGCTTGTTCTTGTTTGTTCTTGCGAGTTCTTGGTTGTTCTCCATGCGTGCTTCGTGAGCGCGCAAACCCTCCCCGGATCCCCCAACGTCCTAGCGAGCCCACAACTTAAGCCATCCTATGGCATCTGCCGTGACACCACCACGACAGTTGGCGCCCACCGTGGGGCAAGCAGTGGCGTTGGCTGGGGTTTCCTTCCGGACGGGCACCGTCGCTGGCTCCGGCGAGCGGGTCCTCTCTGGGCTCGTTTGCAAGATCGGCGAGTTCAACTTCATCAGCGACAACGCGGGGTGCTTCGCCAACAAGCCCTTCCCCGCAGACGGTTTCCTCATGACGCTCGGCAGCTTCGTCACCTACGTCGCCACCGAGCCTGTCCGCGAGTACCCGGCGCAGGTGCTCGTGGCTGAGGATCCTCCCTCTTTCCGCGCAGCTCTCGGACGGCGTAGCGCTCGCCCCGGGAGTAGCGTGGAGGTGATGATGACCGGGCCAAGTGCAGCAGCTGGCAAAGGAGATGCCAGCAAAAGCATGCCCGAGGAGCTGGCCACGCCAGTTGATCCGGTTGGCAAGCCGACTCGGACAGCTAAGTTCCCAAAGGAGAGACCAGATCCGGTTGGCCCGCTTGGCATGTCAAGTAGGGAGGCTCCTTAGAGATGTCCTGGAGAAGCTATCTCGGCCAGTGGCACCTGGGGCAGATGTAGAGCTCACTGTAGCTCAGCTAGAGGCAGAGCGCCTGAGGTTGCAAAAAGAAGCCCGGTTAGTGGTGGAGTCTAGGCAAGCCTTTGATAGAGATATGAGAGAGTACAATGCTGCCAATGGTATCACCGAGGGTTTTACTCCTGTAGTGCATCGCTCGCGCAAAAAAGCCGAGTTGCGTAACCGGGGTAAGGACCTCAATGACGAGTTAGCTAGAGCTGCAGGATCGAGCTCCAGTAAGGCTACTAGTCATAGATCTGGCACAGGCAAGCCGGTGTATAGCTCCCCGGCTAAGAATCTTAGGGCTGCAGCGGCAGCGCGAGCCGAGTTGAGCACACTAACCGGGGACGCCTGGCGGAAGCAGGCAGAGAGAGTCAATGAGCTAGTAGATGTGTGTAACCGGCAGAATGAGGCTTACCGGAAAGCCAATCCGGATGCAGGTGTTTCTCGGGTAGTAGTGTCGGTTAAGGCTGTTAGCCAGAGATCCAAGGGGCAGGCGTCATCCCCGCACGTCGGAGTTGACCGGGCCCAGAGCGTGAACTCGGGTAAGAGCAAGCAGCTGCAGACCTATGATGCTGAGTATGCCGGCAAGCAGCTAGCCGCTCAAGGAAGAGGTGGCCAAAGTAGAAACAGTGGTGGACGAGGTTACCCGGGAGCTGGAAGGGGCAATTCGGCTGGCCGAGGTCAACCACCTCGTCCTCCTGGGCAGCAAGTGATTGTGCGAGCGCAACAGCAAGGTGGTGGCCAGGCGGGTTACCGCTATGATGACGGAAATTCGGCTATGGCGCGAGCCGGATACCAGACGTATGATAATGCACTTGCATCAAGACTGGGACCTCGGGCATTAGATCCGAATGATCAGCGTCTCAAGTTGGATAGAATTTACCAGTCCGAGAAGCTAGAAGAGCAAGGCCCACCGGGTCCTCCATGTTTTGGACCTCGGATCATGAACGAACCGAGTGTGCCGTTATTTCAGCTTGGCCGAAGCACAAAGCCATATAATGGCAACACAAAGCCACAAGATTGGCTAATAGACTATGTATCGTCAGTGCACATTGCGGGGGGCAATCGCCGATGGGCGGTCCGGTATCTCCCGCACATGTTGGAAGGGCCAGCCCGGATTTGGCTGAACAACTTACCGCCGGGTAGTATCAACTCTTGGATGGACTTGGAGGAGGCATTTTACAGTAATTTCTCCAGCACCTACAAGAGGCCTAACCGACCTCAGCTCCTGGCTGCGTGCAAGCAGGAAGAACGGGAAACAGACCGAGAATTCTTAACTCGGTGGAGCAACATTCGCAACTCTTGCGAAGGTGTCGTGGAGGAGCAGGCGATTTCTTGGTTTGCGCAGGGTTGCCGACATGGCACCCCGCTCTGGCAGAAGCTCCAGAGGGATATGCCCAAGACACTGGCGGAAACGATCCGGATAGCAGATACGTACGCTCTAGGTGATCCGACACAGCCCGCATTGGATGCAGTGGGAACAAGCAGGAGGCAACCGGTTAATAACCGAGTAGGACCATTGAGGCCCAATGACCGACATGAATTCGGTTACAAAAGAAGAGATCCGGATTATAGATACGGTTCAGATCAGGTGGCTGCAGTGAATATGGATCATCCTGGAGCAGGAGATGGTCAGAGACAAAAGACTGAGGGTCCAGCTTGGAGGCCGAATCAAGGTGCCTGGCCAAAGAAGGTGTGGGATGGATCGAGTCCTCCTCTAACCTTTGAGGCAAGATTGGACGGGCCTTGCTGTTATCACACAACAGACCCACGCAAGCCGGCCAATCATTCAACTCGGAATTGTAGCTGGCATCATCGCATTCAGGCGGAGGGTCAGAGAGGACCACCTCAGAGAGGTGCTCCTAGACCGAATTTCAGGCCGAATATGCCTTTAACCGGAGCCAATACAATCCCGGTGAACGCAGGAGCTCCGAGACCGGCAGCCACAAAGCCGGTTAACCTGGTAAACATGGGAGGCAATGACAATGGTGCTGGTCCAAGTCGGCAAGGTGGATACCCCGGTAATGAGTACAAGGAGGCTCATCAAAGTTATGTGGTTTTTGTGACCGAGCCAACTGACAAGAAAAGTCAGCTGCGAAGGGCGAAGGAGGTGAATGCAGTCATACCAGCAGTCCCAAAATACCTGAATTGGTCCGAGCAGGAGATCACGTGGAGCAGGGCTGATAACCCCAGAATTATGCCAAGTCCAGGAAACTATGCACTAGTGGTGGATCCGACTTTGGTAGGACCCAAGCTTAACGTGAGGTTTAGCCGAGTCTTGATTGACAATGGCAGTGCCATAAACATCATGTATCGGGACACAATGGTCAAGTTGGGTATTTCGCCGAATCAGTTGCAGCAGAGCAGTTGTACCTTCCATGGTATAGTACCCGGGGTGTCTTGTTCCCCAATGGGTAAGATCTGGGTAGATGTGCTGTTTGGTACCAAGGACAATCACCGGCTTGAAAGTCTCGAGTTCGAGGTGGTAGATTTGGAGAGCCCATACCATGCTCTACTTGGCGGCCTGCGTTAGCCAAGTTCATGATATCCACCCATGTGGCCTACCTCAAGATAAAGATGCCAGGCCCGAATGGTATTATCACTGTTGCGGGAGATTACAAAAGCCATACAGTGTGCCACAATCGGTTCCACCTTAGCCGAATCATTGGTGATCCAAGCTGAGAAGAGCAAGATGCATGAGGTGGTGGCAATGGCGAAGTCAGCTCAGCTCGGTGTGCTGGCTATGACCAATCCGGATGGAGGTGCAACATTTGAGATGCCCAAGGAGACAAAGAAGATCCCATTGACCCGGAGAACCCGGAGCGCATGGCCATCATTGGTGCCGGGCTGGATGAGAAATAGGAAAGCGCGCTCTGTCACTTCCTCCGTGAGAATCGGGATATCTTTGCATGGTCGGCTAAGGACCTGCCTGGTGTTCCGAGGGAGTTGGCAGAGCACTCTTTATTTGTCAGGCCGGATGTAAAACCGGTGAGGCAACCGACTCGGCGTCTCTCAGATGATCGAAGAAAAGTGGTGCTGGATGAGCTGGCTAAGTTGCTTGCAGCCGGATTCATTATGGAGGTGTTGCATCCAGACTGGATATCCAATCCGGTTCTGGTAGAGAAGAAGAAGGACGAACCAGCGGTGGTCAAGGTGTGGCGCATGTGCATCGATTTCACCAACCTAAACAAGGCGTGCCCGAAGGATCCATTTCCTTTACCTCGGATTGATCAAGTGATCGATTCTACTGCGGGGTGTGAGTTGTTGTCTTTTATTGATGCGTACTCTGGTTTTCACCAGATACCACTGAACCCTAAAGATCAAATAAAGACTGCTTTTATTACCCCGTACGGGGCGTATTGCTATCGTGTCATGTGTTTCGGTTTGAGAAATGCCGGTGCAACTTATCAGAGATGTATGCAGAAATGCTTACACTCCCAAATGGGCAAGAATGTGCAGGTGTATGTCGATGATATCGTCATCAAAACTAAAGAAAAACACACTCTCCTCGAGGATCTCGAGGAAACATTTGTGAACTTGAGAAAATATCGGTTGAAATTGAATCCGGATAAATGCACCTTTGGTGTCCCGGCTGGAAAGTTGCTCGGTTTCCTTGTATCAAGCCGAGGTATTGAGGTGAATCCGGCTAAAATCCGAGCCATAGAAAGAATGAAATTGCCTAGATGTCTAAAAGATGTACAAAAATTCACAGGGTGTTTAGCCTCGTTAAGTCGGTTTGTGAGTCGGCTAGGAGAAAAAGCCTTGCCCTTGTATCAATTGATGAAAAAGAGCACCGGGTTCACGTGGACCCCGCAGGCAGATTCGGCTTTCAACGAATTAAAAAAGATGTTGTCCACTGCACCAATTCTGGCGTCACCTTTGCCGAATGAGCCAATGCTACTTTACATTGCGGCCACTAACCGGGTCGTGAGTGTGGTCATAGTGGTAGAACGAGAAGAGGAGGGTAAATCCGTGCAGAGACCGGTGTACTATTTAAGTGAGGTGATCTCAACCTCAAAGCAAAATTATCCCCACTACCAGAAGATGACATACGGGGTATACCTGGCGGCCAAAAAGTTGAAACATTATTTCCAAGAACACCCGATTACCGTGGTATGTGAAGCTCCAATCGCGGAAATCATTGGGTGCAAAGATGCGACTGGCCGGGTTGCCAAGTGGGCAATAGAAGTATCTCCTTACACCCCGCATTATGAGAGAAGGGATGCTATCAAGTCTCAGGCTTTACCAGATTTCCTTTGTGACTGGGCCGAAATGCAGTATGAGCCACCCAAGCCGGATTACAATTACTGGAAGTTGCACTTTGATGGCTCCAAAACCAAAATCGGATTAGGTGCTGGGGTGGTACTCACGTCACCGAAGCAAGATCAATTGCGATATGTGTTGCAGATTCATTTCTCAGCATCAAACAATGTGGCCGAGTACGAGGCACTGATCCATGGGCTTAATGTGGCCAGGGACATCGGCATCCGCCGAATAGAATGTTTTGGTGATTCGGATTTAGTTGTGCAGCAATCTTCTGGAAATTGGGATGCTCTTGATGCCAATATGGCACTATATCGGTTTCATGTCCAGAAAATTTCAGGATTTTTTGAAGGCTGCGAGTACAAGCACATACCTCGGTTGGAGAACGAAGCTGCTGATGTCCTGTCAAAACTCGGGTCGTCTAGGGATGCAATTCCACCCGGGATATCCTTGAATCACCTAAGGGTCCCTTCAATCAAACCTTCGCCTGATTCCGAGTCAATTTTTATCCCAAAGCAAGAATCTGAGGCTGTCCCTATGAATGTTGATGTCGAGTACATTGGGGAAGACCCGGGGACTGCATGGCGAGACCCGGGGACTGCTAACCGGATCTTAGGAAAGAGGAGCAGAGAAGAAGGTGGTGATAACCGAATCTTAGGGAATGGGCAGAAGCTGATAGAAGAAATAATGGCGGCCGAACCAGTGGAAGTAGATGAGCACTTATTCCCTTTGCATCCAGTACCGGAATGGGCTGAAGAAATCATGAAGTTCATGTCGGAGGGGAGTTTGCCAAATGATGAAACCGAAGCTAGGCGAGTGCAGAGGAGGTCCAAGGCTTACACCATCATCAACAAGGAGTTATACAAGAGGAGTGCAACCGAGGTGCTACAGCGTTGTGTGGAGCCAGCCGAGGGCAAGGAGATGCTCCTTGAGATACATCAGGGTGAATGTGGACATCATTGCAGTACAAGAGCCCTGGTGGCTAAGTATTCCGGCATGGATTTTACTGGCCCACTGCTCACGCGGATGCAGAGGACATAGTCCGAAAATGTGAAGGATGCCAAAGGTTTGCCAAGCAGACACACTTACCCGCATCGGCACTGAAGACAATTCCTATCACTTGGCCATTTGCTGTGTGGTGTTTGGATATGGTGGGAGATTTCAAGCCGGCTAGGGGCAACATGACACATATGCTGGTGATGGTGGATAAGTTCACCAAGTGGATAGAGGTGAAACCAATCCGGAAGGTAGATGGTCGTTCGGCTGTGACTTTCCTGAAAGAAATTATTTTGAGATACGGATACCCTCATAGCATCATCTCGGATAACGGCACAAACTTTGCTGTCGGAGAGTTTGCTCGGTTCTGCATGAATAAGGGAATCCGGCTAGATATAGCCTCGGTGGCACATCCGGAGTCTAATGGGCAAGTGGAAAGATCAAATGCCCTGGTGTTGGCCGGCATCAAGGCTCGTCTCATTGAACCATTGCTGAAAACTCCGGGATGCTGGATAGACGAGATACCATCAGTACTGTGGGGTCTAAGGACCACGCCGAATCGGTCAACTGGCTATACGCCATTTTTTCTGGTTTATGGGGCAGAAGCTGTGCTACCCACAGACATAGAACATGATGCACCAAGGGTGGCAATGTATACTGAAACCGAGGCAAAAGAGGCTCGGGAAGATGCAGTGGATCTGCTAGAGGAAGCAAGAGAATTGGCTCTATCTCGGACAGCAATATACCAGCAGAATCTACGACGATATCATAGTCGAAAGATCAGCCCTCGAGTGTTTCATGAGGGTGATCTTGTGCTAAGGCTGGTGCAGCGCAGCAAAGGCCGACACAAGTTGTCACCTCCATGGGAGGGACCTTTCATTGTGAGCAGGGCTATGCACAATGACTCGTACTACCTTGTAGATGCACAGGAACCAAGGAAGGATGGCCTGGACAGACCCGGACAAGAAACTAAGAGACCTTGGAATGTAGCTCTGCTTCGACCCTTTTACTCCTAAGGGCGCAATGTATGTATTTCAGTTTATCATAAATGAAGTTGCAGCAATCCGAGTCTGGACTCGGGGACTGTTCGTACTCATGCATGTTTTTTATTACTGTTTTGTCCATACCGTTCGTGTGCCGAATTGCTTTGAACCTCGTCCCAAAATTCAAGTAATGTATGTTGTGTTGTTGATCTCGTGACTCGACTGACAAACACCAAAATGGTAGTCAAGAGCAGAGATGAGGAATGTGGGAAACATGAAAATGGACTCGGGGACTCGGTCCAAAACCGATTCGGCACATGTCGTTTACTAACCCTGTTATTTATTTTTCGTTTATGTTGAATGATTCTAAACCACAACTCGCATGTTTCAAGTATTGTATGCTATGATTCCTATCTTGTGACTCGACTGTCAAACACCTAAAAGGTAGACAAGAGCAGAGATTCGGCAAAAATAGTAAACAAGAAAACAGACTCGGGGACTCGGTTTAAAATGATCCAACATAAACCTCGTCCGGATCATGTTAAGCAAATTTAAAGTAGTCTCGAAAGAACTTAAAATAGTCTATTACATCTGCTCCCGGCATACCGGGGATTTAACGTTTTTTCACTAAGTTACTTCAGGAAGCAGCAGACTCGGTTGTAGCAGGTTCGGTGGCAGGAGCTTTGGTTGAAGGAACCTCGGGCGCGCGAGCCTCGGTTACAGGAGCTTCGGTTGGAGTAGATTCGGTTGCAGGGGCTCGGTTGCAAGGATGGGCTCAGATGGAGGAACTTCAGGGGTAACCTTGCGTGGAGAGCTTGAAGGCTGGGCAGATTCGGAGGTATCCGGATCAGCTGAGCTTGTTTAGTAATCTCTGCCGAATCAGTTGCTGGTATCTCCGAAGTCTGGGCCGGAGTTGCTTCGGTATTCTTAGCCGAGTCAGAAGCTGGGATCTTGATAGGAGCGTGTTCGGCAGAGTTAGCCGAATCACCAGACTCGCCCTCAGAATCGGCGTATTCTTCAGCGGAGGCGTCGTCCGATTCCTCTTCTTCAGTTTCTTCTCCATCCGAGTAGACCGGAGCCTCCAGATCAAGATGCTTGGTGCGTGCAAATTCGGCCATGAAGTTGGCGGCTTCTTCACGGATCTTAATCCGGGTAGGGTCTGTAGCCCACGGAGAACCCTCGCGAAATGAGCGCACTTTGGCAAGATCAATTAGCTCATACCAGGACATGATGAATAGCAAAGCTGCGTCAGCACCAGCGCGGGCGGACGAAGACCTCCACTGCTGTAACCGGGTCATTGCTTGATCCAGGTCTCGGATCAGCTCCTCCACAGGCACAACTTGCCGCGCTTCAGGAAACAAGATTCGGTGAGCCTTGAGACTTGCATTGAGCAGACCAATATGGGAATCCTTCAAAGGAGCAATCCGAGCCTTAAGTGCTGTAATATGATCTTCGATGTCCCATGTCTCTGGTAGGGGAGCCTCGGTTAATTTAGCTCTCTCAGCTCGGGCGTTTCTCACAGCCTTGGCAGCTTGAAGCCGGATGCTAGTAAACTCTCCTACAAACAAATAAGCTAATACTGAGTTCAGCGAGAAGGAACACAAGCATATGTATTGGTTAAGAGCAGAAAGAAAAAGGAGATTCGGTGAACTTACGATCCATGTCATCGTTAAGGCTAGCAAGTGCAGCAAGCCATTTCGCACTGGCCGCTTTGTGAGCACTCAGTTCTTCTTTAGCCGCTTTGACTTCGGCTTCAGATTCGGCAATGTTCGTTTGAATTTGCTTGTCCAGTTTGGCCCGCTCCGCAAGTCCGGCTTTGAAAGTATCCCGCTCCTTCTGGATTGTGTCTTTTTCACGCTTCAGCGTATCCCGCTCTCCTTTAACCTTGTTCTTCACTTTTTCAACTCGGTCAAGCTCTCGCTGGAGCCGAGTCACCTCTGATTTTTCCTCGGATAAAGCGCGCTTGTGCTCTTCTTCTTTCTTGTCCATTTCAAGACAGAGCCCATCAAAGGAAGTTTGGAGCTTCTGATGCTGATGGGCGAGCTGCTTAAAGAGCTTGCCGCGAGCGGTCATGGTTTCCTGAAAGAAAACAGGCAAATGGCGTCAAAAGAATCTCGGGGACTGGCCCGAGATTAACCGAATCAGTTGGAAAAGAGACTCGGGGACTGGAAGTCCCACGGTGTCCTCGGTTACGGCAACATTCATGATAAGTTTTTTAGAGATTCAAGCCGAATGACTTTCTTACTCGGAGGAGTATCAGTCGTTCGACCCGAATCTCGGGGACTGGGTATAGTACTATTTGATCATGTTGAAATAAAAGCAAGATTCGGAAAAATTTACCTCAAACACCCGGTTAGCTTCAGTGACCGAGGTCTGTACAGAGTGTAATGATTGAAACATCCGACTAGGCCCAGCCGGATGTGGCGCTGAAGTAGAAAAATCTTTGGCGAGGTCAGCATCATTCCAAGCTTCAATGAATTGCTTGGCGGACTCGAGCTTATCGCTGCTCGGAGGGCGGGGATTCGACAGGGACTGGCCGAATCGAATCGCTGATGGGGCGGCAGAAACCTTCTTGCTAGCAACCACCTGCTTATCCGAGGTGGTTGGAGGTGTGCCAGAGGCACCTTGAGTCGGCTTGGGTTGCGGTGACGCACCCGGAGTCTGCTTCGGATGTGGCTCCTTGTGCTGCTTCTCGGAAACTTGCTGTTGCTGTTGCTGCTTCTGCTTTTTCTTCTTCTGCTGCTCTTGATTCAGCAGGGTTTGCGCTGCGGGAGTAGGGCGAGGATCCGGCTTAGGCAAGGATGTAGCCGATGTCTTGGCCTTTTCCTTCTCCAGCTCCTTGAGAGGGCGTGGCCAACTTGAATCTCGGATTGGAGCCGAGGTTTCCTCACTCTCCAAGTCAATAACCGGCTTTGAAATGGGAGTCGGCTGAGGAATATTGGCAGTGGTGACACGCATTGGTGAGGTGGCAGTTCGATCAGGAGACTGGGTTTCCATGACCGTATCCAGCGGAGGAATGGGAGAAGAGATGGATGAATGAGTCTGCGCGGTGATGAGGACATCACTGCATAAAGCAAAGCAAACAGTTAACTCGGATAGATATGACTCGGTTAACAGAGGAAGAAAGCAAATGAAGTTAAGTCAGTATTACCCCTTGGTGGTAGGCATCGGCTTGACGCGATTCAACTTGGAGCCAGACTTCTTTATTCTCTTGGCTTTAGGGGAATCAGATCCGGGCGCGTCACTGCGTTTCCGAGATGTCCCTTCAGCATCTTGTTTGGCTGGAACACAAGGTGGTGACCATGAAATCGGAATAGCGTCGATGGGATCTAAGATCCTGCAATCATCATCTTCCTCGTCGGAGATGTTGTGAATAGTTGATTGCTTACCCTTGCGGACTGGCTTGGCGCGCGGGATAGGCAGATAATCATCCGTATCCGGATCTTCTTCGTCCTCGCGCGGCGGGCTGAGATCCGGTCCCCATTCTTTGGTGGAGAGGTCTCCATCTTCGGTAAGTTGGCGATCAAACAGCTACAGAAAAGTCGGGGCAAATCCGGATTAGGCCGATGCCATTTTGACGAAATATGGTTAGATTCGGAAAATGGCGAACTAACCTGTGGTGGAAGGCGCTCTCGGAAAAACGGCTTTACGCCCCACCGCCATTTATCCGACATCTCGGTGGCGGCAATGGCGTTTACCCGTCGCCTGATGGAGACTTTGTTAAGGTCATGCCTGCTGATCCGGGTAGGATCTAGCACACCACCCATGTGGCATATCTTGTGTTCACGTCTTTGAAGAGGGCAGACCCGGCGACCGATGAAGGTCCGGAGCAGATCATCCGAGACCAGGCCCTTCTTCGAAGGTCCTCCAGAGTTTCATGTACAGTCTGAAGTTCTACAATAGTCTCGGCCGGATTGTATCCGAAGTTCAATTCGGCTGTGGGTGGCTCGATCGTGAACTCGGGCAGATTAAGGGCGTCATGGCCTTCTGCACTCTTCACATAAAGGAAAGACCTTTGCCACTTCTTGACAGTGTCTAGGCCAGTGATACGGGGAAAGATGGATCCCTGCCTTGGCGTGATGCTAACCGGACCGCAAGCAGTCATCAGCTTCGGCTTAGTGCCTGGAATAGTATGTTTGCGGAGGTGGAAATACTTTGCCCAAATATCGACGGTCGGCCAGACACCGAGATAGCCCTCGCAAAAGGAGCTAAAAGCCGATAGAGAAACGAAGGCATTAGCCGGGAGGTGATGAGGCTGTAGGCCAAAGAAATCCAGGAAAGCCCGGAAGAAATCACTCGCCGGCAATCCGAATCCGCGCTCAAAATGCGCTAGAAACACCACACGTTCACCAGGTTCGGGAACCGGGACGAGTTCCTTCCCCGGTTTGCGGCATATAACTTGAGAGGTTATACGCCGGGTGCTTAATAGCCATTCCAGATCGTCCTTGGTCACATCAGAACCCTCCCATCTGCCGGGAGGAAGCTTCGCCATATCCGGATCAATCCTGCAAGAGGTCGGATAGGGCCGAGTCAAAATGAATCGGATAATGGTATAATCGAACCAGATCTAGAGTGATTCGGCTAATATTATCCCGGATGAAACTAGCCGGATTCAGCAGAGAAGGTGATTCGGGTGGCAATCACAAACACCTTCCGCAAAGGTCTAGGGTTACACAAGATCTACTGCAGCAGTAAAAAAGAAAGGAAATCAAGAGTAAAAATATGGTTGAACTGCTCATACGGTGGCAAACAAAACTAGGGCAGTGTAGTGCAAAATCTAGACAGGAGATCTACTAGATGCACTGAGGCTGGGCGACGGACTAATATGCGGATAAATCTACAAGAAACAAATGCGAGTTTCCCGTGGCATATGAACTCCTCGAGTTCGCCATGACCGGAGAAAAAGAAAACTCACGGTGATGACGCGACGGGGAAGAAGCTCGATGAAGGAACGGCGGCGCTGGGCACGGTGCGCGGCCCCGGTCGTTTTCCTCCGGTGCGTTGAGGACGTCTCCGGCGCGGCAAGGTTACGAGGGCGAGATTGCGGCGGCGGCGGTGGCGCAGATGGAAGTTTTCGGAGTGGGGAACGAGCGGAGAAGAAGAGGAAACCCCCTGCGCCCACATTTATAGCGCCCAGCGGTAACGGGCGCACTACTGCACGGTTTTCGGAGCGTCGCACGGTAACTGCATCCTGGAACTCTGTGGCCACTCTGTGGCCGTGTGTTCCAAGCACATGTTGGGCCATAGAATTGGAAGCAGTTGCACGGATCCTGTGTGCCGGTCAACGGAGAAAACGAGAAGACGCGGTCGTTTGGTCAAATGCACTCAAGTACCCGGAGAATCCGGATGAGGTGCTGTCAGTGGCATGTCAGATCAGAGATCCGGATTATGGGGCTTTGCGCAGAGATTCACTGCCAAGTGTCCCGGGAAATCCTGAGACAAGATTATATGATATGAGATTCGGTTAGTGATGTTTATTTTTAACCTGCTACGGCTCTTCAGCCGAGGCTGTAGAACCGCACCAGCTTCGGGGACTACTGTCGGGGGGCTGCCCCCGGGTAGGGCAAAGATGTGGTGTTAAGTGTTGCAAAGAGCTAGCCGGATCAACATATAGCCGGGTCACTTGGGCCGGATCTCTCGTGAGAGTCGGTTAGTAAGGACCCGGTAAAGCTTAACCGAATCAGAGGAAGGAAACCGGTTAAGTTAGCCGGGTTGGTCAGGAAGGACCCGGATAAGGTAATCCGGATATTGCACAAGGGCCAAGTAATGTCAGAAAGGTTCACGGGTGTCTCCTGCCAGAGGCTGAGAAGACAGCCGGGTCAAGTCGCAGGTTTTCCGGGTCGCAAGGCCCTAGGCGCTGACTTGGCCAATTCGGGAAAGAGGATACGACCGAGACCCGGGGGGCTACGGCTGCCATTGCCCAAAGTGGCAAGATAGGCCTGCTAGGGACTTGACGGCCAGGTCAGGTCACGGGATTCCTGGGAGCGCAGCAACCTAGGAGCTGACCCGGCCAATTCGGGAAAGAGGATATGACCGAGACCCGGTGGGCTACACCTGCCATTGCCCAAAGTGGCAAGATAGGCCTGCTGGGCCTGACAGTCCGGCCGTTGGGTTGACAGGGGGCAGGGCTTGTCCTGTTCCTCTTGTCCATGCCATTATCACTTCCAGCCAGGGGCAAAATGGTAATTCGGTTAGTGTATAAGTAAGCTACCAAATCCTCCAGTAGAGGGAGAGGCAGAGGAGGCAGAGAAAACAGGCAGGAGAGGGGCGCCGAGAGCTCATTTCCCCACTGTGCCTTCATCTTCATCCTAGAGCTTTCACCATTGTTCTTCATACAGCTCAAGGAGCACTCTGTACTTGTAACCACTTGAGATATAAAGAGAGTAGGCTAGTGCTGCAGTAGGGGTGTTACCTCCACAAGAGGGCCCCGAAGCAGGGTACATCGTGGTGTTCTTTGCTTCTTCTTGGTTCTGCTTGTTCTTGTTTGTTCTTGCGAGTTCTTAGTTGTTCTCCATGCGTGCTTCGTGAGCGCGCAAACCCTCCCCGGATCCCCCAACGTCCTAGCGAGCCCACAACTTAAGCCATCCTATGGCATCTGCCGTGACACCACCACGACATGTGCCTAACCCAACTCATCTGGCATCAGCTTCTCTCATATACTGAAAAGTGTGGGTGAAAAGTTGCTTATACTCATCATTGTGGAAGTATGTTTTGATGCTTTTTATCACTGGTTTTCTTGGCTCAATACAAGGAAGTTTTATTGGTGCAGACATTAAATTATTTTTCTGAATCCATGCAGTGTCTCAACATTGGCGTTGAATACTTGGATTATTTGTTATCCATTGAGCAATACAAGTGCCGGAGCAGATAAGCATTATGACAGTGTTTAAACATTTGTTACTGGATCTTGAAAATCTCTCCGGTTTCACTGACCTTTAGGCGAACTCCCTTGATGTGTTGTGTCCACAAGTGTCTGAGGTAATTATTCTATGTACATTAAGTTCTGATTTATAGTGCAACCTGAGTAGTGATATTTTCTGGGACGACTCGATCTCTCTGGTCAATGCCAGGTAATCGGCAGAACAAGTCTTGATAGGAGCTGGCACATGTGGATGCAGAAGCATGAGGAGGAGAGCGGAAGAGGAGGATGGCCGTAGCTTCTGCTTGGTAAGCTTGCGTTAAGAGGTGAGACGTATTCAATCATATTTTGTTTTTCCTGTGATCCTGATTTGGATTTGGAGCAGACAAGAAGTACATGAACAAATCTTTCTGTTTGGCCTAGCTTGCAATGAGGGCAAGTGAGGATTAGTGTTCTTTGTTTTTATTTCCTCTTTCCCTGTCATATTGGTTCTATCTGATTTATTACTTCCATTCTTTAGTCAGGTACATTTTGCATTTCTTTCCGTATGTTTGTTCATGCGATATGTTTGTCTGGATAATTGATAGCCCGCAATCTGATTGACTCATTCATCAACCTTCAGTTACTGGAGGTAATCTGAGCATTATATAGCTAGCAGACACACTCTTGAGTTACATGTTCATCGATTGCAAATGGATCACGGAAGGAAATGGAATATTGATTGTGCAATAAGATGTCTCAATTGTGCCTACAAAATCTTATATATTTTTGAACTTCTAAATGTGTGAACCTATGGCCTGGATGTTACGTACAGTTTTCCTTTGCGAGTATCAAACATCGTGCTCATGTATGGAACCGGGATAGTGTGAACCAAAACATGTGTGTTCAATATTTTTTAGAAGTTTACGTTCCTTCAAATATGTTTCTCTTCATTGCCCTGTGTTGCTCTCTTAAAAATGCTGTATATCAACGGCCATTTTCTAATTTTGTCCGGATTTAGTGCACAAGAAAGGTCATCTTCAGAAAGTTCATGTCCAGATTTACATTCACTACATGTTACTAGACAATTTTCGTGATGCTGATGATAAGCATGCGTTGCACGTGCAAAACTACTAGTGACGCAAAGAATCCTCCGCTCCACAAATCGAACAAGAACAGGAGGTTGACATATTTCTGTGATGAAGCAAATCTGCCGATGGCAAAGACTGACGAGCAGGTCTCCAAATGAATACCTTCAGTTTGGATGGAACCGTGAGTTTTCCACAGTGATGTCCACCCTTTTCCTCCTGCTCTCCCGAGGATCCAGCTCTGTGATCAATCCATCCCTCTCGTATCCTCTTAGTCGCTGATAACAATCTATATGCCGACCGGACAGAGAAACTCCCTTTCCTCTCATAATGCCAAGCCCAATGATCACTTACAGGAGAAGTACAAAGAGGGATCGCAAGAATTGCTTGAGCATCTATTGGCAGAAACACTTGTCGTATTAGGTCCACTTTCCAAGCAGCACTAGTATGATCAATCGGTTCCGAGACCATCTGTGGAGGGTCGTCTACTCTTAAAACGAGTGGACGCATCATAGCATCTCGTGGCAGCCAATTTTGATGCCAGATACTTGTAGAGCGACCATCACCAATTCTGCGAATAATTCCCTGTTTTAGAGTATCTCTCCCTTCTATAATCGCCCTCCAAATCTGCGAACGGTGAGTACCCAAAGTAGCATCTAGAATACTGTCATTAGGAAAATAAACAGCTTTTAAGATTTTGGCACTCAAAGAATTAGGCTCATGAATGATTCTCCATGACTGCTTGGCCAACATAGCCAAGTTAAATAGCTCCAGGTCTCTGAAACCCATCCCACAAACTCGAGCGCAGTATGGGTTCTTTCTCTCCAAACTCAGACCCCGTTTGGAACACAGGATAGGAAAAACACAGAAACAGGAAAAACATAGGAATTAAGATGTCATACCTCACAAAATCTATAGGATTCTAAAACACAGGAATGGAACATAGTAGCCATTTGGATTGGAGGATAGGAAAAACATAGGAGCTGTTTTGGGTTTGAAACAACAAATAGAGTGGTACATACAATCACGGTGTATACTGTACTAGCTAGCCGTGCACAGACATAACAGTGGAACTAGCATTTTTTATTAACCTGTTAACAGCCAGAGCTGATACCTGATAGACCGTACCGGCTGCCGGCCTCCACACTGTAACGGGAAAAATCACCGGTGCTGTGTGTGGTAGCGACTAGCGAAAAGCGGCAACGGAAGGGCTGGAAGCGAGCATTTCGCCCCAGGAAAACTTTCCAAGAGGTTCGATCAAACGTTTCTTTTCCTGTGAATTGTGAAGCATAGGAACGTAACCCTGTGAGATTTCTTTTCCTATTCCTATGTTCCAAATGGCACAAAGGAAAATTTTCCTACAAAAATCCTATCCTGTGAAATTCCTACGAAATTCCCGTGTTCCAAACAGGCCTAAGTGTTATTGACCCATCATGAGTTTATGGGGGGTGTTAGATGTGTATAGTCCATCTTCTGTATATCCCCGTTGTATAAAAGGTTTAGTACACTTTACCACACTTGTATATGTATTGGCCTTTGGCCCACTGAAAATGTAGTTGCTCATTTCTCTAACATGGTATACTAGTATTTGTTGGCCCAATATACCCAGTATGTTTCATTAGGCCCAGTCTGCCCGTATGAGCTATGGACAAGATAAGTGTTGTGATGCAATTGGCCCAACGATCAGGGTTTACTGCTGCACTGCGGCACTGCCCGGAACCGCGCGCACATTTATGACCAACGAAATCCGTTACACTTTCAATACGTACGTGTACGCCGGTCACTCTGCATGCCCGTGGCCGTGGGTTCTTGGAACGCTACTTGTCGTCGACGACCGCACGGCATATGGGGCACAGCACGTCCCCAAGCTAGCGACGCGATGCGAGAGATCGAGTGAGAGACGTACGCGTATATATACGTAGGCGATCCATCGCCGTTCACCCACATCCCGTGTTTATGGCCCAACCATCCCAAGCAACCAAGCTAGTACTGGCTGGGTAGCTCGACGCCGCCGCCTTCGTTGATCCTTCGCTTCACCACAGGAGACTAGTACGCGGGTATCCCATCGCCAAACTGCTCGGCCAGCCGCGCCGCCGCCGGCTTCAATGCGCCGTCCGCCCGTCCACCGCTAGCTGCCGGCCGGGGATCACCGCTGATTGCATGTATATGCATGGCTCCATGGCGGTCTTACACTCGCGAGCCGTAACCAACAGCATATGCATGCTGCATATGCCGGCCAGCTCGCTACTCTGCTGCTAGTAAGGGTGCGTGGTTTTAGTCAAAAAAAAAAAAAAAAAAGGGTGCGTGGTTATCCCTCGAGTATTTAGTGGTAGCCGTTTTTTGGATGGCTGACCTGTGTTTGGTACATGGTGTAAGGTGCTTGAGAATAGCCACATTTTAAGCATATTTCTTTAAAAAGGTGGTTGAGCTCGAGATGATGTGGTCACTTGCGAAATGTTTTACCGCGTGCTCACCTTACCCATTAAATAGAAAATTTATCCTTTTTAAATATTTGAACAAACTTTTATCTTTTAAAATATATTAAGAAATTCTACCCCTTGTATATATTTGAACAATCTTTTGCCTTTCTATATATTAAGAATATTTAAATAAACTTTTCCCTTTTAAATATTTGAACAATCGTTTCCCTTTTTATATATTAATAATATTTGAACAAACTTTTCCTTTTTAAAATATATTAAAAAACATTACCCTTTAGAATATTCAAATATTTTTTATATATATTAAGAATATTTGAAAAAAATCGTTTTTAATTATTTAAACAAAATATTCCCTTTAAACATTTAAACAAACTTTTCCTTTTTAAATATTTGTACAAATGTTACGTCGCGTGCTGATATTTTACACAATACATTAAGAATTTTCCTCACCAAATTGTAATATAAATATTTGAACAAACTTTTTCTTTTAAAATATATATGATGGGGGTATTCTTACCATCTTAAGAATAGTGACCATATCGCTCTAACCATATTTAAAACCCTCAAAACAAACATAAAATGGCTACCCTAACCACTTTTTATTATTTCAACCAAATAAAAACTTCGCTCAACCAACCCACACAACCAAATATGAAAAATAGCTATCACCAACCACGTGGTTAGGGGTATCCCAACCAGTTTTTCATAGCCACTCAATCAAACACACCCTAAGATTCTCGCTGAAAGTGATGATGATCGTGCTGTCCATTGTAGGTTGTTGCCCTAGGCCAGAAGGTCGCAGGCCAATAACACTTTTACAGCCATGCATGATAACTTTCTGTGTCCACGCACCTCAGACTACTACTACACGTTAAAGTTTGATGAAGAACATGTCTGGAGTTAATATTAGCAGCAGGAGCAATTAACTAGCTGATTCATCTCTTCTTGCTTTTTTTTTGCCAAGACTGCTACAGATGCACGCTTGTCTAATCATACTATCTCTGAAAGATATACGCGCGCATTCTGACGATTCTCTGCAGTTTAATTGCCCTTATGCTAACACCAACGAGTGCCAGATTTATTGTAGCCGCAGTGCGTTTACAGTCAAGATAATGTGCGTGTCTAGAAACCCCAGAACACATATCGATTTCGAAGAACTTGCTGTGAAGTGATTTTTTTTCGTAGAGGAGGTAAAAACTTTGCCTCGTCTAAGAAGTTCAACAACTCTTGGGGTCCCCCCAAAGAGTGAACCCCCACAACAAAAGGCTACTATCGTGAGGAAATCCATTTTGACTCGTAGGACTAGATGATCCTATTATGAAAAAACATATTTCGCAATGTCCAAAAATTCCGAAAATAAATGTGGGTGTCCATACAAACTTTTTAGTCACTGAACTTGGCCGAGATGAGCAGTTTGGTCACTAAACTTGCAAAATGTTGCCCGCGGGTCACTCAACTTGGCAGAGATGAGCAAACTGGTCACAAAACCATTGACTGAGCAGTTGACCATTGACTCTGACCATTTTTTTTTGCAAAAACACCCTGTAGAATCACAAAATCATAAAATCACATCATTTTTTTTGCAAAAACACCCCTGTAGAGAGATATTAATGTGATTTTGTGATTCTACGGGGGTGTTTTTGCAAAAAAAATGGTCAGAGTCAATGGTCAACTGCTCAGTCAATGGTTTGTGACCAGTTTGCTCATCTCTGCCAAGTTGAGTGACCCGCGGGCAACATTTTGCAAGTTTAGTGACCAAAGTGCTCATCTCGGCCAAGTTCAGTGACTAACCGTGCATATATCTCAACTTTTTATGTAGGCACATAATTCTTTGTCAAGAAAAGACAATTGTTGTGCCCGGTATAAAAAATACAAAAAAATGTCCAGTAAAAAGTTATTTTGAGCACCGAATTTGTCTTTTTTATACAGAACACAAAAAACATTATTTTTTTGTGAAACTTTATGGGTCAACATAAAATGTTAGGAGGTACATCAGAAATTTATTTCAGAATTTTTTCACATTTTAAATATTTTTTAAAATGTTATTTCTATAATAGGACTAGATGCTCCTATGAGCCAAAATGGCCTACTCTCTAATTTTATTCACTTCGACATTGGGCATGGTGGATGTGTTTCGAAAGATCCTTGCATTTCTTTCTTTCAAAATTTTCAACGCCGTGAGCATGACAAGGGAGGTAATTGCCTTTTTTAGAGAGCTAGATGCTCCCCCCCACCACCAAAATTTGAAGTTACTAGTAGTCTAGAACAGTACAAAAGTATATCAAAATAATAACTTTACCTATTGCTATCATTTATAGGCTGGTTTAAAAGAAGTTAAAGATCTTTTTATAGTTGTTGTAAAAGATTTTTTAAGATGGGTGCAAAACTAAATTTTAGGTGGGTGACAAACCTCTATGTTTCATTTTCCCTAGATCATATACATAATGTTTCCAAGAAATGTCACTTGTGGCTACATTTTTTGCTCAAGACTTCAACTGTATTGGGCTTAGAAGATCACTATGGTGGACGTGTTTCGAAAGATCCTTGCATTTCTTTCTTTTAAAATTTTCAACGCCGTGAGCATGACAAGGGACGTAATTGCTTTTTTTAGAGAGCTAGATGCTCCCCCCCCCCCCCAACCAAATTTTGAAGTTACTAGTACAGTACAAAAGTATATCAATTAACTGCGGAACTACTTCCCACCAATTGACTGTTCTACTTTTAGACAGTTTCCTTTTCTTTTCTCTACAATCTATTGGTTTACAGGGGAAATCTGCTGTTTATTTTCCCTACAATTGTTGCATGTTTAAAAAAAGTGCAACCATTGTATTTGTAGCATAGAAGATGCTTGAAGCTAAGTATTTGAAATCAACCGGCAATCTCACTCAAAATAATAACTTTGCCAATTGCTATCATTTATAGGCTGGTTTAATAGAAGTTAAAGATCTTTTTATAGTTGTTGTGAAAGATTTTTTAAGATGGGTGCAAAACTAGATTTTAGGTGGGTGACAAACCTCTATGTTTCATTTTCCCAAGATCATATACACAACCTTTCCAGGAAATGTCACTTGTGGCTATAGTTTTTGCTCAAGACTTCAACTGTATTGGGTTTAGAAGATCACAATGTGGAGAAACTTTGGATATGTGGTATAAGCTGTTGGATTTATGCAGTCAAGTAACAATATTGTTTGAGAAACAAGGCGTGTTGACTTTGACCAAATCTAGGACCTTTTTATTTAAATCCGGTATTTGTTAGGCTTAATTTTGGCCTTTGAATTTGGCTTGTAGGACAAAAAATCACCCATATTTTTGGTTCTAGATTTTGACTTATAACATTATTAGGTGATGTCTACGCACGCTTCTATTCTTGTAGACAGTGTTGGGCCTCCAAGTGCAGAGGTTTGTAGAACAGCAGCAAGTTTCCCTCAAGTGAATCACCCAAGGTTTATCGAACTCAGGGAGATAGAGGTTAAAGATATCCCTCTCAAGCAACCCTGCAATTAAGATACAAGAAGTCTCTTGTGTCCCCAACACACCCAATATACTTGTAGGTGTATAGGTGCACTAGTTCGGCGAAGAGATATTAAAATACAAATAATATGGATGATTATAAGTGATAATTGCAATCTGAAATAAAAATGGCAGCAAGCAAACATGTAGTAGAACTGGTTGTAAACGATGTTTCAATGCTTAGAAACAAGGCCTAGGGATCATATTTTCACTAGTGGACACTCTCAACAATAATAATATAATTGAATACATAGATATTTTCTCTTCACTATGCTACTCTGAATTATTCTCTCGTTGGATAACGAACACCAATCCACTGCGTAGGGCAATAACAGCACACCTTAAAGTCACATTCCACATCTAGGGAACCCCACACCGTCAACTTGAGCGCCCTAAATAGTACTAGACAAACACCACAATTTCATAGAGACATCCAACGCAAATAATAACTCATGATAAGTATTCCTGTTATCTTTAGCCTAAGAGCCACACACGGGGCGCACACTGTCAACTTCGCACCGTGGGACAAAGGTGACTCCGGAGATTACATTAATAAAACCACTTGAGTAGCATATAAGATAATGAAGAGTAACATCTATGGATTCGACTAGATTACAAAGCTCATGATCACATAAAGATCACACCATGGGAGAGAGAGATAAACCACATAGCTACCGGTAGAGCCCTCAGCCCCGAGGAAGAACTACTCCCTCCTCATCATGGGAGGCAGCAACGGCGATGAAGATGGCGGTGGAGTCGATGGAGATGGCTCCGGGGGCAATTCCCCGTCCCGGCAGGGTGCCGAAACAGAGACTTCTGTCCCCCGAATTAGGGTTTTTGGTGGCGGCGGAGCTACGGAACTTTCTGGAGAAATCGTCGATTCTTTTGTGAGTTTTAGGTCAGGGGCAATATATAGTCCAAAGGGCGTCGCGAGATGGTGCACGAGGTGGCGACACCACCCCTGGGGGCAGCCAAGGCCCAACCGCGCCCAGGGTGCGTGTGGGGGCTGTGGGCCTCCCCTGGACTTGTCCTTCTGGCTCCCGGAGTCTTCTGGCGAAATAGAATTTATGTAATTTTTTCAGATTTTTCTGAGCACTTTCAATTTTGGACCTTTTTTGCAATGCACAGACATAATAAACAGAAACTGGCACTGTGGCATCTTGTTAATAGGTTAGTCCAATAAATGTCATAATATGATATAAAGTGCATATAAAACATGTGGCAATTGATATAAAACATGCATGGAACATCAAAAATTATAGATACGTTTGAGACGTATCAGCATCCCCAAGCTTAGTTCCTACTCGTCCTCGAGTAGGTAAACGATAAAACAATATAATTTTTGAGGTGACATGCTACCATCATAATCTTGATCTAATAGTGATGTAATGGCAAGTGAGCTGAGATCAAATCATTCAAAGCAAATGTCTATAATTGATATTAAATAAGAGATAATAAAGCAAGATAGTTAAACAAGCTAAAAGTTTTCATGAATGACGGCCTTTAAGACATGAAACCGTACAAGGTTCATTATAGATGTTTTAAGTATCCAGTGTAGGAGTTCTATCCTTCAATTCCAAGCATCAAGCAATTTTTCATAACATAGAGAACGGATCCAGTCAAGTAAAAGTAAACATGAACGTCATGAATCCACTGTTTCGAGGTCTACTCAACCGGTGAGCGTAAGCATTTAGTATTGGCACCAGGATGTTATGGCAAAGAGAACGTTAATGGGGGTTTGGAAGGCCAATGGAAGAAAGTCTCACAAAGCTATAAGTGATCATTAGACAAGAGGAAGTCTTATAATCGAAGCTATGCAAGGAGTAGTGATTGCCATGCAACGGATGCACATAGAGCTATATGTGTATGAAAGCTCTCCAATGGAACTAGTGGGGGTGCATCCAACTCGGTTGCTCACGAAGACCTAGAGCACTTTTGAGGAAGCTCATCATTGGAATATACAACCCAAGTTCTATAACGTAATATTCCCCACATAGTTATACTAGTAAAGCATGAAAACTCTCTCAAATGGAGCATAGGTGCTAAACATGAGCACAAATGATGACTATGAATACTGCAAGTGCTAAACATGAGCACAACTTTGATAAAGGATAGTAGTGTTGCCCCCCTTTTCTTTATTCTTTTTTTTCTTTTTTTTCTTTTTTTTTTTTCTTTTTCTGTTTCTCTTTTCGATGGCCTCCATGGCTCTTTTCTAGCAGGGGCAACACTCTAATATGATTACAAACTTTTTGGTACAAATAACTCATAATGAACAAAACATGATGTATAAAACTGTATGCCTCTGCCAGTGTAGCAGGATGTGCAATGATCTAGCGTAACATGGGTAAACCACACATCAGCTGTATAGAATCATGCAAAGCAATATATAAATGATAAATGACAACAAGTCATGTAATGTAAAATGGAAGTTGCATGGCAATATATCTCGGAACAGCTATGGAAATGCTGTGGTAGGTAGGTATGGTGGCTGTTTTGAGGAAGATGTATGGGTTTATGTGTAGGAGAACAAGAGGAAGTCCTCCCACGGGTTTTGGATGTACTGGCGAAGTATGCACAACTCTCAATGTGAGAAAAGGGCAATGCACAGCACCGAAGAGGCTAGCAAATTTGGATGGTGGAAGTGCCAAAACCGTAGCTTAACATTAGTCAAAAAGAACTCACAAGTTTATTGCAAACAACTAGCAGGTTCAACATTAAGCGCATGGTTAACATTTACCCCAAGGAGGGCCGTTCACGGCGGCACAAGTACCCCGTTAGATCCCTCGACCTTCACACACAACCTAGTTATTACGAACCACTTTTCAGACATGGAAAGCTATCAAGTCCAACTACACCTTCAACAATTTTAGTAGAGTTTGTAGTACGGTACAAGCTTAAAGACAATAATCCACTAATGATTTTAACTTAATTAACCAGCAAGCTTTACCATCTATTACTTAATACCTCAAAACGTTTGCAAGGAATCAGGTTATCAAAGTTCAATGATCTACAAGATTATGCAAGTTTTCATTATACCACTACCACACGCAACATTTTCTGAACCAACATATTAACCAAGCAACTCTCCAAACAAATATAAGTGAAGCAAGAGAGTACTTTCTACAAAAGAACTAATAGCTCTGACAAGAGGTACATGAAAACCAAGAGCTAGAAGCTAAACAGCGCGAAAATTGAATACTCAACAGATATAAGTGAAGAACAAGAGTATTCCAAGAAAAAGCGGAGCGTGTCTCTCTCCCAATCAAGAATGTTGTGATCAAGCTTATTGAAAATAAAAGTACAATACTGAAAATAAAAGCACACAGACGCTCCAAAAAAGCACATATGATGTGAAAGAATTAAAATATAGTTTCACTAGAGATGACCTGATAATTTTGCCGATGAAGAAGGGGATGCCTTGGGCATCCCCAAGCTTAGACGCTTGAGTCTTCTTGAAATATGCTGGGGAGATCCATGGGAGCCTCCCCAAGCTTGAGCTCTTCACTCTTCTCCATCCTATTATATCACTCTTCCCTCTTGACCCTTGAAAACTTCCGTCACACCAAACTCAAAGCAAATCTCATTAGAGGGTTAGTGCATAATCAAAAACTCACATGTTCTATAAAGACGCAATATGACTTGTTACTTTAAACATTAGCTACTGCCACTGATGTTATGTGAAGCTCTTCCACCCAAAAAAGAATTTCACTCAACACTAGTAAAAGAGAGAATGCAAAATAAAAAGGCATAATCTGTCTAAAACAGAACAGTCCGCAAAGACGAATTTTTTCGAGGCACTTACGACGCTCAGATCGAAAAACTTTGAACTAACGAAAGATGCATACATATCTGAGGATCACGCACAAAAAATTTCAGATTTAAATAATTTTTCTGTGATTTTACAGAAGCAAAACGGTGAACAGCAGAAATCTGTTCCTGCGCAGAAATCCAAATCTAGCATCATCTTCCTATTAGAGGCCTTACTTGGCACAACAATGCAAGAAAATAAAGATACAAAGGCATTGATACATAAGTAAACAGCACCTTGACTCAAATAAATAAAAATAGCAGAAAATAAAAATAATGGGTTGTCTCCCACAAGCGCTTTTCTTTAAAGCCTTTTAGCTAGGCATGATAATTTTGATGATGCTCTCATATGTATAAGAGTTGAATATAAGAGAGCATCAAGAAGCAAATATCAAACACATTTAAGTCTAACCCACTTCCTATGCAAAGGAATCTTGTAAGAAAATAAATCAATAAAGCACAAAGTGACTAGCATAGGAAGGCAAAACAAGTGCAACTTCAAAATTTCAACATAAAGAGAGAGACTTAATATTATTGAGATATATGAAACCGTGTCTCCCTCTCTCATAAGGACCAGTAGGTCTTAAAGTACCCAGCAAATAAAAGCAAATCAAGAGAAAGCTCAAAACCTTCATCATAAAGAGAAGAAATTTAGTAACATGAAGATTTTTAACCCATATTTTCCTCTCTCAAAATAATTTTCAGTGGCATCATGAATAAACTCAACAATATAGCTATCACATAAAGCATTCTTATCATGATCCACATGCAAAAGTATCATTACTCTCCACATAAGCATAAACAGTTTCATTAGTAATAGTGGGAGTAAAAGTATCACATCCATCATTGTAATCATCATAAATTGGAGGCATAGAATAATCATAATGAATTTTATCCTCAATAGTAGATGGACTGAAAATATCATATTCATCATTGTAAACATCATATATAGGAGGCATATCATAATCACATAAACTTTATCCTCAATAGTAGGTGGAAAAAATACCACAATCATTATAATCATCATAAACAGGAGATAAAGTATCATCAAAGCAAATTTTCTCCTCAAAGCTTGGGGACTAAAAATATCATTTCATCAAAACCAGCTTCCCCAAGCTTAGATCTTTCCATAGCATTAGCAATAATGGTGTTCAAAGAATTTATACTCATAACATTACCACTATCATGCATATAAAGTTCCATAGGTTTTTAATTTTCTCTTCAAAAGCATCATGTCCTAATTCAAGATAAATTTCATAGAGCTCTCTAATTTTTTTGTTGTTTTCCATTAAGCCTAACTAGTGAAATAAAAACAAAAAACAAAAAGATATAATTGCAGAATCTAAAGGAAATACCTTCGAGCACTCACACGTCAGCAACAGTGCTAGAAAATAGCTAAGTAGCTGGAGGATGTGAGTACCTTTTACCTTACCTCCCGGCAACGGCGCCAAAAAATAGCTTGATGTCTACGCACGCTTCTATTCTTGTAGACAGTGTTGGGCCTCCAAGTGCAGAGGTTTGTAGAACAGCAGCAAGTTTCCCTCAAGTGAATCACCCAAGGTTTATCGAACTCAGGGAGATAGAGGTCAAAGATATCCCTCTCAAGCAACCCTGCAATTAAGATACAAGAAGTCTCTTGTGTCCCCAACACACCCAATACACTTGTAGGTGTATAGGTGCACTAGTTCGGCGAAGAGATATTAAAATACAAGTAATATGGATGATTATAAGTGGTAATTGCAATCTGAAATAAAAATGGCAGCAAGCAAACATGTAGCAGAACTGGTTGTAAACGGTGTTTCAATGCTTAGAAATAAGGCCTAGGGATCATACTTTCACTAGTGGACACTCTCAACAATAATAATATAATTGAATACATAGATATTTCCTCTTCACTATGCTACTCTAAATTATTCTCTCGTTGGATAACAAACACCAATCCACTGCGCAGGGCTATAACAGCACACCTTAAAGTCGCATTCCACATCTAGGGAACCCCACACTGTCAACTTGAGCGCCCTAAATAGTACTAGACAAACACCACAATTTCATAGAGACATCCAACGCAAATAATAACTCATGATAAGTATTCCTGTTATCTTTAGCCCAAGAGCCACACAAGGGGCGCACACTGTCAACTTCGCACCGTGGGACAAAGGTGACTCCAGAGATTACATTAATAAAACCACTTGAGTAGCATATAAGATAATGAAGAGTAACATCTATGGATTCAACTAGATTACAAAGCTCATGATCACATAAAGATCACACCATGGGAGAGAGAGATAAACCACATAGCTACCGGTAGAGCCCTCAGCCCCGAGGAAGAACTACTCCCTCCTCATCATGGGAGGCAGCAACGGCGATGAAGATGGCGGTGGAGTCGATGGAGATGGCTCCGGGGGCAATTCCCCGTCCCGGCAGGGTGCCGAAACAGAGACTTCTGTCCCCCGAATTAGGGTTTTTGGTGGCGGCGGAGCTACGGAACTCTTCTGGAGAAATCGTCGATTCTTTTGTGAGTTTTAGGTCAGGGGCAATATATAGTCCAAAGGGCGTCGCAAGATGGTGCACGAGGTGGCGACACCACCCCTGGGGGCGGCCAAGGCTCAACCGCGCCCAGGGTGCGTGTGGGGGCTGTGGGCCTCCCCTGGACTTGTCCTTCTGGCTCCCGGAGTTTTCTGGCGAAATAGAATTTATGTAATTTTTTCAGATTTTTCTGAGCACTTTCAATTTTGGACCTTTTTTGCAATGCACAGACATAATAAACAGAAACTGGCACTGTGGCATCTTGTTAATAGGTTAGTCCAATAAATGTCATAATATGATATAAAGTGCATATAAAACATGTGGCAATTGATATAAAACATGCATGGAACATCAAAAATTATAGATACGTTTGAGACGTATCATTCGGCAATATCCAATCAAAAGCCAAAAGCCAAAACAAAAGCAAAAGAAAATTATTTAGGTGCTTTTTTTGCATATAGCCAAAGTCCAAAACGGAAAAAGAAAGCCTAAGCAAACACCCCCAGCTAGAAGAGTATTCTTTCCTTACAAGATAATTTGGAGGATGAAAATGCATCTTAAAACCAAAGCTTTTGTTTGGCTAGTTGTTAACAAAGAGTGTTTACTAAGGATAGGTTAGTTAAGAAAGATTGGAAAGCTAAGGAAGTTGTGAATTGTGTGGTAGCAAAGTAATAGCAACAATTTATTTATTTACTATCCTCTAGCTAGATGTAAGTGGACGGTGGTAGGTTGTGAGTTGGGGAAAGTACAAAGTCGGAGAATTTCTTTGGTTTATGCCAAATTTGGTTGCCTTGGTTTACTGGTAGAAATAGAGTGACGGTTATGATTGGAGCTGCTCGTTGACTTTGGAACTTACAAAAACCAAGGAAAGATGCTTGTTCAAAGGAGAAAAAAAGCCTGGTGATCCTACTAATGTCATGTTTAATGTTTGTCGGACATTGGACGACAAAATATTTTTCAGAGAGAAAAGGTTTGAGGAACGCTTTTTAACTGTGGGATTGAGAAAAGATTGCCCCCTAGAGCAAGAAGAATCTGTGAAGGTTGATGTTGTCTACATAGGTAGAAATACGGATGGCATCCGCCGGGTTCGGGGCCGGGTTTGGCATACCCATACCCGCACCCGGCCCCTCCACCCGCACCCGCCACCCGCCCCATACCCGCCGGCGGGTCAAGATCTCAACCATACCCGCGACCCGGCGGGTACGCGGGACCCGCCCCGTACCCGCCAAGCATTGCAGCAGCACAGAAAATGGGGAGAGAGTTGCTGGGTTAGGTGAGAGTTAGAGTGTGAGGCAATGACATGTGGGCCACTCCTCAGACATAGCGGGTATGCGGGTCTGCGGGTATGGGTTTGGCACCCCCATACCCGTCCCCGCTAGACCCGACGGGTATAGATTTTACCCGCTAAGCACACCCGTGGGTTTTTTTTCTTACCAAACCCGCCCCATTTAAGGCGGGTACCCGTCGGGTATCGGGTTTGCGGGTACCCATTGCCATCCGTAGGTAGAAAGAATCAACTAAGTGTTAATGCACAAAAATCTTTCTTGCTCATTTTTTTCTTCTTTTAGACGATGTTATTAAAACTCTCTTTCGGTATTCTTTTGTTTCTTTAGTTGATGCTTTTGTTCCTAGCTTAGTGGTTTGTTATATGGTAGGGGTAATTTTTCTAGAGTTCAGCATGCTCGCATTTGGTTCTGATACCGATGTCCGTAAAAAGTCAGATGACGATGTTAACAAGCTTCAAATTTGAAGGAAATTGGGGCATTCAGCTCCTTTAATAAGAGAACGTTGCATTTCTAGTGTGCAGCTATATTTAAATTTGTTTCTTTTACTTACACGTATCCGTTTTTCTAAAAAAAGAAAAACATGGTACGCACTGCCACTTTTTACCTCGTTGTGCAAAATATATTCATTTGTACTAGCAAATATGGTTTATTTTGTTTTTTTAACTATATTTGGACCGGTTGCATTTAATGTATACACTAGTTGCAATTTTTTTTAACGATGCGTAACTTGTGTTTTAATGTGCAAACATCATTTTAATACTGAATATATTTTTCATGATTTTTCTTTCATTTTATTTATTTCCACTTTTTACTTGGATTGAACGTAACTTTGCTTTCTAATGTGCTAATTTTTCTTGTTACTCAATATTTGTTTAGTTTTTTCTCCATTTTATTTTATTTTGCACTTATTATTCGGGATATTAATTTTCCCGGTTTTTTTGGTCTACCTAGTCGGGTGATGTACGGTTGGACGAAATTAACCATCTATCTCATCGATGTTGAATGAGATGCGAGCATTATAACGACTATATATAGTTAATGCCATTATATTAAGACCAACAAGTCACATATTTATAATTTGCATCTCAGTTACAGTGAAGATAATTTGTGTGCCCAACCATCCTAGACCACTCATTAGTTTTGGAGAACATGATGTAATTACTAGCAGTACAAGAAAAAAGTATATGAGTTGCTTCCGATTAGTCGACTATTTTAGTTCAGTCAAACATTTATTTCTTTTCTCTTGAGTCAACTAATATTTTTAGTGAAATCTGTTGTTTATTTTCGTATGCAATAGTACTTGTAATGTGCAACTATATTTCTATTAGTTCTGTTACTTGCGGTGCAAATGTTACCTAAAATGTGCTAAATAATTATATTTTTTATGCATTATTTTTTTATAATTTTTTTTGACTGGTTACATTTTGGGTATAAACTAGTTTCACAGTTTTCAAATGTGCAACTTGTGTTTTGGTAATGTGAAATGATTTTTTTTTGTTACTGAATATATTACTGATTTTTCTTTTCATTTTATTTTCGTTGACCAAAACTTTGCTCTTCTAATGTGCTAATAGAGTTTGTGTTACTATTTTTTTTATGTTTTTCACATATTTATTTATTATCAATATTTTAATTGGCCAAATGTTTTGTCCAGTTGTTTTGAATCTACTGTGAGTAAAAAACTTAAGTTGAGTGATGTATAGTCGCACCCAATTAACTATTGATCTCAGAGATGTGAGTGCTCCGACGATTCTATGTAGGTTATTGCCCTTATGTTAAGACCAACAACTTAGTATTTATAGTTTGCAGACCATTTATAATCAAGATAATTTGTGTCCAGACGCCCCAGTCCACACATTAATTTTGAAGAACATGCTAAAGTTATTAATAGTACTAATTAACTGACGATCGTCAGAACATGCTAAAGTAGAAATTAACTGACGATCTCATCGCTGACGAGCGCGCTCTAACGATGCTGTGCAAGTTATTGCCCTTCTATTAATACTAAACAAGTCACAGATTTATAGCGCGCAGGCATTTACAGTCAAGATAATTTGTGTGTCCAAGACATACGAGACCACCCATTAACTTAGAACATGCTGAAGTTATTAGTAGTTCAGTGTAGAAGTAAGTACTTAACTGTCGGTCTCATCCTGCCATTCAAATGAGAAATTGAAAATTGGTTCAAAGAAAAAGTACATATCCATGAATGTGGCCTGCTGAGTGTCAATAAATGTGTGGTACGTGAGGCAGTAAACTTTTACTATATCAAACTTCAGTGTTCGTCGGCAGGCACTGTTTACTCAGTTGTTCGAAGGCCAGTGCCCAGTGTACGTGATACTAGGCTTTTCTCAGTCAAGCCATGAATTATGAAAGGAGATGTGAAATCGGCATGCAAAGCTTATAAAGCTTTACACAGACGCGTCATAATGTCAATATATAGTCGCTACATGAGTAATCATTCATTCATTTGTGTCAGATGAAGTTATGAACCCAACTAATGAAAACTTGCAGGAAGATCACATTGGGTTATCCAAGATTTATTACGTCAATTCAAAGGGCCACATTTAGGCTCTGGGTTCCACCAAATATCTGGATAAAACATAATTCTGCCCATGAGCGTTATTGGCATCCTGATGCCTGATAGACGTAGCTGGCATATTATCTTCATGTCTGTCGACTAAGAATATGTCAATATCACTGCCTCGATTTATATGGCAATATTACCCGATAGTGGTAGGAACCAACATAACTGGTAATTTGAGAGTGCAACTAAAATTTACTCCACTAAGAAACAAGCCTATAGCTGGGTTGGTAGGGGGCATGTGTTTAAATCACCCACATGGCATAATTCTGAGTCTCTTTTAGGGTAATTAAATAAAACTAGCTCATGCAGTAGCCGTGTGCTGCCATGAAAAAGGATGACAAGGAATTAAATCACATCGCCTTGCAAGCCTAACCACCCAATCGAATATCTGATCCTCTCTCAGTCGATGCTACCGCCCAGCATTCCGGCGAGGTCTCTTGCGTCGATTCCGTCCTCGCCACCGCTCTGGTATCATTTGTGGCATGACTCGTGCAAGAATCTTTACTCTCATCCCCTTGCCTTGCTATTCATCGCCATAATAGAATACTACCTATATGAAAGACCAAGGAAATGACGCTCCCTCGGCGCTCCACGACTGTAGCTTACTGTAGGAAATCTACAGTACCGCAGCGCCCGATCTGGAACGTCCGATCTTCATCCAGCGGCCGTCGTAGCTCCTCCGTGACGGTTTTCTAAAAAGACCCCTCCCAAATCCATCTCCTGCTCCGCGGCCCATACTACCTATATGAAAGACCAAGGAAATGGCGCTCCCTCGGCGCTCCACGTACTGTAGCTTAGCTACAGTGTTACTGTAGGAAATCTACAGTACCGCAGTGCCCGATCTGGAACGTCCGATCTTCATCCAGCGGCCGTCGCAGCTCCTCCGTGACGGTTTTCTAAAAAGACCCCTCCCAAATCCATCTCCTGTTCCGCGGCCCACGTAACTACGAAGAGAAGGACCTGTTTGCAAATCCTGAAAAGCGTAAGGGCCTCAGTGCAAAACCATCACCACTTCCCCCCTCCCCTCCCCCTCGCGCGCGCGGCCGAGATCGCCGCCGGCCGCCGACGCGCCACACGGCCTCTACGCCTCTCCCCGGCCGAATCTAAGCCTACGTCAAGCTGCGCCATCATTTTCTCCCCTTGGTCACCCCGGATCGGCCGCCGGGACGCCGCGGGGCCGCCGGAATCGCCGCCGCCGCTCCCAGCTCCCTCCGCCGCGTCCGCGCGTCGCCGGCGCCGCCACGGCGACCAAAACGTGGCGTCGCCGCCTCACGCGTGCTCCCCACGCCCAGGCGCCTCGGACGCGCCCGCTCTCGCATCCCGGAACGCCGTCGCGCGCCTCCAGCGAGCTCGCGGCCGCCGCGGCGCCTCCGGCCACGGCTGACGTCACGGCGACGTCCGCGCAGCCCTGGGCTCCAGACGGGCCGCTAATTGGGCCGGCCCAGCTGCGCAGGCCGGCACTTTTTTCCCCTTCTGAAATTTGAATAATTCAAACAATTTCAGAAAAAAAGTATTCCCCAATCCATTATTTCCCTCCAAAATATTCGATTAATTTCTAATTTCAAACAATACCACAAATGTGAATATTACGAAATAGCTGTTTAAGAAAAAAAAATCTAAACCATTATATTCGAATTACAAATCAAAATCTAAAATAGAACATGCTTCACAAAATTTATAACACTTTACACATTTTTTTTTACGATAATTTCCTGTTTTCCTTTATGGAAAATCTTTTGCAGCTTTTGAAATATAACTTCCATAATTTTCAAACATGCACTGCTTTAAAGTGTGCACATTTCAAACTTTGCATTCAAAATTTGAATAATTCAAACAAAATCAGAAAAAAAAAAGTATTCCCCAAGCCATTACTTCCCTCCAAAATATTCAATTAATTTCTAATTTCAAGCAATACTACAAATGTGGCGGCGCCGCCGTTTTTTGGGTCGACGGAGCGGCGCCGGCGACGTGGAGAAGCGGCGGCGGCATGCAAGGACGACGGCGGCGATTCCGGCCAGCTCGCGTTGTTCCGGCACGCGATAGAGGGCGAGGAGGGGGAGCGCACGACGGCGGAGGCTCTCGTGTGCGCCGATTCGGGCGGGAAGACCATGGCGGCCGCGCGACGTGTCGGCGCAGCAGCGAAATCGCCGGCGAACTCCGGCTTGCGCGAGAGGAGGGGGATCTGCGGATGCTTTTGCGTTGAGACCCTTATGTTTTTTAGAATTTGCAAAACGGTCCTTCTCTTCGCGGTTGTGTGGGCCGCGGAGCAGGAGATGGATTTGTGGGGGGCCTTTTTAGAAAACCGTCAAGGATTTGCTACCCCTCCCAAATCCATCTCCTGCTCCGCGGCCCACGTAACTACGAAGAGAAGGACCTGTTTGCAAATCCTGAAAAGCATAAGGGCCTCGGTGCAAAACCATCACCACTTCCCCCCCTCCCCTCCCCCTCGCGCGCGCGGCCATGATCGCCGCCGGCCGCCGACGCGCCACACCGCCTCTACACCTCTCCCCGGCCGAATCTAAGCCTACGTCGAGCTGCGCCATCATTTCCTCCCTTTGGTCACCCCGGATCGGCCGCCAGGACACCGCGGGGCCGCCGGAATCGCCGCCGCCGCTCCCACCTCCCTCCGCCGTGTCCGCGCGTCGCCGCCTCACGCGTGCTCCCCACGCCCAGGCGCCTCGGACGCGCCCGCTCTCGCATCCCGGAACGCCGTCGCGCGCCTCCGGCGAGCTCGCGGCCGCCGCGGCGCCTCCGGCCACGGCTGACGTCACGGCGATGTCCGCGCAGCCCTGGGCTCCAGACGGGCCGCTAATTGGGCCGGCCCAGCTGCGCAGGCCGGCACTTTTTTCCCCTTCTGAAATTTGAATAATTCAAACAATTTCAGAAAAAAAAAGTATTCCCCAATCCATTATTTCCCTCCAAAATATTTGATTAATATCTAATTTTAAGCAATACCACAAATGTGAATATTACGAAATAGCTGTTTAAGAAAAAAATCTAAACCATTATATTCGAATTACAAATCAAAATCTAAAATAGAACATGCTTCACAAAATTTATAACAATTTACACATATTTTTTTTACGATAATTTCCTGTTTTCCTTTATGGAAAATCTTTTGCAGCTTTTGAAATATAACTTCCATAATTTTCAAACATGCACTGCTTTAAAGTGTGCACATTTCAAACTTTGCATTCAAAATTTGAATAATTCAAACAAAATCAGAAAAAAAAAGTATTCCCCAAGCCATTACTTCCCTCCAAAATATTCAATTAATTTCTAATTTCAAGCAATACTACAAATGTTTATACTACCTATATGAAAGACCAAGGAAATGGCGCTCCCTCGGCGCTCCACGTACTGTAGCTTAGCTACAGTGTTACTGTAGGAAATCTACAGTACCGCAGTGCCCGATCTGGAACGTCCGATCTTCATCCAGCGACCGTCGCAGCTCCTCCGTGACGGTTTTCTAAAAAGACCCCTCCCAAATCCATCTCCTGCTCCGCGGCCCACGTAACTACGAAGAGAAGGACCTGTTTGCAAATCCTGAAAAGCGTAAGGGCCTCAGTGCAAAACCATTACCACTTCCCCCCTCCCCTCCCCCTCGCGCGCGCGGCCGAGATCGCCGCCGGCCGCCGACGCGCCACACGGCCTCTACGCCTCTCCCCGGCCGAATCTAAGCCTACGTCGAGCTGCGCCATCCTTTCCTCCCCTTTGTCACCCCGGATCGGCCGCCGGGACGCCGCGGGGCCGCCGGAATCGCCGCCGCCACTCCCGCCTCCCTCCGCCGCGTCCGCGCGTCGCCGGCGCCGCCACGGCGACCAAAACGTGGCGGCGCCGCCTCACGCGTGCTCCCCACGCCCAGGCACTTTTTCCCCCTTCTGAAATTTGAATAATTCAAACAATTTCAGAAAAAAAGTATTCCCCAATCCATTATTTCCCTCCAAAATATTCGATTAATTTCTAATTTCAAGCAATACCACAAATGTGAATATTACGAAATAGCTGTTTAAGAAAAAAATCTAAACCATTATATTCGAATTACAAATCAAAATCTAAAATAGAACATGCTTCACAAAATTGATAACACTTTACACATATTTTTTTTTTACGATAATTTCCTGTTTTCCTTTATGGAAAATCTTTTGCAGCTTTTGAAATATAACTTCCATAATTTTCAAACATGCACTGCTTTAAAGTGTGCACATTTCAAACTTTGCATTCAAAATTTGAATAATTCAAACAAAATCAGAAAAAAAAGTATTCCCCAAGCCATTACTTCCCTCCAAAATATTCAATTAATTTCTAATTTCAAGCAATACTACAAATGTGAGCATTACGAAATAGCTGTTTAAAAAAAATCCAAACCATTATATTCGAATTACACATCAAAATCTAAAATAGAACATGCTTCACAAAATTTATAACACTTTACACATATTGTTTTTTACGTTAATACAACAATTTTACACAACTGCTAAATGCTGAAATTACTATTTATGGAATACGGCCAAATTCAAAAAAAACAAAAAAAAATATATAAGCATTTATATGCCTTCAAAATCCACTAAGGGCGCGCCGTGTCGGCGCGCGGAAAGTCAACTAGTCAATTGTTTATTAGAGAAAAATTTATGCGCTCTAGGTTTAAGGCGTAAGGTTTAAGTGTGCAGCTCATCACGCTATACTGTGTTCCATAATACATGAACATGACCTTTTTCACCGTAGGTCAATCGGTATTTCTTTTAACATTGTGCCTTCTCTCCACCAAGATATCTCTAACTGCGTCATGATTTGCAACGTATGGGAGGGATATGCTCCTTGCCAAGATGGATCTTTGGTCCTCGTAGCCTCTCCCTAGCTATAGGACCCGTGGAAGCGATGAAAAACCAAAGATTTGAGGAGGAAGATGAGCCTATCTCCCTAGTCTGTTCGTTCGTTAGCAAATGAATTTGTTTCTTTGGTCTTATTGATGCGCAAGTCCTTCTCGAAAATCTCTGATTACGGATTGGGAAGTTATGTGTTCCCATTTGGCTGCCTCTCTATAGTCCCCACAACATGTACAACTTGTATAAATAGCCATGCTATTAATTGGTATATTTTTTAGATTTAGTTATTAGGTTGATCTCCTCTCCCGTGTGACCCAACGGTCACACCGGACCCTTGACCACGCCCTGATCGGGGGCGTCCAACCGCATTAAGGTTGGTGGGCCCCTGTGACCCGCGCTACATAAAGGGTGGGGGGTCGGTAGCACTGATCATGAGGTTCACCTGTGCGCCACCGCCCCACCACATCCCCTACCGATCGAGGGTTGGCGCGGTGCTCACGGGAAGCACCACCGACGCCACTGCCATCACCGCCGCCGTCCACCATGGCCGGCAGCACGAGCTCAGCATCTCAAGGAGAAGGTACCCGAACCTCCTCCTACCACTGTTTCTACACGCATTGATCTAACCCTAGACGATCTAGAGGATCTAACAATGGTATCAGAGCCGAATACGGCAGTAGATCCTACTCGTGTAGAAGACATAAAGCAAAACAAAGCAAAAGAAAATCCCCACCCCGTGGATCCCCTAACCCTAACTTAAAAGAGGGCAAAGAACAAGAAAGCTCACCGGGTTTTCACCGGCAAAGTAGCGCCGCCGTCATGGCCGCGCCTGCCCCTCTCGATCTCGATGCGCACCCTAGGGGGCATCTGGGAAGAAGGGCTCGGGCAGTGGGGGGGGGGGCACGCCTCCGCCACGGCCGAAGGAGAGGATCCCCTTCGGGGGCAAAAGATCGCACCACCACCCTCCATCGTGCGCCTCCAGCTGAGCCGCTTGACGGCGGTGCGCCCACCCTCGGGTGCACGCACGCGCCGGCAAGAGGGCCAGCGAGGGGCTGCCGCCGCCGTCTTCTCGTCGCTGCGTGCTGCGGGGAGAGGTGGGCGAGGCAGGAGGAAAAAGGGTGGAAGAGAGGGGCAAAGGGGAGGCGCTCGACGCGGGGAGCACGGCGCGGTTGCGGCCGCAACGCGGCGCAGCCGTCTCCGGCGCGATCTCCGGCCAGCCGCCGGCGTTTTTCCGGCCGCCGTCGTGGACGGTGCGAGAGGACAGGGGCGAGAGAGAAGGAGGAATGCGGCTAGGGTTAGAGGCGGAGACGGCGTCGCCGTTTTGTTCCAGCGAAAAGAACGAGCAACCGTCTGATCATGATGGACGGCCACGATGCGCCCTCGCGTTAACCCTAGCCACAGCTGGGCTTCGGGCCAAAAGGAGGCAGGTCGTGGGCCAACTGGGCCGCGAGCTGCGTCGCCGCGTGCGGCAGCTGGCGTTGCCGCTGACGGGCCGTGGGCCGCGATTAAGCGCTGCGCCGCGCGACAGATAGACCACGGGCCGTGGGCCGCGTGTTTTTTCTCTGCCGAAAAGAAAAGGGCATTTTTCTGTTTTTTTTTTCAGAAACTTGTTTAAATAGAGTTTTTTGTCCATTTTTTGGACAAATTTCATTCTGTTTTCCTATTCAATTTTATCCAACAAAAGTTTTGTTTAGGAAACAGAAGAAATAAAAACAAATACTTGTTAAAAGTATAAAAGTTTATGAATTTTTTATTCATATTTTCCGCTGCAAAATAGTTAAAAGTAATTGCATAAAAGCAATAAAGTGAGAATTAAAAGTGTGATAAAGTGACATTAATGATGATTATGATTCTGTTATTAAATGACCAACGTTGTTAATATCATGATCATGATTTGTTTATTACGTGTTAAAAGGTGCATCTATTTCTCTTATTGCCCAACGGTGATATAGTTTTAATTGCACAAACAGTGACAAAAAAAATGGTTATGAAAAGTATAAAGTTCATGAATTTTATTCATGTTTTTCCGCTGAAAATAAAGAAAAGTGAAGGATAAAATAGAATTAAAGTGAGAATTAATTTTAAAGAGAATGTTAAAGAAATTATTGAAACAATTATGATCCTGTTATTTTACGACCAACGTTGTTAATAACATAATCATGATTTGTTAATCGTTGAACAGTGCAATGTTTGTGAAATACAGATAATATTTTACAGTTTCTGCTGTAAAGTAAAAGGACTCTCCTCTAATTAAATTGGAACCAACGGGAAAATTTAATTAGAGAGGAGGAAAAAGAGAAATACTTGTTTAACATATTAATTATGGTATTGTTATTTTCTGACCAACGTTGATGATAGCAGTACAATAATTATATGAGGAAAATAGAAATACTTGGTGAACAGATTAATTATGGTATTGTTATTTTCTGACCAACGTTGATGATAGCAGTACTATAATTATATGAGTTCTATAGTCAAAGGGCTAGATCTCTGATAATTTTGCATGAAAGTGATCAATTTTCAGAGAAAAGATAAAAGATCAAGAAATGCTCTTGAACTATAGAAATATGTATATTTCATGTTTCCGCTGAAATAGAGTTGATGATAATGTTATTTTCCAAACAGAGTTCTTTATTGCAATAGAAATATTATCATCATATTGTTTATGAGTTTTATGCATTGATTCTATTTCTGCCCAACGGTGATGTAGAATTAGTGTAGAAAGATGATGTTTTATTCTAATTCTGCCCAACGGTGATTTAGAATATAGAAGAAAGTTTTAAAGATTTAATGTGCATATCTTTAACCAGACCAACGTAGGGTTATTTTTATGCTCATTATTGTTTATTATTATTGAATATTTTCTCAGACAAAGATTCTCATGTTTTCATTCGTGAAAGAAAAGAATGGGTACTTGTGACCCGAAAGATGACCAAGAAAGGTCATAAAGTGAGAGAGTATGTTCTCTCTAAAGAATGACTGCAAAAGAAAAAGAATTCTTGGATGTTAATCCAAGAATACAAATAGATCATCGAGAGTCTTGTTTGACAAATGTCTTTCATGTACTCTCCATGCAGAAAACAAATAAATCATTCAGAGTTTTGTTTAACGAATTTCTTTCATGTACTCTATGTGAAGAAATTTTTTAAACGAGCAACATGAATGCTTAATTTGACTAACGTTGGATTAAGCATGTGTATAAAAGAGTATTCAGATTTATTTCTGAATTTGATGATTGAATATGCAGTCTAAAGAGCCAATTGTGCCAATTGTGGCATCTGTGTTTCTTAATTACCCGCATGACGGGAAAAGACGATAATAATACCCACGTGGTGGGAAAAGTCTGGGAAAATACCCGCATGGCGGGAGAAAATTTTGACAAAGGACTTATTCTGTATGACAGAAGAAAGATGTGATGACTCATGTGTTTTTATATCGACCGCACACCTTGTGTATCATAGTTATAAAGCACTTAATGAGTCAAAAGAGAATAAAGTTACAAATGAACCTAAAGATAAGAATGTTATGCAAGTGTGACTTGCAGTACCATTGAGAAAGAACTCTTGTGAGTTTTGAAAAGGAATGAGGAAAAAGTACTCCCATACGTTAAAAGATAACTTCATATTGAATAAAGCAGATAATCAAAGTTTCGAAATTGTGGCAAAAAGGTTCTTGCCACATTTCGAGGGGGAGATAGAGAATGTTACAGAATAAACTCCCCTATACTTCAGATAATGTGATGCATATATGCATCTAAGTGATCTATGATGAATTGTGATCGTCTGGGAGTACGACGGTCACAATAATGATACCCCTAAAGTAAAAAAATAGATGTATTCTTGGATATTTTACAGCTCCGAAAGGAGACTAAGGACGGTACTCAAAGTGCCATAAAGGTTAACAGAATAAACCCAAATAAAAAGGATTAAGGATACACCATTTTGGAGAAAATGGAGTAATCTGGGGGAGCATGGTATGAACATACCTAAGGCTCGAATAGATTTTATCTGGGGGAGCTTGTTGCTTTATAATAGAGATGAACAAGTAAACATGGATCTTGTGATTTAGGTCCTTGTAAGAGCTATTGCCTTTTGGCGATAGAAGACTACAGAATTAATTGCCTCTAGGCAATGACAGAGCAACATCCCCATATGAGAAAAACAGATGACTATAAAGTCTATATCAGAGAAATTTAAATGAAGGTTGATCCCACCTCATTTACAGAGATTATAAGCAGCGCTCAATCGATTTTGACAAGTGTCTACTTGTCTTAATGATTAGAGACTATGTGAATCCCGACGATGTTTGGGACTCATAAGTAATTTCCAATGGAGCCAAAACAGTAGGCTATAAAGGGTCTACAACGCCAATGTGACTCCAAAGGAAATATGTAAAAAGCGATTTTAAATCGAAAGATTTGCGCTAAGAGAATAAACAGATTATAATGAGTGATAATGGCACATAATGATCTGAGTTACATCAGATGAAAGTAAAGAACACAAGGGATCTTACGGACTAGAGCAAGTCTCTAGAATCAGAAGTTATTTTGGGTTAAAGAGAATGAGAGGACAATCGTTTTTCTACAAACTTATAGAATGGGAAATTCATTCCCTAATCCTGTGTATGTGGATGATATCCTACTTGCTAGTGGTGATGTCAATCTACTACCGGCAGAGAAAAGAAGTTCTTGTCCTCAAAAGAGTATTCTCGGTAGAGTGTCTCTCGTTAAAGTATCGAGATTTACTAAGAAAAGAAGAAAAGGGGTATTAGAAATATCGCATGGACATGCTGAGAAGAAGTCTCTAAGCATGCATGTCGAGAAAACCTACGCCTGTTCTTATTGTCAAGGGTAATGGAATTGGAACTTTAGTGTTCCAAGAGATAACATAGAACGGATCAAATGGATATGGTACCATGTGCTTCCGCTGTTGGTTGCTCAATATTACCCTGACAATTCATGTATCGGGTTGTTTTGGCAATGTCCAATCCAGATATAGATCACTGGAATGGAATCAAAGATATGGCCTCATGCTAAAAGAAACAAGTGCTCTCAAAAGGTTGTGAGTACAAAGATAGATCTATAAAGTGCTCTCAAAAGGTTGTGAGTACGAAAGAATTTGTGAAATGTATAGCGAAATCCACAATTGTCGCTAAATTTCACATTTGGAGTTTTTGTGTGGAAAATCTCCAAAGAATAAAGTTTGACATCATGTGATGTAAAGATATGTTATAGCATGATATGAGGCTGAGGGATAGGCAAAATGGTTAAGGAAACCTGTACCCGGAATTGATAATGGTTGACAACAGCAATAACCATTAAGTAATTCACTCCTAAGACAACGAGTCAAGTGTGGTGCCAAACACATTGACACAGAGTTATACGTTGTAAAGGAGAAAGTCCGGAATTATGTTGAAATGCTTGGAGCATAAGAGGAATAGATAAAAGAAACACACAAGTGTTTGCAGATCTGCTAATTAAAGGCTTACCGCCCAGTGTGTTTTGGAGAACACATAGTCGACATGGGTTTATGGTATAGTCTATATGATTTCCGGACAATAAAGAGGCCCAAAAGTAATATGATTTGTTTCAAAACAGAGACGTATATTGTAGCTGTCTGATTCTATCGGCAATTGAGCTGTGACGATGAAACATGCTCTATGTACTGATCCGTGATGAAACAAGTAAAGTACAAAGTATAAAGTTAAAAGTAAAAGTTGAGATCAAGGGGGAGAATGTTAGGTTGATCTCCTCTCCCGTGTGACCCAACGGTCACACCGGACCCTTGACCACGCCCTGATCGGGGCGTCCAACCGCATTAAGGTTGGTGGGCCCCTGTGACCCGCGCTACATAAAGGGTGGGGGGGTCGGTAGCACTGATCATGAGGTTCACCTGTGCGCCACCGCCCCACCACATCCCCTACCGATCGAGGGTTAGCGCGGTGCTCACGGGAAGCACCACCGACGCCACTGCCATCACTGCCGCCGTCCACCATGGCCGGCAGCACGAGCTCAGCATCTCAAGGAGAAGGTACCCGAACCTCCTCCTACCACTGTTTCTACACGCATTGATCTAACCCTAGACGATCCAGAGGATCTAACATTAGTTTCCTTAGACTGCGCTATGTTTGGTAGCAAAGTATTTGAAAACTACCGTAATTTAGCATGTAGGTAGGGTGAAGCTCCCAGTATTGCAAGGATGGGCATCCCCCTAGCTTGATTTGTGAAGAAAATTCAAGATGCATCTGTTCTTTATGAACATTTCGAATGGTCGTGCGCAGAAAATGGACTCTGTACGCATGAGATATTTATACTTGTTTCACTGAACACTGCGCAAAATCACTTCTGAACTAAAAATAAGGACTAGGCTTAGCCTAGGTGAAAACCAATTGTTTCTCTTTAAAATATCCAATTTTCAATCTAACAAAAACCAACTCTAAACAATGTCTGAGGTGGGGGTTTTAAGTAGGACTTAAGGGTATTTGGCCAGCTTATGGCGGGTGGCAGAAAACAACGCTGGTATGCGATGGTTCTGCTTCATGATTCTACTTTAGCTTTGTATATTTTATTTATCTTAAAATTTTGATTGTATTAATTCAGTCAATGTCTTTGGTTAAAGATGTGAGGACATGTTTCCTCAATTGGAGGAATGATGGTTGATAGCACCTCTTGAAAGATGTCAATTTGCTCTAGAAAATGACATCGCAATACTAAGTATGGAAGAAATGGTAACAATATCGGAGAAATTAAGAAAACTGGGAAGATGCAAGGTCATCGTTTATTCGTTTATAGCGTGGACACATTCTATGCTGTTATAGACTCTATGACCATCAATTGACAGTCGCTTTAATGAGATATCGTAAGGATTGATTCAAAACTTTTCTCGCCTTGACTCAACATACCATTTTATAGGTTCAATGTGAACAATATTGTTCTTCTTATAGAGATTTATCATCGGGATTCTGTAATTACGAGCATGAGAATACATATGATAAATTTGAGATACTAAGTATTCATATTTGGAGAATTGAGACGTAAGAGATTGTCTTGATATTTGAAAGGCACATCATGTTTCCTACGGTTTATCAGGTCATCGAGTGGAAACTGATTTTACGGATGGCGAAGAGAATAGTTGAAAGGACCTTCTCGATGATAAATATCATGAAGACCGATTTGTGCAACAAGATGACCGTGGCGGCTTCTGAATGACTTGATGATGTACTACGTCGAGCGAGGGATATTCAGAAGTCTTGATCAATAAAATCAGGAAAGGTCTTCAAAAAAAGATAGAGCTTGCCCGTTGCCTAGGACTTATAAACACCATTAAGATTCATTTTGGTAAATTATTAGGTACTACTAGTTATATTCAAATATGTTTCTTTTTCCACTAATAGAATATTTTAGAGTCATATATAGCTATTTGGTCTTTGCATCATTTTGGTAGGGTTGGCCCTAACACAGATTCTTTTCGTCCTACTACACTTCTTGTGGGTGCAAGATAGTTGTCTTTGACATATCAAAGAATTTTGAAGTTTTGAGTATATCGTGACTTGTTTACTAGTAGTGGCGGATCCAACGCTCTAGTTGCCCGGGCAGCTGGCCGGCTGGCCGAGTGTAATTTGATTGATATTTGACAAAGAATTAGCATCATAAGCCTTGGAATTAAGTGTTTGCCCGGGCTTTAAATTTCCCGAATTCGCTAATGTTTACTAGAGTTGTATTTATCAACACAAATTACCTATAGTTAGACAATTCCGTTTGTAACTCACGAGAAGAACAATCAATGTTTTTGTTTTCCCATTGGTCGGTTAATATTGTACGCCTTCATCTGAACAAGGGTCGAGCCAAAAGGACTTGAATATTTCATTGATTACGAATGGTGGGAACAATTTCCAAAAACAACATCACAAAAAGCAAAAATACTGGAGATCAGTCACCAACGATAGAGCTCAGCGCAGCCACCCTTCAACCATAAGAGTCGACGACAGATGACAAGAGCAGGTTGACGACAGCCAAATATGAGTCCCGCATTTCCATCTCCGCCGTCACCTTGATGGCCCAAGAGGGAGAACACCCCTATCGAGACCAACTTGATCGACCAGACACAACCGCCCTTATTGAGCAAGTCGCGGCAACTGCAACTCGATATGTCTTTTAGGAAGCCCCACTCAACACGATCGTAGGCTTTGTGCATATATAGTTTCATCGCACGGAACCCATTTCCCCCTTATCTTGTCCATTTTAGTGGGTGCGGACACTCATAATCGACCACCACGTTATCTGTAATTAGGCCCCTCGAACGAAGGCACTTTGTGATAGACCAACAATCTCTGGCCAAATAATATTCGCTAGCACCTTCGAAATTATTTTTATGCCTCACATTGCACGGACTTATTGGTTGAACTGAGTAATCAACCCAAAAAAAAAAATTTGTCCACGCGAGTAGCAAATAATCTCCACACAGAGACTAGGTGTTACGAAGTTCCCTCTCTCCCTCTTATCCCCTCGCTACAGTGCGCGGGAGGCGATAAGAAGGCGACCTCGACTTCCCCACCTCGCCGCCGGCCAGGCCGGTGGTTCCCTTCCTCTCCGCCTGCCGCTGCGGCGGCGGGAGAGTGGGGGAACCCCGGTCCTGCGATTCCGGCTAGTTTTCTGTAGATTAGGTGTGCGTGCCCTGCGGGCGGCGTCGAAGACGGTGGCGACGGCGTCGGCGTTCTGGGCTTGGTCCTCCCCCTCCTTTCCCCGTTTCGGCCTCGGCGCCGGGGAGGTCGTGGAGGTGGTGCGTCAGGTGGCTTCCCCCTCCTTTCTTTCTCCGGCCGACCGTGGTGGTGAGGGGAGAAGGAGGTGGGCGTTGGCAATCTGCTTTTGTTGGGTGGTGGTTCTGGAGGTCCTCTTCGTCGTTTTCGCTCTGGCCGGCCGTGGTGGCGTGGGGAGCAGCGGCTGGAGGTGGGTCGGTGCTGGTGCTGGTGGTCCTTGGCGTGGCGGAGGCGGCTGGTTGTTGGGTGGAAGCGGGAAGATGCTGTTGTGGTCGTGCGCGTTCTTCGAGGCTAGGTTCCGTCGCCTGTGGCGGACGGCTTCTACGACCGTCTACAAAGCGTGGTGGCGGCTTCTTCACGGCGGCTAGAGGTACGGCGTCTCTGGCGACGACTAGGAGGGTTGGGCGCGGCTGAGGATCCGATCGTGTTTCCTTTCGACGGCAAGGGTGGTTCTTGCACTTTTCAGGGGCCTCTTTGTAATTTCTGTTTCTTTGTGGTCCTTTTTGTAAAGTGTGTGAGCTGTCTTAATATTTGTTCGGATCCTTCCTCAAAAAGAAAAATAATAATAATCTCCACAAATGTAACGTGAGCAAACCAGTACGTATTACTAAGTATATCAAAGACACGCAATTCTGCGCTCTCTCCGCGCTCCAGTCACTGTAGATGCTACAATGTTGAACAGTGCCCGCGGCATTTTTACAAAAAAGTCCCTCCACTTTCTAGAAATTACGAACCAGTCCTTGCGTATATAAAACCAACCCGTAGCCACGAAAACCCTAATCCCCATTTCCATTCTCCTCCGATTCAGTCGCTCGCGAGAGAGGCGGCGCCACTCCGCCGCCGACGCACAACTCCTCGGCCCGTGCCGGCCTCCAGCCCGGCCGCCCGCACCGCCGCCAGCCCCCGCCGCGTCGCCCTCCAGCCCCGGCCGCCGGCGCCGCTCTCCATCCTCGACCGCCGCCGCCGCCCCGACCTGTCCTTCCTCCTCCACGGGAGCCTTCCTCGCTAGGAGGCGCGCGTGATGGCGTCATCGCCAGTAGGCGTGTGTGGATGGTGGCCGGTCGACGGCAGCCCATCGCGTGCGGATGGCGCTCGGGATCGATCCCAGAAGGCGGCTGGTCGACGGCGAGCTCCCCCGCCGGCCGTACCCATCCCTGCACGTTTCGCACCGGCCGCTACCGTTCCCGCCTCCCTACCAACCTCCGCCCTCCTCACCATGCACACCAAGCTGAGACGAATGACCTCCCGGCGCAGCAGCTCAAACACAACGACCAGCTCGCCCTCAACGACCAACGCAGACCCAGCATGACGACCAGCCGGGAAGCTGCTCAACTGGGCGTCCATGTGTTGCAGTAGCTGGACCAGCACGCCCGCTCCCTTCTCCCTGACCTTGGCTTCATCAGATCCGGCTCGACCACAAGGATCACAAGGAGGAGGAGTTCATCCTCAAGTTACAGTCAAAGGTACAATTACTAGATTTATGTGATGTTGTTATATGCTGGGTTTACAAATGAGATGACTGTTTGTATTATATGCTAGGTTTACAAATGAGATGACTGTTTGTATGTGATATTTGTAAAAAAAGATGATTAGGTATGTGAAATATGCAAATTAGATGTGAGATATGCAAAATTTTCAGATTGTATGTATATTAGATTTGCAGATTAGATGATACTATGGCAGAATTATAAAATTTCTAATTTTTCCTTGCAAATGGGAGGATTTCATGTATGTTACACACATTATTTCGTATGGCAGCACCATATGCATCGTCGAATGTGCTTATATGTAAGTTATTTTATTGTGAAAATAGATGTAAAGTCAATTTGGGATGACCATTACACCATTAGAAACTCCAATTAAATAGTTAAGAAAATAATGTGATAGTTAGTAAATTTGTTATGTTTTAGTGTCACTTCTTTTGCATTTCAAATTGTCACATCCTTTATGGTTAAATGTTCAGCTAAGAGAGTAGATGAAAGATGAATAAGAGGATCCCGACGCCCACACGCATTCTTGCTGCCGAACAGTGGACACGGAGTTGCAACCTCGCCTCCCTTTAGCATCTTGACTCTTATATCTCTTACTATTTCATCTCTCCAATATATTTGTTATTCCTGTGAGATGTTAGCTATTTGCTTCTAAAAGACCAATGTTTCAATACACAAGTATATGGGCCAGTTCTAATAATAAAAAGTTGTTGTGCATAGGATGCCATGGCAGAAAAACAAGAGTGTCGCAATGGCATAGCAAGAAACAGGGAAGTACAAAAGGTTATGACAATCATGGCAGTGAAGTCCACGTATTGAAGTTCTATAGCTGAAATCTAAAAGACATCTTGCAGTACTAAATAATGTATTATTTATCCAATTCCTCACTTCTGAAGCTTTTGTTGCAAAAACAGGAAAAGCAAGGTTCTGAATCTGAAGATTTGCATATTGTAAGCAAGGTACTCGATCTGAAGATTTGCATATTCTTTCATAAATATATTTCGTGCTTTGAATCCTGGATAGGGGAATTCTTTACGCTATCTTGCTAAATTATACAGTGGGCACTTTGTCATCCAATTTTTTTTGTTATATGTTACGTTGTTTGCCTTTTTTGTGTGAATTGGATACTGGATGTGGTTCAAGTACAGTTGTTAATTGCTTTAAGATGAGGAATTAATCTATTAATGTGCTGTTATGTTATCATGACGGTGGTTACATTATTTGCCTCCGGTCTCCTTTCAATTTTTTTTATTGCACCATTTGCTAAATAATTATGAAGTAACTATAAGCGATTGTGATATTCAGGATACACAGTGTGATGTAAAACTTTGCTTTAATTTATATGGTTGAATAAAAAAGGTATTTTCGATCTTCTCGACAGCTATTATTTCTTACCTACTCGACATCTGCACAATATTTATGCTAATGGTCAAATCAGTTGTTAGTACCTTGCTTGCTAATCATTCATTTTATTGATTCGACCTTGACTGCATGCACCTACATATATAACTTATTATAATTGTTACACATGTATTAGCTTTGAAACGGATCATGATTGTAGATATTATATCCAAGAAGACACTTGCTCTTTTATATATATGAAATTTGGCACGATAATTTTTGGTACGATTCTTTCTACATTTCTCTTGAGTAATCTCTGCTGATTTTTCAAGTCACTGAAATTAAAGATAAGATCATTAGGACGAACAGATAATTTGGTGCTGAATTTTACTCCACAAATGAAACTAATTTCGGGATAGTCTACATATCCATCGAGCTAACACCCCGGCGGCTGTGGCCTGGCGCATATGGTTTGTCGTCAGCTCCTGTGAAGAAGAGAAGACGAGGACACTATCTAGGTTATTGAAATGCCATCTATAACATGTTGACCTGCTACAGTATCTTTTTTGGTTATGTGCATCAATGCTTAGTAAGGTTTGCCATTCATTTCATGTTGGTCGATGATGGATAGGGCGCTCATTTCCTTTTGCCGCCGCTGAGATCCACGGGTCGGTGCCGCACATCATGATGAAGGTGTCGCCTATGTCGCCGTGGAGCTGGACAAAGTCACTGCCCGGGCACCGCCGTGCTTCCCACTGCTGTATATTTTTGTGTTCGTCGATTTTTATTTCCTCCTTCCTTCTGTCCAGTGAAGTGGGTGAGCTGATTTGGGGCTTTTCCTTTTTTTTTTCCATGCAGCGATTGGAAGGCGAGCGTGCGGAACTGAAGCATCCAATCTACTCCCCGCTATTTTGCTTTGGTGACTGGATTCTTTGATTTTGTTATGAGTAGTAGATCACTACATTATATAATACTTTCTGATTGACTGATTTTGTCTATTTTTGCTTTCTCCATAAATAAAACTGAAATATACAGGAGTGGGTGATTGAGTATAGGCCTCTAATTCACATTTTCTTTGTTTTAGTTAAGCTGGGAATTATACAGGACATGCCTTTTTTATTTTCATATATGATCTCTACTACGTGAAGTCCGAGTTTATATCACAACAGGTCTTCCATTGTAGAGTTGCTATATTTAGTTAACGGAATAGAAATATACAATTTATTTCACTAGGAATGTGCATAAATGTTAAGCAGAAGTATGTTTTATCTCACAGTGAGGTTCACAATGAGATATCAATACTTTTAGAAAGAGCAATATTCTTGCTCGATACAGTGTTTCTTATTACATTTGTACTACAAGATATCAATATTTACTCTAAAGGTCAGAAATATTTTTAAAAAGAGCAAATACTCTAACATTGAAATATCATTTTCTGAACTACACCGTGCAGGTTTGTTCCATTCAACAGGTCGATGGTGTTTTGGTTCATTTGTCGATGTTCATCCTTTGGTTTCTCAAATGACTGAAATCCAAATATTACATTACTTTACAATCAAGATGTCAGATGTAGTTTATGTTGTCCATGTAGCTCTTTCTATGTTAACTCTTTCTTAATTTTTTTTGTATTGGGTGTTTTACAGGACACAAAAGCATAACACAGATAATAGATCATGCTATTTATCTTACCATATTGGTGTATCTGTATACAGTATGTACATGTCTCCTTTTGACATTTTCTGTTATGTTCTGATGTGGTACATATTTGATGCCATGTTTCTGTCATGACTCATGTAGAACATAGATACGAAGTAAAAGAGAAGATCGACACTGGATTTAATGAGTTGGAGGAATTTGCAAGAGGGGATGGTGAGCTCGAGGCCTATGAGGTATTAAAAACTGATGATAAGATAGCCCTTGAGCGGATAAAACTGATGAAAGCAAAGCTACCAACAGAAGAATTTTAAGAATCCGAAACATATACAGTGTTGCGTTGAGTGATTGACCTGGTGAGTGGCATTTTCTATGGCAGGCATCCCGTACTATCTTTGTTCCTGGTTGTGATGGTTGAAATTCTAAAATATTGGAAACTATATATGTTCAAAGATCCTATGTGTTCTGGTTGCCATGGTAAACACTCTACCTCCATTGTCGTGTCATCTCAGGATACCGGTACTCACAATTTTTTTGAATTGGGGCACCCGTAAATTGTATTCGCTTTCCCTTGGCTACCAATTTCATGATTTATCTGCTTATTTTATCCATCATTATGCTTCCAGTAGGTAGTTGATGGGCTTTTAGTAGAGTTCTACCCTCATGCCATGGGATTGACATGCTTGCCTTTTTGGATGTACACATGGTTTGGGCAATGAAAGAATGCTTATGAGCTCACAAGTATATGAATTACACTGCCTATTTTTTGTTGATTGTGTTCTAAAGAGCAGAAAATATGACATGCCTTTAATATTTATTTTCTTCACTTGTACCATCTCATGCCTGCAGATTTTATTTCATGTTTCTGATCCTTTTTGGTGCCTCGTTTACTAAAGTCTAATAGTCCAGACATCTTATTTACATTGCTTCTTGACTTCTGTCTCATATAAAGTGATTACACTGTCCTCTATATTATCCTACCCAAGGATGATTGTATTTATTTAGAGGGAAAATAATCATGTATTAAAGCCATTCTATTTTATGGCCTTCCATATTTTGTTATAAAACTCGAATGGAGTAAGACATTTAAATATTAGAGAAATCTGTACTTCACAAATGGAATTGTCACTGTATGCTTCGGCCAACCTATTACGAAGGATACTGACCAAAATAACAACCAACTTTATAGAAAACAAATGTTTCATTTATGATTGAAAGGTTTAAGAGATTTCCCCACACAATCTTTCATGTCCTCAAGCTTGCACATTCTAGGTTAACTTGAGGTTCTTAGCTCTCCTGTTTTGGAGCACAGAATAATAAGTACAAAACTTACATATGACATTTTTACCAGGTGCAGATTTAATATTTCTATTCTGCAGTTCTGTGTAATCGTCATAGCCTTACTGAAATTGAAACTTTCCACTTGGATTTGGTTCTTAGAAGGTCCGTTAAGTTGTATTCTTTTGTTTGAGGTATATTATATTATTCATTTGCATGAAATTGCAATTTGGATGAACAACATCAGAATACCAAACAAAATACACCAAGGGCGCGGCTAATTCAACTAGTATCAGTATATGCACGCACCGGACCAGTGGCCCACGCGACAAGGAATAGACCCCAGGGCCAAACGTTCGAACGTACGTACGCACGTAGTACCGCATGAACGTACGTACGTGCTCTAGTACATATACACGAAACGTCGGCCTTTGAAGCCAGCCAGCCAGCCATCCACTCCAGCCGTGGCACGGCGGGATCGGGCCCGCGGCCGGCATTGACTCCGCCCGTTACCGTTGCCGGACGTTACACCAGCCAGCCGAAACGCCGCCATTTATGGCTCGCTTCCTGCATGCCCCCACTCCGTCCCAGACCGCACACCGGATCGGAGGCCGGGGCCGTTCGGGCATTTCGTACGTGGGAGAGAGGAGAGGGGACCGTTCCGGCAATGCGTCGGATGGATCCACAAAAAGACCGCCCGTGAGAAGTCCCCGTCACGACTCACACGCACCCCCTTTCCGGCCCCTCATCCACTTTTTTCCACGCCAATACTAGCTCCTTCGTCTACCTCCGCAGCTAGCACGGCTGACAGCGAGCGCCGGCCGGCCGGGGTAATTGATCGCGAGGTAAATTAAAAGAGATTTCGTGCAGCCAGATCCGTAGTGGGGTACGTACGGGACGAAACAGCGAGCCGGAGCGGCCGTCGGTGTCGTCGGCGGTGGGAGCCATTTGACTCCAGCGAGCCCCGTGTTGATTTTTCCTTCGTTTCCCCGTGTGCCCCTGTTAGTGTTATCTGCTCTCTCTCTCGCTCCCCCGTAGACGTCGACCTCCCACACATGTCCCGCTTTATCTAGCACGCTCACCCTCGCCGTCTTCCCTAGTTATATCCACACCCAAAGCTGCCAGCCTCCCAACCCCTCCCCTCCCTTCTCCACTCTCCTTCCACCACTTCATGCCATCCACCTCGCTCGCTACTGATCGATAGTCAGGGGCGTCGCCATCGCCGCCGTTGTGACGCAACGGCGGCTGTCTAGTTACCCGGCCGGGAATCCAGATCGGTCGCATCCTAGCTAGCGGAAGCATCTCCGAAAGCCAGAATTGGTGATATCTCGCACGTCGCGATTCTTTCCTTCTTTGCGCGCTGCCGCCATGATTCCCTTCCATCTTGCCGCCCCTCTTACCATGTATAGCGTCCAGCCCTTTTAATGCATGGAGGAGTACTCCTCTCTCTGTCCTCGTAAAAAATCTGATAAATCGTCGGGATCGGGGAGGATCGCCTAGCTGTGGTTGGTAGGAGGATCAATTCCCGGGATTTTTAGCCCGAGAAAAAGACGAGTGTTTCCCTCTCATACTTCCCTCCTTTGTAGCTAGTCATCGAGGTCTGGTCTTGTGACAGACAGATGAGCTTCGGCGGCATGTTCGACGGCGCCGGCTCCGGCGTCTTCTCCTACGACTCCGGCGGGGGTATGCACAACCCCGGCCGCCTCCTCCCCGCGCCGCCCATGCCCAGACCCGGCGGTGGCGGCTACTCGTCCTCCACCGGCCTCTCCCTCGGCCTGGTAGACTTATATGGCTTCAATTCGTATACGTTGTTTATTGGTCTTAATTGTTCAGTTTTCTATCCTTTGCTCCCTGCAGTGTTTAATTGCGTTGAATTTTCTTATTAGCAGGCGAACATGGAAGGTGGGCAGCTTGGTGATCCGAACCGCCATGGCGGTCTGCTGGGGAGCACCGGCGGCGCCGGCGCCGGCGACGGCGACTCGCTGGTACGCGGCCGCGAGGACGAGAACGACAGCCGGTCCGGGAGCGACAACCTCGACGGCGCGTCCGGCGACGACCTCGACCCGGACAACGGCAACCCGCGCAAGAAGAAGAAGCGCTACCACCGCCACACGCCGCAGCAAATCCAAGAGCTCGAAGCGTAAGCACCCAATCTTGACTTTTCGTTTTTTTTTTGGGGATTTTGGTCGAGTGATTTTCAGACCAAAAACCGGTTTGCTGACGAATTGGCGTATTTGGCGCGCAGTGTGTTCAAGGAATGCCCGCATCCCGACGAGAAGCAGCGCATGGAGCTCAGCCGTTGCCTCAACCTGGAGAGCCGCCAGGTCAAGTTCTGGTTCCAGAATCGCCGCACACAGATGAAGGTTCGTTCGTTCAGACAGATCGATGATCCATGCCCATGTGTTTGTTTCCACGTGTTGATCGATCTGACAAGGTATCGTGTTGATGGATGTCAATGGCAGACGCAGATCGAGCGGCACGAGAACGCGCTGCTCCGGCAGGAGAACGACAAGCTGCGGACGGAGAACATGACGATCCGTGAGGCGATGCGGAGCCCGATGTGCGACAACTGTGGCGGCGCGGCCGTGCTGGGTGACGTGTCGCTGGAGGAGCAGCACCTGCGCATCGAGAACTCGCGCCTCAAGGACGAGCTCGACCGCGTCTGCGCGCTGGCCGGCAAGTTCCTCGGCCGGCCCGTCTCCGCCATCTCCTCCCGATGAGCCTCCCGTCGTCGCTCCAGAACGCGTGCTCCGGCCTCGACCTCGCCGTCGGCACCACCAACGGCTTCATGGGTGGCGGCTCGGTGCTGCAGTCCATCCCTGACCTGATGGGCGGTGGCTCCGCGGGCATGCGCATGCCCGGCGGCATGATCGGCGGCGGCCTGGACGACGGGACCGGCGCGGGCGACGCCATCGACCGGGGCGTGCTGCTGGAGCTCGGGCTGGCGGCCATGGAGGAGCTGGTGAAGGTGGCGCAGGTGGATGACCCGCTGTGGCTCCCCAGCCTGCAGGACCGCGGCGGGTTCGATAGGCTTCAGGATAGCGGGTTCCAGACGCTCAACTTGGACGAGTACCGCCGCGCGTTCCCGCGCGTGCTCGGCCCCAGCCCCGCCGGCTTCGTCTCCGAGGCCACCCGCGATGTCGGCGTCGCCATTGTCAGCAGCGTCGACCTCGTCAACAGCCTCATGGACGCGGTACGTACAATACTTCGAGAAGAAATAAGGCACGGCTTAGGTTTAGTGATCGACCGGTGCAACTAAAATGAACGTGCCGTGGCAATGCGATGCAGGGTCGGTGGTCGGAGATGTTCCCGTGCGTGGTGGCGCGGGCGAGCACGATGGAGATGATCTCGAGCGGCATGGGCGGCACCCTGAGCGGCTCGATCCAACTGGTGAGCACGCACGCATGCACGCACAGTTCGTCGTCCACATGCACTCCCGTCTCGTGTGCCTGACAAAGTACGTTGCGGTGCAGATGCGCGCGGAGCTGCAGGTGCTGTCGCCGCTGGTGCCGATCCGGGAGGTGACGTTCCTTCGGTTCTGCAAGCAGCACGCGGAGGGGCTGTGGGCCGTGGTGGACGTCTCGGTGGACGGCGTCCTCCGCCCCGACGGCGGCGCCGCCACCGCCCCGGCGGGGTACATGGGCTGCCGCCTCCTCCCCTCCGGCTGCGTGGTCGAGGACATGCGCAACGGCTACTCCAAGGTACGCTCGCACATCCAATGTACCGACCCATCCGTGCCGTCATCAACCACACGTACACGCGCTACCCGTACGGCGGTTGCGCTCCTCGATCGGCTTAATTCGCCATGGCCGCCGCCACCGCCAGCACCATGAATCGGTTGCCAGTGATAGGCACTGTCAGTATGTACGCACACCCGGGCGCATTAAGAGCAGGCATGTACACGCACGTCCCGGTATTCTATGCCTTCGCAGAAGGCTCTCTCGCCGTGCGACGGGCCGAGACGTGCACGCGCAGGATCAGTCGATCGGTTCCCGTGCCGCCTGCTTGCCGACGACTCCGCCGTATTTTTTTTATAAACTCCGGCCGCCGTGCATGCTTCACATTGTTTTAGTTTCTCGATGGCAATCTTCAACTGTTTCGATGCTTCTGCAGGCCGCAGCAGCCCACCGTATTCTGTGCTTCCGTGCGCGCGAAATGCCTGGATAGTATTTTAGGGTTTTGTTTAATCAATCATGCGCGGCCTCGACTGGGCATGATGAATTACAGTACTTAACTATTTTGAAGCCTGTTGACGCCCACGTGACACCGCAGGTCGCTGGAATCCAAAACCTAAGCATTGCATATCTACAGGCAGATTACGAGCGACCCCTCCCACTGCACGATCGTGTACTGCATGCGCGCGTCTCGTGTCTCTTGTTTTCTAACGCGCCTCTGATCTTTCTTCCCTCTCGTGCTACTGTAGTTTAGCTAGGGTTTTAATTTGCAGTGGTCAAACTGTGGTTTCGTCCGCCTGAATCTCTGTATCATCTTTCTGCACTCCACTACACTGATGATATCATGATCAACAAGTCACCGGAGCTAGCATCAACATGCACGCTGACGCTAGCTGTTGCTGTCATAGGCGGACCCAGGGGGTGGGCCAGGTGGGCCGTGGCCCACCCAGAAATCTGTGAAGATTTTCCACTACCTCTAATCTGATGTTCAGATCGTGGCCTAGTTTGGCTGTGTGGGCGTTTTTTCTTTCCGATCATTGCTTCCTGGTTGTGAGGGCGAGACGGACTCGTTTCCTCTGTTTGTGGATTCTGTACGAGACTCATCGCGCTCCCCTCAATTATCGCCGGCGTATAGACTTGATCTCTTCAGTTCTTGCCTTCTCTCTTTTTTCATCAACGTACGTATACTGCTTCCTTTCTCTTCCAGTTTTTAACGACAATATATAGAATGTTCCCATATACGTAGAAAATTTCCAAAAAAGGAAGTACATAAATCCTAAAGGCTCAGAGGGCAAAATTTAAAAAAAAATCTAAATTTTGAATCAAAAATGCCGGTGAACCGAAAAAAAACTGAAATTTGGGTGAACCGAAAATAATAATGAAACTTACCTAAAGGCTTCAGAGTGATTGGAATCATGCACATATGAAACAAACGTATTGAATTAAATTTTTGTGAATCAACTGCCTATTTATACTAATAGTTCGGCAAAAAAAACCGCGATGCGGAAATTTTGTTACGGTGTGCCCACCCTCCATTTTTTTCCTGCGTCCGCCACTGGTTGCTGTTGATGGCTGGCGTCAGGGGGTCACGCGGCTTGTCCTCTTGCTTGACGTAACATATGTTGCACGTCCGTCCTTTTACTAGCTAGCACCGCTGCGTTGTCCATCGATCAATCTCACCGGCCGGCCTCCGGCGCCATTACTGCCTTGTCGCAGCAAGTGGCCGGAGCCAGCGGGGAAAGAAAGCTGCATGCATGGCAGTAACTGACGCCATCTATCTGCTGTTACAGGTCACGTGGGTGGTTCACGCGGAGTACGACGAGTCCGCGGCGCACGAGCTGTACCGGCCGCTGCTCCGCTCCGGCCAGGCCCTGGGCGCGCGCCGCTGGCTCGCCTCGCTGCAGCGCCAGTGCGAGTACCTCGCCATCCTCTGCTCCAACCCGCTCCCGTCCCGCGGCGACGGCCGCCACGAGGCCATCTCGCCCGTGGGGCGCCGCTGCATGCTCAAGCTGGCGCAGCGGATGGCCGACAACTTCTGCGCGGGCGTGTGCGCCACGGCGGCGCAGAAGTGGCGCCGCCTCGACGAGTGGCGCGTCGAGGGCGGGGATCAGACCCGCGGCACCGGAGAGGACAAGGTGCGGATGATGGCGCGCCAGAGCGTCGGCGCGCCCGGGGAGCCACCAGGCGTCGTGCTCAGCGCCACCACCTCCGTGAGCCTCCCCGGCACGCCGCCGCAGCGCGTGTTCGACTACCTCCGCGACGAGCAGCGCCGGGGCGAGTGGGACATTCTGGCCAACGGCGAGGCCATGCAGGAGATGGACCACATCGCCAAGGGTCAGCACCACGGCAACGCCGTCTCGCTCCTCCGTCCAAATGTAAGTATATCCATTGCTCATTCCATGCATGTGCAGCTAAAATTAATTCTTTCCACTATTTCTCCTTTTACACATCGCAGTTCCTTCTTGCTGTAGCACTATTTCTCTCTCATCAATCTCTGCTTGCTTCTTCTGACACTTTTCTCCGGAACTAATTAAAACGTCTGTGCTTCTAACATTAAATAGTGGCAATCCTGCAAACCAAAACAATGATAGCTTTTGGAGATGTTTTGACAAGTGCTACCACCTCTCCTAGTACTGTACCACATGTTGCAGGTTCAATGGCCTTTATTGGTGATGCATGGGTGGGCCGGGGGAAGAGGACGAAGTAGAAAACTTCCAAGGAATTATTGGGCTGGCTAGACGAACTGGGGTCTCGGGGTAGCAGTAGGGTTGACATTTTGTGAGAGAAAGCTAGCTGTGAACTTTTCCCTACGTTTGGAGGCATGCAGCCATGCAGCCTATCTGCCCTTGTCCTTGGCTTGCCCACCAAAGCGTGTCAGCCTTGTCTCTATCTTCTCTTTGCCTTTTCAGATCTGTTTTATTTATTTTACCGGACCATTAATTCGCTTTCTGTGTAAAGCTAGGCGCATGTTTCTTGATTGATAGACAAATCTTTGCCAGCTTATTTGTTGTTTTGGACCTTCCTTTTGTGCTGCATTGTTGTTTTGGAGTAGTACTGCAAATGCATTAACACTACTATGTCTGAAAGCAATTGAATGTACAGTTATATCCATGTGAGGTGCATAAATGCTACTCCAATTAAGAGCTGTTTGGAAAGAGAAATGTTACTTTCTGTTGATTCTTTTGCATAGTACCGCCAATGGTTGATATATTTTTTAGACCAAAGGAATGGTTGATATATTTCACCAATCTATATTGCAGGCGACCAGTGGGAACCAAAACAACATGCTGATCTTGCAGGAGACGTGCACCGACCCGTCCGGCTCACTGGTGGTGTACGCCCCCGTGGACGTGCAGTCCATGCACATCGTCATGGGCGGCGGCGACTCGGCCTACGTCTCCCTCCTGCCCTCTGGCTTCGCCATCCTCCCCGACGGCCACAACACGGCCGACGTCGCCCCTCCGGACCAGGACTCACCGAGTGTTCCTGGTGGTATCATCGGCTGCAACGCCACTACCGGGTCGCTCGTTACGGTGGCATTCCAGATACTGGTGAACAACCTGCCGACGGCCAAGCTCACCGTGGAGTCGGTCGACACCGTCAGCAACCTGCTCTCCTGCACCATCCAGAAGATCAAGTCCGCCCTGCAGGCAAGCATCATCTCGCCCTAGCTCCCTTGCTAGCGGGCATTTGACATGGATTCCGGCCAACACAGATACAACGCCGGCCGGATGCCATGTCAAATGTCTAACTAGCCTGGTCAGGTCGTGTGAGATTACAAAGCGAGAGGAAAAAGAAGACTTGAGCAAACCTCAGACCATACCGGCATTTTACAGAGAGCGAAGGGAATGCAGAGAGAACAATAATAAATTACAGTGTGTGGAGATCGAATTAAAATATCGATAGAGGAAAGTGAATGGGGCGTGCGATGCAAAGGGATTAAGTCAAGAACGAACCGTGCGCTTGGCTTGCACTAGCTGATGTGGTGCATGGTTCGGGTATTGACTTGAACTCTGGTGAGAAGAAACCCTAGGGCTTCGTTTACTATATATTAGTGGTGTGCTTAGTTAATCTATGGTTATGTGAAGTTTTCACGTTCTTAGCTCTCCAAAACGGGAGAATATATATTGTTTGAGTTTGTTTAGATTATGCAAAAATGTTGGTCTGTGTTGGTATAGTGTCTTTTGATCATGTACTTGGTTAGTTGATTGTGTTATTATTGTGTCGTATTTAGTCTGTGTGAATCTTCTAAATAGTAGCCGGGCGGAAATCTTAGTCCCCGCAACATACAAAGAAGTAGAAACCTTGACATAACCATAGATTAATGAATTTAGTCATGTGAAAGTTTAACATTTCGTAAAATTAGTTTAGCATTTCGCATATACCTCTACTACTTAATATTATTAAAAATCAAGTAAAAATATGTTCTAGTACCACACCTCAAATACTATGTGTTTATGTCCATCATGTACGTTCTCCCTCCGTTCACAATTCTCCTGCATTTTAGTTTTAGTCATCAAAGTCAAACTTTGTAAAATTTGACCAAATATATAAATAATTAAAATATAATTTAATCTTACTATATAATCATCATAAAATATATGCATTTGATATTATAGATGTTCATATATTTTTTCCTATGTACTTGGTCAGGCTTTTTTAAAAACTCACAGTGTAAAAAAAAACACAGTGAGTATTGACCTACCAAGGAAGTAATTAATATACTATTTTTTATTTGGGTACTTGGTCAGGCTTTGCAACTGATCTTTATCTATAAATCGTGTTGCCCGAAAGTTGAAACACTTGCGCATTCCTACTTTCATGCATGACTGAACCCTCATTAAGTTGTCTACACTCTCAAATGCTTAATTAAGATTTTTTTAGATTTATGCTCACAAAGCTGTACTAGCAACAGGTCGAGAGATTACGTACACTACAATTTCTAGTACAAGTACACAGACCTTTATGTTGGTTCGTCATTCATTCCACACACATACCTAACGTTTCAGCGTACGAGAACGTACAAGACTTTAGCATGCTTGTGGATAGGGATGAAAACGGAGCAGATACGGACGGAACTGAGTGGTGCCACATTTTTTTTCATATTATTTTGCGGAAGCGGAAACAAATACAGAAACCCCGAAAACAAATACGGAAACAAATATTGTCGGAAACAGATATAAACCGAATACGGTATGGAGACGGAACAGAAAACAGATATTTACCGGAACCGAGAGATGCCTTAATTAATTAAGTAAAAGCCAAGCAAATCAACAAAATTTTCTAGTTTCTAAGATGAAATAAAATCATAAGGAAATATCCTGATTATATAATGTGGTGTGCAACATTAAAAATATCTACTATCATCCCTATCCCTAGTGTAACACCGAAATGGAGAACTAAGAACGACCCAACGGAGAGATGATATGTAAATACATAGGTCATAAACATGGCAGCTTCACATTCTTTTCATTTTTATTCAGCTCTTAGGTTGTGCCTAAATTTTCTCATTAGAATTTTCGTGCCTGTTGGATTTTGAAATCACCGTGTAACAAAAAACAGAAAGTTCCGTATTACCGGAAACGGAATTTCCGTTTCCGCAGTCGTTCCGCCGGAATACGCTGTTTCGTTTCCGTTTCCGTTTCCGCATAAAAGTTTCCGTTTCCGTTTCCGTTCCGCAAAATTCCGTTTCCGTTTCCATATTTCCATTCCGTTTCCATTTTTCCGCGGAAAAGTCGGAAAGATTCCGTACCGTTTTCATCCCTACTTGTGGATATAGATATACGTATGAATCACAGACGTACTTATATTCACAAGTTTGATCCATCTAAGAAGCTACACCAACCAAATTAGTTGCACACGGCCGGCCGACCGGTCACGTTGGGACTGGTGGATCAGCCAAAACGGGTATCATATGCGTTACGAGGCGGAACCTAGCTAGCTAAGACCATCCGCACCGTTGAATCAATTAAAAAAAAGATCGAAAGCTTCGAATCACTTCACTTTTACGCCAGTGCTAAAATCACATTCCATTAGAGGCCATGGTGATTCATGCACCATGAAAACACAGACAGAAATATAGCACATGAGGATTCTGGAAAAAAACCTTCCTCCCGGGTCGCTCTCCTGGGCGACTCCGGAGGCGACCCTAACCCTAGCCTGACTTCCGCGCCTCCTCCTTCCCGCTCCCTCGCCGCCGCCGGCGGTAACCGCTGGGCCGAGCCCGTGCGGTTGACGGTGGCGGCGAGGCCCCCTCCTTGCGCAGCTGGCTGGTGGAGCAAGGGAACCGCTCGGGTGGTGGTGCGGTTGCGGAAGGCGATGATGCCCTCTGTCGCAGTCAGTAGGGTTCTGGCTTTCGCGGTGGTGCTCGTCTCTCTTCTCGGTTCGGTGGTACGGGGAGTTTCGACACCGGGGTGTGGCGACCCTAGACAGTGGAACCGCGTCGGTTGGCGGACGTGCCGGCGGTTCTGGTCCTGGTCGGTGACGGCGGCCATGCGGGCGGCGTGGTGATTGAAAAGGGACTTCTCGTGGAAGTGGTGCGGATGTCGTCCTCGGCGGCGTTTCAAGCCCTGGGTGGGAGGCCTTGAGTCATGTCGAAGGGAAACTTTTGTCCGGGATCTCCCCGGACTGCGGGGGCGACGTCCATGGACGCCGTTTCCTTCTTGAAGGCATCATTGCGGCTCTCTCGGTCCTCCTACGTGCTCAGGGTGAAAATACAGACCCTCGGATCGGGCGCTGGCGGCGCTTTGGTGTCGTGCTCTTCTTGAAGACGCCGCCTTGGAGCACACGAATGGTTGCTTCCCGGAGGTTGGGAGGCATTGGCTGCGGGTGGCAGCCTCTTTCCGAGCTCTCTCTGGTAAGGTCTACAACTTCTTCTGCACATCGGCGTTTATTGCTTGCGGCTACCTGGTGCATGTCTTCAGCTTTTGTGGTAAGTGGCGGTGTTCGTCGGTGCTCGCTTGTAATCTCCTTGGCATCCCTCTTTGAGGCCTCCCTGTTGAGCCTCTCTGCAGCTTTGTGGTCACTAGCAGCGATGGTCGATGGTCGCTTGTAATCTCCTCGACGTCCTTCTTTGAGGCCTCCCTGTTGAGCCTGTCTACCTGTGTGGATAGTGGCGGTGGTCTTCAGTGTTTACCTGTAATCTCCTAGCTTGTGTGTGTGTGCAGGGTTATGTTGTATGTTGGGTTCAGCACTTTGTATTTTACTCGCCATTTGGCGTTATTAAATTAACGTTGGGCCTTTTCGGCCTTTTATCTAGCCGAACTTGGCTAATTTGACACAGGGTCCGGTAAGCCTCATTTGTCCTCTCCCACAACCACACCTCCCTGTTCTAAAACCTCTAATCCAGGCAAAAATATGCACGTATTCAGAAATATTTAGCACACATTTATCACAAATTCATCACATATTTAGCACAAATTTATCACAAAGTCATCACAAATTCAGAAATGAGTCAATCACACCCTTTTTCTTGGCCATGGAGAATCTACTTGTCATCACCAGATTTTCTCTTCCCCTTGTCATTTTCTGGGTTGGGTACCCCTTCAATATGCTCCAATAATGGGCCAACCTAAATGACCTTCTCAAGTTGATGATACAAGATAGTGCCCGACTCCATCTAGCAAATAAACAAATACTCAACACATAATTAAAAGTGAAGCAAATGAAAAAAAATGAAGCAAACAAAACTTACATTTTGCACTTGGTCATAGAACCCACAAATTTGTTTAGAGAGTTTTGGATGCATGCCTATCTATGGCGGATAGACTCATTCGGTGCGCGTGGTATGGATTGTATGTGGACGTGTAAACGTGATAGATTTTTGCCCAAAAATCTGAGGTCTTTGTTTCATCAACGGAATCCATTCTTGTGGCCAGCAAAAATTTGCACAATAACTCATCCTCATAGATAGAGCAGAGCCTAAGTCTCAATAGCTTTGGTCAGACAAAAGGATGTGTATGCAGAACGCCAACTCTCGGTAACGAGAAGCGCTCGACAAAGTCGCAAAAAAACTCCCTGCAAAATAGATCTATCGGTAAAGGTGGTTGATGGAAAGGACACGATGCTCCACTTTGTTGATTGACAAGACACTCAGAAAGTTGTGACTTTTTTCTTCAAGTTTTGTCACATAGATGCATCTTTGCATGGTAAATAATATTGAAAATAAAAGGATTTTCAACCTTTTGTTAAAATGTTTTTTATTTCATTTTCCAAGTGTAAAAAATGGGGGTTTTATGAAACAAGTGCAAATAATGTGGTTCCAAATAACATTATTCAAATCTTTATACAAAGTAGACCTTATTGAATGGTTAATTGTAAATATTTTCATTTTTCTACTTGTCTAGCTACTTTTCCCATTTACATAAAGTTTGAGCGATTTATTGAAAGTAATTCAAGTTTTAGTTACAAGTGTGTTATGGTTTGGTGCTGCTAGTCTTCATTAACATTTTTGTCACTTCTGAAGAGCATGTGCGGAAGAGGAACAGAGTATAAGAGCAACTCTATCAGATCCCGTATATTGGGCTGAACCACAAAATTCTGGCCAATTTGCGGTTCTTGACCCCAAAAAATGCCGCATTGTTTCTTCGTTACCAAATTCAGCTCTGTGTTCAGTCATTGAGCTGCTAGTCTTCCTTAACATTTTTGTCACTTCTGTCTTACTCCCATAGGTTGCCATTGATTCGGTGTGGATGCTGTGAAATTCGGCTGTGTTCTTCCTGGTGCCGATCAAGGACTTGGAGAATGGGAGGATCAGTTTTTTCCAGCGACCAGCGTGGGCAACGGTTCGGCAAGAAAGAGGACACCAGTTTACTGTTGGATTCAGACGAAATTGTTGACCTCCGAACATTGGGGATGGGCACGGCATGTCGGTAAGGATGTAAATGGCAGTGGCTCAAGGTCGCGGCCAGGGCGGCTGAAATCGAACCAGCTCGAGCTCATTGGTTCGGCCATGGCGGATACTGTGAATTCAGAACGATACTGCGGAAAAAGCAATGGATCTGTCGGACCATGCTGCAAATCAGACTAATTTGAGCAGCAGCTATGTTCTCGTCTTGTGGTTCTTGCCTGTGAAAGTCGGGGAAAGTGAAACAGTGGGGGAGAGAGAAAGCAATGTGAGCAGGCCAGGAGCTAGGTGGCGTATAGCGGCACCACGAAAACCATTTAAATCCACTAAATAATATATGGCTGCCACATAATCCGGTTAATCTTTAGGTGGCTGAGGTGGACACGTCCAAAACGTCCACCGAGCTGACCATTTACATCCTGACATGTCGGGCTCGCTCACTGCTGCACATGCTCGCGACTTGGCCGTGTGAAGCAAATTAGCCCGTAACTAAACAACAGACGTCCTTGGTCGTCTCCCCTCTCTCGTCTACAGTGCAGGGGCGATTTCTGAAACCAACCCGTCAAGCCACCTTGCTCGCCGGTGAATCGGGGTTCCCTCGCCCTCCGCCGGCCGCTCCGGCGGCGGGAGGACGGGGAACCACGATTCCAGGCTTGTACATAGCGTAGGTCTTGGTAGGTGCCCGGCTGGCGGCGGCGTGGAGGTGGCGCTGCTGCGGGAGCGGGTTTTGCTGTCGGGGTGCTTCCTCTCCGGCGTCGGTGGTCCTCGGAGCTCCGGCGCGGCTCCCCCGACTTCTCCGGCCTCGCGGATCCGTGGATCTGCCGAGTCCTTAGTGCCCTGCCCAGGCCCGTGTCGACGGCGGGTCTGGATCCTGAATAAGATGTGGAAGACGACGTTCAGAAGATTCGCGACGGAGGTGGTGGTGCAGGGTGTAGGCTCCCCGGAGCCGTTGTCCGGCGACTTCCCGCTTGCCATGGGGCTGGCTCCGCTCAACCAAGGTCTGAGGAGCAGCGGCAGCGGCGCGTCACCGGCTCGTTCTGCCCTCTGGCGATGTCGAGATCCAGATGTGGAAGAAGGAGGACTTAGTTGTAATTCTTCTTTTTCTTTGGATCTTTCTGTAAGAGCGAATGGTTTAATATAATAGTCTTTCACCCGCAAAAAAAAAAGCAAATTAGCCCGTCCATGTCACACGTACACTTTTTTTCTTGTGGGGGATATCACACGTACACTGTTCATCTCGAGAGCTAGTGTTCACATGTAATCACTTAGTAGCATCAAAAGATTTCCTGAAACGCTTTCACCCGCACACACAAAAAACAATTGTGCAACGAAACTGTACTACTGGCGACAATTGTTTCAGTATTGCCAGATGCAGAGCTACAAACTTGCAATGGCTTGCAACGAAATCCTTCACGTGTTGCAATTGTGCAACTCGCGAACAAAAGGGTAGCAGAGAGAAAAGGGAGTAACTGACAGTTACTGCGGCCTGTCGTCATCACCAGATCGCTGAAAAGTGAGGACAGGCTACTGATTCAGGCGCACTGCACTTGGGCAGAGAAAGATGCAGAAATACACACTCGGAGTAGCAAATACTGACAGTCCCGAGTTCATTTTCCGTGATAACCGGGGGTCGTATTGTGGCGTTCCAAAACGGGGTCTTGCCAAGTTGCCATGTTGGTCTCCACACAGCTCTATCACATACAGTACTCTACTAAGTTCTGCATAAGACGGAGATTGATTAACATGTAGGAGTACACGTTTTGTCAACACTCAAACAGCAGGCGTTTAATCCCAAAAACAGCAGCATGTGTTACTTAGCTGTGATGACAGAGCTGCTGTAGCGGGCTGACGGCTTGCTGTGCTTGTTACGTTTTCACGTGGACCTGTTCCCAAACCTACCACCAGCCATTATTTCTTTCCTGAATCCATCAGAGGCGCCGGGTTAGCAAACAGCAATACGACCTGCATCCTTTTCAGGCAATATCAGTGCATTTGCTGTAATGCGACGACCGGTTCAGTGAGAGGAGCTGCTTGGAACTGGGCACTGATGCAGCATCTAGACTATGGGTTTGACACAACAAGGACGAACCGACGGAGACGAGACAGGTTCGTTTCGATGCCACTTCAGTAAAGGTTTGCAAGCGAAGCACCATTGTAGGTTGAACTGACTGGGACAAGAGGACTAGAGGAGGCACCGTTTTATCTAATTTGACGGACGGCAACAACTTCAGTAATCCATAAATTAACACCGCTGGTACTTGCAAGAGAAGATTTTTGTTTTGGTTAGATCGTCATATGAAAACGAAAAATTCTGACTCTTCAAAAGCCAGGATATCCAGTGATGCACCTAATATCAATTAATAACCTCTAATAATGATGGTTTTCCCTCGAGCCAAACACGCTCCCTGGATCAATCCAACACCTAACAGGAAAGGCTCGACAGCAATGGCAATTAATCTCGACCGTACCAGACAAAGCTACCTAACGCGGCTATACACTCTTAATTTCAAGTTAGCACTACTTAATTATGAATTGAAAGCTTGTGCAATGTCACCATACCTGTAGACCAAAAAAAATCAAGCTCATATAGGCAACATACACGATAATATCCCCAGATCTAGCAATTATGTGATGTATATAGGCATATGACACCTTTCGTTGCTGTGGACCATTCAATAACCATAGTTAGCCCAGTTGCAGACAACAAGACACCACATAACGCTTTAGAAGAGACTGATTAAATACAGGGCATACGTCTTGGCACATTAAAGTGAAGCAACTTCAGTGTTTTTTCCTAAAAGAAGTAATAAACGGAACATTGAGAAAAAATAGAGGGCAAATGAGCTATCCACAACTGAAAGCAAAGTTACAAAGAAACTGATAGCAAAAATGCTAGTTATCAAGGATTGGACTGACCGAGAGTGACCTTTGTATGTCAATTGGATAACACGCAACACGATCAATCTTGTACATTCAAACCTTCCGTTGCACTTTCACACCATAAATGTGGTCTGAGTTTGATTGATGTACAATGTGGTAACGCCATGCTGTCATCGGTACATGATAAGGAAATAGATCATTAACTATAAGCATCTAACAACACAAGCAAAACAAACAGTTCTTCACAAAAAAAGGGACAGAAAAGTAGATAGCAAGCACAAGCAGAGTTAATAAGTCCCATCACACGAGAAGGCCAAATGAAAACTGACAAAGCACTCCCTGCTGATACATGCAAGACAATATTATTATTGCTAGAGGATCAAAATCTTACTATTTGGAATGGAGAGCTGACAGCAGGCCTGTTCAGAACTTGGATCAAACTGTGAATAAAACTGTGACCTGTTCCATGTGCTTAAGAAGAACCGGTACAAAATCATTGAAATTAGACCCGGTCAACAATGCACAAAAAACAAAAACAAAAAAACAAACACCATCATTTAGGAAATTAAAACATCTGCAGGGAAGTAAAGGGTAAACAAAAGATGGCGGCATCTTTTGCAGACAATGTCAGACATTATAACTGTAGGTGATGATATCATGTACCAACTGGTGGCTTGTAAGTTGCATGCACTTCAGAGACTTCAACTGATGTTTAGACGAGCAGAATAGACATGGCTAGTTCTTCAGTTCAACACGTTCATTTCTTCAGTGTATAGTGCACAGGCACAACAGTGACAACACAGAACATATCAGCCCAGCTGCCATGGGCCGAATAAGCCTGACTACAGCGCTACAAGAACATTCATCATGCAGTTCTAGACTGAAAGAAGAACTCATCGTGGTATGCTTGCTCCGTATTTTCAACAACAGTGCATTTTGCACTGTCTATTGATTGTTCTTTCAATCTGTACCAACCTTGGTTCATTGCATCGACATGGAAGCCAACCAGCCAGCAGTGAGACCCCATATACATATGAACATCTACTGTTTTGCTCTTTTTCTGAACAGGAAACAAGAACAGTAAATAAATTTTATTCCATAAGGATTGTAGATTTTCAGTACTTCAGAGATGTAAGCTGATTAAGGTGGTATGGTTTCTCTGCAGTCACAGAAATACCTATAGCAGACAAGTTCTGTTTTTTGACAAAGCTCGCAGATACAAAGTACATTTGAATTGACTTTGCATGTGTTATGAATAGTGGTATCGGCATTGATTGGACTGAAAAACATCTCATATAAGTAGCTAATGACTTACTAGCATTGAAGCTAATAGGTAAAGTATGATGGTAGACTAGAGCGATTTCCCAGGTTGCAGGGTTGTTGATCCTATTCTAAGCAATTTTCGCCTGCACCAAAAAAAGATTGTCCAAGATAACTCGGAACACGACTTCCTTCGATGGGCTCCAGCCTCCAGACAAATCGGATGCTGGAGTAGAATGCCTGCTTACTAATTGCTTCGACACTTCTCCATATCAACCTTCCAGAGTTTCATTTCAACACGTACACCGACAAGAGTGTCGATGACTTGAGTGAGGAATGGTCATGTGCTAGAGGCTGTACCTTTGGAGTAAGACCTCAACAAGGGGGTGTGCAGTTTAAATGTAAATGACGAGCATGGAGAGGCCAAGGTCATTTGTAAAATAAACCTAGCAAAATGCAATAATCCTCAGTTAACAAAGTATCTAGGGTGGCGATTACATGGCTAAATTTCAGCCCAATCCTTCACTTACAGAGAAGCCCAACCTTGGTTAATTGCATAGACACGAAAACCAGAGTGGTGAGACCCCATCCATATGTTAACATCTACTGTTTTGCCCTCTTTCTGAATAGGAAACTAGAAAAACCATTTTTTTAGTCAAATGATTGTTTCTTTCCAGTACTTGAGCAATGTACTGAACGATCAGTCAAGCTGATTAGGCTTATATGGTTGCTCTGCAGTCAAGTCTAACTCAAAAGAAAAAACTCCTGTAATGTTTTATGACAAGCCTGAAACGACAAACTACAACCAAATTATTTTTGCGTATATAAGTAATTGTATTCTGTATTGATGTTGATTAGAAAAAAACATGCCTCACATAAGTAGGTAATGACTAATCACATTAGGGTAGACCTGCTCCGGATTAAGATGCTAATACGTAAACGACACTAAACTAAAGTAATTTCCCAGGTTGCCAGGGTTGTAGGTTCTACTACCTCCATACCAAAATATAAGATGTTTTAGCATTTTTCAGATACGGATGTATCTAGACGCGTATTAGTGTGTAGATTCACTCATTTCATCCCGTATGTATCCGTATTGAATTACCTAAAACATCTTATATTTTGATACGGAGGGAGTATTCTAGAGTCAACTATCCCTCTGGACTTGGAAGTGCAACAGACAGCACGACTGTGAGAAGATAGTTCACAAACACTATGATTTAGTCAAACGCAAAAATTCTCAGTTAACAAAGTATTTAGGGTAACGATTAAGGCCTAAAATAAATTCAAGCCAATCCTCAAACATAGACAGGCCCTAGTACACACATGAAAGGATCCAAAGGGTAATCACCGTAATAGAATAGTTATTAGGAAACACCATAATAGCGAACCTGAAATGGATTTTTTACAAGGATTATTTTTAGCTTACATTACTTTGCCCTAAGATCAACATTACATTGAATCTCTAAGTCATAAATTATAACATGCAGGTACCAAATTATTGGCAGGATTAAATTCTGTTAGACAACTGGTGCAAAGTTTTGAGACAAAACACCTTCATCTTTGTTTTCATGCAGGTCATAGTACATTTTCTTCATTTATTTACCTTTTAAATAGAAATTTCTTCCACTCTGTGTATACTGAAACTGGATGCAAACGTCAACAATTTCATTCTGATATCTTATTATGGTTGATCTTCCATCCAATATACAATATGTTAGAAAACATGAAATGACCAACATAACGTTTACATAGTGATATTCAATCCGTAAACACAAACAGTTTTCTATTGGGCCAAATGAATAAAACAGATCCACTCTTTGTGTTAGAGTACTCACAGGTCAAAACACGCAGATCAGATTAGCTTGGGAACAGAAAGGAATGCTTCTTCCTATGCCTGTCTAGCTCGGGAACAGAAAGGAATGCTTCTTCCTATGCCTGTCTCTTCGCACAACAGGTGCAAACAAAGATGCGAACAGCCATTTGGTGCAGACGCATGGTATTGGTAGCACCCAGGATGATCACTTTCAGCAATTCAGAAGTGTCGTCAGTTTTAGTATGATACCTCACTCCAATTTTCACCTCAATGTAGCCTTCTCTCATCAAGATCAACACACAACGATGTTGACACTAGGATGAGAAAGCAATCTTCCCAGATGGTATACCCATGCCAGTTTCATAAGCCAAGCTTCCCAAGTTGCCATCGTATGATTATTTCTCATTCAATGTAAAGTGACTCGACACCAGAGTCCTCCCCGCTATCGGAACCATCATCATCACTACAATTTTTTCTCTTTCGTCCCCAGCATCGCCAAGAAACTTCTCCCTCAATTCTGCTCCTCCACGACGACTCCCACCAAGCTCATCCCATCCACGACCCATGCTGGTGAACATACGATCCAAATTGGCCTTCTCGGCTCATCAAGAGCAGCTCCTCCTGCTTCTCCTCATCGTGTATCTCATTGGAATCCACGAGCTCCCCTTTGTAGTACGCCTCCCTGAGGAACACAGTGTGCAGCTTCCCCTGGTTTCCCCTAGTGGAAATGTAAAATATGCCCTGGTACTTGAGCAAGAACTCCTTAATCTTCTTGGGCACACCAAGGGCGTCGCGGAAGAGCGCGAGACGCTCCAGCGTGGTACGCTTCTCAATGGTGAGACAGAGCAGCTCGTGGACGGCAGCAACCGCGCGCTTCTCCATGCGGCGCTGCGCCTCGAGCGAGCGCAGGTCGTGGGCAGAGACGTCCACGTACGGCGACGCGTAGGGAGGCGCTGCCACTTCCAGACCGCGATGCGGAAGTACTTGCCGATCTTGAAGCCCGGCGGGAAGCGGGTGGGGAACGCGAAGCGAGCGTCCTCCTCGCCGCCCCCGGGAGCGCGGTGCTCGCGGTAGTGGCGCTCCGGGAGCGCTCGACGGCGGCGACGGTGAGGTCGGGCGGGTCGTCGGGGGAGGGCACGAGCTCGACGAACCCGTCGGGGGTGAGGCGGAAGAGGGCGGGGTTGGATTGGATGATGGAGTCGGCGAAGTCGTCGGGGAGGCCGAGGTCGCGGCGGAAGACGCGGATGTTCTCGAGGCGGAGGCGGTGGCGCGGGGGCGCGAGGAGGAGGAGCTTGCGGAGGCGGATGATGGTGGCGGGGCGCAGGGAGGAGATGGCGTCGGACTCCTGGCGGAGCGCGGCGGCGGCGCGCGGGGTGAGGCGCACGTGCAGGATGCGGTGGACGGGGTGGAGGAAGAGGTGGAAGGCGTGCGGGTGGCGCAGCATGAACTGGCCGGCGTCGAGGGGCGAGAGGCGGAGCTGGCGGCGCGCGAGCGCGCCGAGGCGGGAGAAGGAGACGGAGACGGCGCCGCTCCCGGCCGAGGGCGCGGTGGGGGAGGCGGAGGCGTAGAGGAGCAGGGCGTGGAGCGCGAGGAAGCGGCGGACGCGCTTCTGGACCTCCATGATGTCGTCGAAGGCGTGGTCGCGGACGCGCTGCTGCTTCTGGGGGAGGGAGGTGGACTTGGAGGAGTAGCTGGCTTCGGCGGCCCAGACGGGCGCCGCCGCCGCCGCCGCGCGGAGCGGCGGCCGGAGGGCGGCGATGCGACGGAGCATCGGTGTTTGGTTTGGGGGAGGTTTTGGACGGGTTTGGGCCGTGAGAGAGAGTAGCGTTCGGCATGGGATCTATTGGGTTGGACTTGGATCTTTCACATGGGCTCATTTGATATGTACATGGGCTCATTGGATATGTACAACATTATCTTTCACTTGGATCTATTTGGTATTCTCAAAAAAAAAAACTTGGATCTATTTGGTTTTGTTGGACATCCTCGGGAGATTTCCTTCTGCCTTGGCAAAAGTCAAATCAACCAAACTCGCATCATTCGCTAAAAAAACTAGACCCACACTGGAGCATCTCCACCCACACCCACCAAATTCATGTCCGGCATGTCCAATTGTGTCCTCTTTGGGATACTAGACATGTGTCTGTCACGTTGAGGGTGCCGTCCAATGGCGCCCCCAAACGAGGGCTCATATCTCTTTTGATCATCTTTTGATCATTTTGCAAGAAAAAAGTCTACGTCGACTATAAATCCAGCGACCAAATCGAAGGGAGGAGCAAATAAAGTCTCGGTCATGTCGGCCGGCATAAAACACGCACCTTACCCAGTTGGGGTGTTTAGCCGATCATGTAGGGGCCGCACTGACCGAAGAGCTGGCCCGGGAAGCCGTCGAGTCGCCGCTTGCGGGGTGGTCTTCCTCCTCTCCGACGGTGGTAGTTGCGGGATGGTCTTTCCCCTCTCCAACAGTGGTGGTTGCGGGGCTGAAATCGTGCGAGCCTTCACACGTGCAAAGATTAGCATCGCATGCTTTTAACGCCGTTAACAAAACATTTCAACTTGGCTAGAGCTACCCGAAATAACCCAGTTCCACTGGGACTGAGATCGCGCCATGTGCCAGCAATTACAGACGTGAGGATCGTACTATAACTCAAAAGGAAAGGAACGTACGTGATTGGATTCAGGCAATAACTGACACTACTGGTACGTAGTGCATATTTTCCTGTTGTTGTTGTCTGAAGGCATGCATGGTCAATTGACTGGCGTACAGAGAAAGTGACAAGTCACTAGCTGTACGGTATTCCTACTACAGTCAAGGGTTATGCAAACAAGAAAGAAAAAAAGTAAAAGGGAAACAAACGCTGGGACAGTTGGATGTGTTGAGACTTGGGGACCAGATTAGCTAGCATTTTGGCAGCACATTACGCCGCAGAACTCCAACGGGCCGACTATCGAGTCCGCGCGCGTCCGTTTTTGTCCGTTGGAGCCAAACACACGGCTCAACGGGGCGACGCAAACGGATCGCGGTCCGTTTTTCTGTCCGCCGCGACGCATTCCTGACCCAAATTTGGGTCACCGATGCGTCGGCCCCGGACGGCGGACCGTTTTTGTGTCCTCCTCCAGTCCGCTCTTTGGGCGAATTTCACACTCTGGCCTCTTGTCCTCTTCCAAAACCCCAGTCCGCACTCCAACCCTAGCCATGGCCGACGTTGCCTCCGACGCCGTCGCCGCCGCCGCGGCCGCCGCCGCCGAGTTTGGATCTGCCGCCGCCGGCATCGCCGTTGGACCTGCGCCCCAAGCTAAAAAGAAACCAAAGAAGGAACTCACGCCAGAGCAGAGGGCCGCAAAGACCAAGAAGCGGGGCGTCCGGAGGAAGAGGTTGAAGCAGGACTAGCTCGACGCCGCCAAGAAGGCCGCCGCCGAGCAGCAGGGCGAGGCGAACGAATCTGACCACGTGTCCAGGGCCGCGACCGCCGCCCTCCTCCTGATTGGGATTACCCCGACCGTGGCCGCGGTCGGGGTCGTGACTGCGGCGGCCAGCTCCAACGCCTCGGCGGCACGACCGCCAAGGTCGAGATCTTCCGCGACGGCACAATCGCCTGCGTACGGGTACCTCCCGGGAACCATGCCGTCGCGGGTTTCCCCTACCTCAGCCGATTCCGCGGTCGAGGTACCTACCCTTGATCTCAACGCGGCCGCTACACCATTGGCCGCACACTCGCCCGCGCCACAGACTGCGGCAGCGCGTGCAGCTGCCCCGGCAGTGGTCGCCGCCCAGGCCGCACGTAACATGTTCGGCGATTTGCCCAGGCCGTCGCCGGGTGACCCTAGGAACTATGAGGAGGAGGAGGACGCCTACGACGGGAGGACGTCCTCCAGGACATGGTCAGGGACAAAAATCAGTACGCCGAGGATGAGTACAATGCCGGAGAAGATGAAGTTCCGCCGACCGGCCCCGATGTGATCAACATCGATACTGAGCCGGTTTTTGATGACGAGCTCGATATCCAAGCCCAGGCCATGAAGAGGAAGATCGGCCAAAGTGGCGCCTCATTCACGCCCGAGGAAGATGTGCTCATTTGCGAGTCCTGGATCGAGGTTGGAACCAACCAAATTCTCGGGGGCCGAGCAAAGAGGGATGGCATATTGGAGGCGGTTCACCAAACGCTACAATGAGTGCAGAATCCTTCCGCCCAATAACATTCAAACGCAACGGACCGAGGTATCTATCTCCAAGAGGTGGCTCCACATACAAGCGGAGATGAGCAAGTTTTGCGGCTCCGTTGAAAATGTTCAAGCCCTGCCGCAAAGTGGCTATGGAGTGAAGGAATTGGTAATTCCTCTTCCCTTCTTATTCATTTTCGTTGCAATGATTTTGGTTGCTATAACCTTGTATGCACAGGTGTTGCAAGCTTTGGAAACCTTCAAGGCTCAACATAAGAAGACCTTCAACTTGACCCATTGCTACCGAGCACTCAAGGACCAACAGAAGTGGAAGGACCTCTACGCCTCACTCAAGCAAGGTGGACAGCCAGATGATAAGGAAGAGGGCACAACGGAGAAGGAGGGGAGGCCAAGGGAGAAGAACAACTCAAAGGCCGAGTTGAAACGCGATGCAACAACCCTTTCATGGCAAGCGACATTGAACGGGTTCCTATCCCAAAAGGACAAGTCATGTGACAAGAAGGAGGAAAGGAGAGAAAAGGAACGCCTAGAGAGAGAGACGTCTTCCAAGCTCTTCTTCGAATTGCAGAATAAGAGGCTCGATATAGACGAGGAAAACGCTCGGACTAGAGCCAAGGAAACCAAGGCAAGGGCCAAGGAGGCTGAGGCAAGGGCCAAGGAGGTCGAGGTAAGAGCAAGGGAAGCCGACGTGAAGGAGAAGGAGGTCGACCTGAAGGCCAAGGACCTTGATCTCGCCTTACGCGCCGAGGAGGCCAGGATCATGGACATGGATCTCTCGGCCTTCACCCCTAGGAAGAAAGCCTGCTACATGAAGAAGCAAAGGTACTACATGGACCAAGATTGATCAAATCTCGGTCCTTCTATTTATTATGTTGCATGCCGGTGCTGAACTATGGCCGATGGCTGGGATTTGTATATTTTGGGTATGTATCCAGACATGGCCCGTGTGAGGACGGGATTATGTTTATTTTGCTTCTATACTTATTTTATTGCAATGTGATCAAAAACCCTGGCCTAAAATGATCAAAATGATTAAAAACCCTGACCGGGCGGACTCAATGCGTCGGCCCCGTTGGGCGCAGTGGCCGAAAAGGGGCGGACCTGGGCCGGACGCGCGTCCTTTTGATGACGCAAACGGACCAAACGCGCGTCCGTTTGCGTCGCCCTGTTGGAGTCATCCTTAATGCAACATGGTCTGGAAGCTAGCTATGGTAGCTGCAACTGCAAGCTCTCACTCAGTCTGTCTGTCACACACACTAGAGAGAGTGACGACGCCGTGGAGAGAGCGACCGGGCCATTGAAGTATTTTTTTACCAGAAATGGCCCTTTGGTCAAACTAATGATACGACCGGCCTCTTTGAATAACTATTTTCAAAAATGGCCGCTGAGCTCGGCGCCAATGTCAATGGCGCCGACCTGCACAGGCTGTTCCATCGCCGAACCAGGGTCGGCGCCATGCTCCTTGGCGCCGACGTCTTCAGCTGCTCTGGCGCCCAAATCTCTTGGCGTCGACCTGCACAACGTCGGCGCCATTGACATTGGCGCCGAGTCGAGCGGCTAGATTTGATAATAGTTCTCAGAATAGGCCATACTTACGAAAAAAGGCCTAACGGCCCAGCTTTTATTAAAAAGCTCGAACCAGAATCCAACTGGGGTGTTAAACCCAATTTTACAGAGAAACCCACAATCGGGCAAAGAACTACCCACGCACGCCACTAACCACAAAACAACGCCAGACAAACCACTCTCAACCCCACCTCAAGTTTCAGTTTCCAACTCTGGACCACGTTACAAACTTCAGAGACAGGATACAAAACGCGCAAAGAAGCCCACGGTTTAACAAGCAGAAAGGCGCCACAGCTTCAGCCAACTCCTTGTCGCTGGCAAATGAGGTGGAGCTCACGCGCTTTGTCCTTGATCCTGTCCCGCCGCATCCCTGCTTCAGTCTTGAGCTTCTCCGGTACCAGCAGCAACCATTGCGACAGGAAGGTGATCGTCTTGTGGATTACCTGCAGAGGAGAAGAGATGATTCTTCCTTCAAACACAAAATCATTCCTGGTAGTCCAAACAGACCACACACATGCCCCAAAAGTCACCCACTCAAGAACATTAGACTTAGAACCTGGGACCCCCAAAACCAAATTCACAAACTCATCAGCACTCCTAGGTGTACACCTCCAACCCAAAGCCTCCCTGATCACCCACCAACAAAAATGTGCAACAGGGCAACAAAATAAAAGATGACTCATCGTTTCCGCTTCGCCACACATTTTACAACCAATATTACCCGGCCACCCTTTTTTAGCTAATTCCACCGTCGCCTGTATCCGACCACGCACACACATCCAGCAGAAAAATTTAATTTTCAAAGTTAAGCAAGCCTTCCACATTTCCATCATCCCCACATCCTTCACACCAGAAAACAACATCATATTGTAAATGGATTTGGAGCTAAAATCACCTTTTGGCGATAGTGCCCAACTGATACTGTCTGCCCTGTTCTCCAAAACCACACCTTCTAACCTTCCCATCATCTCCGACCACTCACCGTCCTCTACTGCCCCAAACGATCGACGGAAAGTCAGTCTACACTCCCCCTCTCTCAACACCTCCCCCACTGTCCAATTTTGTTGCTCGTTACACATAAAAAGACTAGGGAAACTATTTTTAAGAGGCACCTCGCCAAGCCACACATCGTTCCAAAAATCAGTTTTTTCACCATTTCCAATTATGTACTTAAGCCCTTTCTGCACCCAATGTTTAATCGCATGAAGACCCTTCCAAAATTGCGAAGCACCACCGGTATCGGATTTGAAGAAACTACTGTTCTCCCTGCAATATTTTTTCCTAAGTAGCCGGCAACTCGTATCCGAATCCCCTCTTTCAATCCTAAAAATCCACTTAGACAGTAAAGCGATATTTCTCGTTTTGCTATCCATAAAACCCATACCTCCAAACTCCTTAGGCCTACACAAAGATTCCCACTTCACCATATGATACTTTCTCTCCTCACCTTTGTCTTCCCAGAAGTACCTCGCCATCGCCATATTAATTTTATGATGATTACCGTCAGACAATTTATAAAAGGACATGATATGCATCGGAACGTTACTTAAACATGAATCTATCCTAATTTTTCTACCTCCTGATGACAGCTGGGATCCTTCCCACAAATCCAATTTTTTAACGATCATTTCAGGTTCAAATTCCATATCAGAAGCAAACAGAGTATCCGGTGAGACTGGCATTCCATATTAGAATAGGCCATACTTGTCATTAGTTCGGGGCAAATGGCCATTTTTGATGAAAAATACGCCATTGAAGCCTTGAAGGTTCGGAGGTCAACGACCGGACGACGTGATAAAGACACACGGGAACGTTCGGTATAGCGTCGACGGTTGCATTTGCGACGTGACCGTTAGTGTTTTAACTGCGGACCAGGCTGGCACGTGCACGTGCATGAATGCAACACACATGAGCCACGTGCTACCGGACGGATGTCCATGAAAAGGCTCCATTTATGATGCGGTCGGTTGCAGCGCAATGATTTGCGAGATCGTTATCACTTCCGGTCCTGCTTCCGGTGTGATGCCATCAGGGCCGGAGGATGGCTTGCCCCGGGTCCAAGAGGGAAAAAAAATCCTTAATATTGAAAAAAGTTACTCCATCCGTTCCTAAATGCTGATCGAGGACCCGGGGCATTTAGGACGACAAAAACATGTCATCCTTGACCCATCTGATCAAGGACGATATGTTTTTGCTAGCTGTTAGTTTCTCTCATGTGGATGTCTTTAAACTCGAATCAATGTTAACCGGATTTTCACATGTGATATTTCGTTTGACCTTTTAGTTTGAGAAATGGATACTCCCTCCGGTTTAAATGTAATGTCACTATAAAAAATACAATTTGTATCTATATAACGTACGGTATTCTTGACTCGTTAGGAGGAGCAGCACGACCAAGACGATGTGGATTGGGAGTTAAATCCTTTTCTCTCCCTATTTTTCTCCAATCGGATTGCTCATAGTGGGGAATAACACAGAGTAGTAACATGCACATGTTACTACTATATGTTACTACCTTTATAGTGGTGAATGTCATATGTGTGGTAACATAGAGTCATTCATTTATTACTTCGTAGACTTGTTTTACATTGAGAAGTGTGATGTTACGGTTACTAACTATGTTACTTCATTTGCCAGTTTCTTTATTAATTGCATGCCACGTCATATTTTTTGCCTACGTGACATATATGTTACTAGGTATGTTACTCCCACTATGACTAGTCTCAGCGCTTATCTATCTCGCGGTTTAACATCATCGATTAATCACTGAGCACGCAAACCGATGTAGAAGGCCCACAACAAACGGTTTCCAACCTACATGCAAAGAGACAATAGGCAGATCACATTGATATATTTAATCTCAACACTACACACTTACTCTCTTAACTGCACCTATTAATTACTACTTAGGCCTCATTTTCCTGTTAATTCGGAACAAATTGTTTTTCACTGTGAGCCCTGAATACCATGGGACTATCTCTACGAAAAAATAATTGATTTGTGCCTCGTAAGATGGCGTTTATTAATGCAAACGTGGCATGCAACGACAAAGCAAGAGCCACTATCTGCAACTTGTTTAATTGGCACAAAACATAAGAGGTTTTTTCACACAATTAATTATGCTATTTGTTAGTTGGCTTTATTTTCTTGCCATCTTAAAAATGGGATAGTGACCTTGTATATAAATACGGGGAGCATGATTTTACCAAGCACATTGCAGACATGCATACCAGATAATCAAATCTTATATTAAATAGACTATATGTTGAAATTGCTTTTTTACACAAATCCATTGACTATTGTGATTGACGATATTTCAAGAGTACAAAGCATGTGTATAATTTAAACTTACCAACAAACCAAACTTGCAAGACTATTATCGAATTTAAATTTATGGCATATGAGTATATATATATGTGTGTTTACTAATCATACACAAGAAACTACTATTAATATATTTATTTACTAGACATTGCACTTTAGAGATCACCATGATATTATGACTATTAAAACATAACACACATGTGTGTATACACACATAAAAAAATAAACACTCTATAATTATATAAATATGATCAAATAATTTCTAAGACTTTTTACAACAAAAGGTTTAAATTTATCATGTGACGATATTTTATTGATAGAAATTTGAATAGTAAAACTGAAGAATGATATAATTAATATTAACAACATTCAAATATGGTTAACTACGATAACTATTTTTAAGAAAACTAGATTTTTAAGTTTATAATCTGATAAAACTTATTCACACAAAAGTATAAAATTTTAGTATAAATATATTTATATTAATTCGCCCCGGTTGAAAATATATTTGAATGAGCCCTTGATGCCATGCGGTAGATAAATCTAAGGTCTTACCTTTAGATGTGCCACACATCTTATTCACAAGATACTCAAGTCCCCAAATAAATCATTCAAGTTCAACAGATTCCATATGACAACACAAATTGTATAAGGCGGTCTTGTAGGCGACGGTGGTATATGATGGATGGCAACAATGTAGTCGTGGTGGGGTGGCGACGGTAGGCTCTGAACTTGGCCGATAGGTCTAGATCCGAGTAGCAGATGACATGTGTGCGTCCTCAAAGTGTGGTCAATTTTAATGTTATTTTTGATAATTCTGTACTAATAAATAACTTTGAAATTTTTGAATTTAATCTTATTTAGGCAAAAAAAATAGAACGCACATATTTCGGCTGTCGATGAAATTTCCAAAAACTCAAAGATTTTCTAACTATTGCCACGACCAACAATGGCTACCTACTAGTTGAACTACCGAGTTGTGTTAGTGATGAGGGGTGAAGCTAGCGAAGAATATAATTTTTATACTTAGTTTTTTTACGCCAACTCCCAGTAGTAAGGATTATTGTAAGGAAGAGCTTCACAAAATGCATTGGGGGTCTGATCCTAATGCCAGTCTACAAGATCCGCCCATGCCCCCTTAGAAAGAAAACTATTGGTACCTCACAATGAGGGGGAGGTTAAATTTTGGGAGGAGTTAGGGCATACGATTTGCCTCACTGACCTCGGAAGCACAAGATACATGAATATTTAGTTGATTAATAGACGTACACACTCATTTAGGCTTAGAATTATTAGGTCTCGAGTCAATGCTTAAACTCTAGGCTTTGAGTTGGGCCTTGGGCAATAGAGTAATGCTATGTCCTTTGCTATTTTTTCTTGCATTTGGCAATATAAACACAAGAAATTTTGTTTGTGGGGTTGCCAACCCCCGCTAACCACTTAACGAGAAGAACGAAAAGTCATTATTTTATCTTTTTGCTAATTTTCAATTGATTAATATATTTTTAAGTCATAGTTGGTTTGCAAGTACTGATAAAAAAATTAATTTTGAAACGGGGAACTGCTGATAAACTCAGTCGGATTAAGAGTTGGCATAGGCTTATTTTCTTGAAGGTTTGTCACAACAGTTTACTTCAAATTTGGGATGATGCCATAGAATTTTAGAGTGAATGCAACAACTGTATTATCAATCCTAAATTAAAGAGGCTTCTGTATATCCTACTATGTACTGTACAACATACGGTTCATCATAGTACAATCCAGACAAGAGGAGTAGCGGAGTGATACGTCTCCAACGTATCTATAATTTCTGATGTTCCATGCTTATATTATACCAATTGCTACATGTTTTATATACACTTTATATTATTTTTATGCATTTTCCGGGACTAACCTATTAACAAGATGCCGAAGTGCCAGTTCCTGTTTTCTGCTGTTTTTGTTTCCAGAAAATTACTTCTGCGAATATTCTCGGAATTGCACGAAACAAAAGGTCAAGTCCCTATTTTTCCAGCACCGTCACGGAGTCCGAAGGAGAGACGAAGGAGGGCGCCGAGGTGGCCAAACCACATGGTGGCGCGGCCAAGGGTGGGACCGCGCCACCAGGTGAGGTGGGCCCTCGGGACTCCACCGACGCGCCCCTTCGCCTATATATTGCCTCAGATGCGAAAACCCTAAAATACGAAGTCATATTTCCAGAAGAGTTCCGCAGCGCCGCCGCCATCGACGACAAGTTTCGGGGGACAAAATCTCTGTTCCGGCACGCCGTCGGGACAGGGAAGTGCCCCCGGAGCCATCTCCATCGACTCCATCGCCATCTCCAGCGCCGCCGCCGCCCGTGGCTGCAGCGGGCCGCCGTCTCCTCTCCGGGCTGCACCTCTTCATCAACCTCTCCATCAAGTGTGCTCACCATGACCATGTGTGAGTAGTCTTCCCCGAGGCTGAGGGCTCTACCGGTAGCTATGTGGTTTATCTCTCTCTCCCATGGTGTGATCTTTATGTGATCATGAGTATTGCTAGTATCGCTGAATTCATATGTAATGTTTATGCTACTCAAGTGATTGTATCTAGTTTCCGGAGTCATTGTGACAACACGGTATCAAGGTGACAGTGTGGGTACTTGTGTGTGACTCTATGAATAATTTAGATATTTATCATGGCTTGTACTTGGGAATTGTGGTGTTTGTTTACTCAGACTTTGAGGAGTGCTTTTGCAGCCCTACACATAGTACTTTGTGTTATCAAGAAGGAGAATAATCCCGAGTATCATTTACTTGCATTCAGTTGTGCTAACATGTTGAGAGGTACCACTAGTGAAAGTATGATCCCTAGGCCTTGTTTCTAAGCATTGAAACACCGTTTATAACAAGTTCTGCTACATGTTTGCTTGCTGCCATTTTATTCAGATTGCAATTACTACTTATAATCATCCATATTACTTGTATTTCACTATCTCTTCGCCGAACTAGTGCACCTATACATCTGACAAGTGTATTGGGTGTGTTGGGGACACAAGAGACTTCTTGTATCTTAATTGCAGGGTTGCTTGAGAGGGATATCTTTGACCTCTACCTCCCTGAGTTCGATAAACCTTGGGTGATTCACTTAAGGGAAACTTGCTGCTGTTCTACAAACCTCTGCTCTTGGAGGCCCAACACTGTCTACAAGAATAGAAGCGTAGACATCAAGCTATTTTCTGGCGCCGTTGCCGGGGAGGTAAGGTAAAAGGTATTCACATCCTCTGGCTACTAAGCTATTTTCTAGTGTTGTTGCTAGTGTGTGAGTGCTCGAAGTTATTTCCTTTAGATTCTGCAATTATTTCTTTTTGTTTCTTGTTTTTATTTTCACTAGTTAGGCTTAATGGAAAACAACAAAAAAATTAGAGATCTTTATGAACTTTATATTGAATTAGGACATGATGCTTTTGAAGAGAAAATTAAAAAACCTATGGAGGCTTGTTTGCATGATGGTAGCAATGGTATTACTATAAATTCTTTGAACACCATTATTGCTAATGCTATGGAAAAGTCTAAGCTTGGGGAAGCTGGTTGTGATGAATATGATATTTTTAGTCCCCCAAGCTTTAAGGAGGAAATTTGCTTTGATAATACTTTGCCTCCAATATATGATGATTATAATCATTGTGATATTTTCAGTCCACCTACGATATAGTTTATGTTGATTATGATATGCCTCCTATATATGATGTTTACAATGATGAATATGATATTCTCAGTCCATCTACTATTGAGGATAAAAATCATTTTGATTATTCTATGCCTCCTATTTATGATGATTACAATGATGGATGTGATACTTTTACTCTCACTATTACTAATGATAATGTTCATGCTTATGTGGAGAGTAATGATACTTTTATGCATGTGGATCATGATAAGAATGCTTATGTGATAGCTATATTGTTGAGTTTATTCATGATGCCGCTGAAAATTATTTTGAGAGAGGAAAGTATGGTTATAGAAATCTTCATGTTACTAAATTCTTCTCTTTATGATGAATGTTTTGAGCTTTCTCTTGATTTGCTTTTATTTGCTGGGTACTTTAAGACCTACTGGTCCTTATGAGAGAGGGAGACACGATTTCATATATCACAATAATATTAAGTCTCTCTCTTTATGTTGAAATTTTTGAAGTTGCACTTGTTTTGCCTTCTATGCTAGTCACTTTGTTTTATTGATTTATTTTCTTACAAGACTCCTTTGCATAGGAAGTGGGTTAGACTTAAATGTGTTTTATTTGCTTTTGATGCTCTCTTATATTCAACTCTTATACATATGAGAGCATATCAAAATCATATGCCTAGCTAAAAGGCTTTAAAGAAAAGCGCTTATGGGAGACAACCCATTGTTTTTATTTTCTGTTATTTTTGCTTTTCTTTTTTTGAGTCAAGGTGTTTGTTACTTCTGTAGCAACTCCTTTGTATCTTTATTTTATTGCATTGTTGTGCCAAGTAAAGTCTTTTATTGAAAGTTGATGCAAGATTTGGATTTCTGCGCAGAACAGATTTTTAGCTGTCACGAATTTGAGCTTTTCTCCCTGAGAAAATTCGAAAAATTCTGTAAAAAATCACGCATCTTCCTCAGATATGTACGCAACTTTCATTAATTGGACCAGTTCCATCTGAGCAACTTAAGTGCCTCGAAAAAATTCGTCTTCACGACTGTTCTGTTTTTGACAGATTCTGCCTTTTGTTTTGCATTCGCTCTTTTACGATGTTTTGTGGATTTCTTTGCTCCACAAAGCATTGGTGGCTGTAGCTAATGTCCAGAAGCTTTGGGAATGATTGTATCATTACAGAATATGAGAATTTTTGATTATGCACTAACCCTCTAATGAGAACTATTTCGAGTTTGGTGTGAAGGAAGTTTTCAAGGATCAAGAGAGAAGGTGATATTATGTGATCAAGAAGAGTGAAAAGCCTAAGCTTGGGGATGCCCCCGTGGTTCATCCCACCATATTCAAGAAGACTCAAGCGTCTAAGCTTGGGGATGCCCAAGGCATCCCCTTCTTCATCAACAACTTATCAGGTCATCTCTAGTGAAACTATATTTTAATTCTTTCACATCTTATGCGCTTTACTTGGAGCGTCTGTGTGCTTTTATTTTTTTTTTGTTTTTGTTTGAATAAATTCGGATCCTAGCAATCCTTGTGTGGGAGAGAGACACGCTCCGCTTTTTCATGTGAATACTCATGTTCTTCACTTATATTTGTTGAGTATTCTTAACTAGCTACTGCAGTGCTTTTAGCTCCTGTTTTTCATGCATCTCTTCGAGCTGTTAGCACTTGTTTATAAATACTCTCTTGCTGCATTATATTATCATTTGGAGAGTTTATGTTTAAATAAATTGATTGGTGTTTGTTTGGAAGAAAGAAAATGCTACATGTAGTAGTTGGTATTGGAAAAGACATATGCATTCTTGTAGATCATTGTCTTGTTTCGATTTGATACTTTGCAATTGTTTTGAGCTCTCAAGTAGATCATGTTTAAGCTCTTGCATCATGTAGTTAAAGCCTAGTAGTGGAGAACTACCGTAGAGCTTGTTGAGACTTGGGATGCATATTTGTTCTCTCTAAGGTCTAGATATTTTCTGGTAAAATGTTTGAGCAACAAGGAAGACAGTGTAGAGTCTTATAATACTTGCAATATGTTTTTATGTGATTCTTGCTGTACCGGTTTATACTTGTGTTTGCTTCAAACAACCTTGCTAGCCTAAACTCTGTACTGAGAGGGAATGCTTCTCGTGCATCCAAACTTGAGCCAAAACCCATGCCATTTGTGTCCACCATACCTACCTACTATGTGGTATTTCCTGCCATTCCAAGTAAATACTTCATGTGCTACCTTTAAACTATTCAAAACTTTATTACTCCTTATTTGTGTCAATGTTTTATAGCTCATGAGGAAGTATGTGGTGTTTTATCTTTCAATCTTGTCATTTACTTCTGACAGACTTTCACCAATGGACTAGTGGCATATACATCCGCTTATCCAATAATTTGCAAAAAGAGCTGGCAACGGGGTGCCCAGCCCCAATTAATTACAACTTTCATTAATAATTCTCTTCACATGTTTTGCCCTGATTTATCAGTAAGCAACTTAATTTGCAAATAGACACTCCTCCATGGTATGTGAATGTTGGAAGGCACCCGAGGATTCGGTTAGCCATGGCTTGTGTAAGCAAAAGGTTGGGAGGAGTGTCATCTATAAAGAAACTAAAATACATGTGTAAACAAAAGAGAAGAGGGATGATCTACCTTGCTGGTAGAGATAACGTCCTTCATGGGAGCCGCTCTTGAAAGTCTGGTTGACAAGGGGGTTAGAGTGCCCACTACCATTCGTTGACAACAACAAACACCTCTCAAATACTTATTTTGTGCTCTCTATATGCTTTCGAAAACTTAAAAAGCTCTAGCACATGATTTAATCCCTGCTTCCCTCTGCGAAGGGCCTATCTTTTACTTTATGTTGAGTCAGTTTACCTACTCCTTTCTATCTTAGAAGCAAACACTAGTGTCAACTTTGTGTGCATTGATTCTTACATGTTTACTTATTGCACTTGTTATATTGCTTTATGTTGACAACTATCCATGAGATATACATGTTACAAGTTGAAAGCAATTGCTGAAACTTAATCATCCTTTGTGTTGCTTCAATGCCTTTTACTTTGAATCTATTGCTTTATGAGTTACCTCTTATGCAAAACTTTTTGATGCTTGTCTTGAAAGTACTATTCATGAAAAGTTTTTGCTTATATGATTCATTGTTTACTCTTTATCTATTGTTAGCAAACTATAGACCATTGCTTTGAGTCACTTCATTCATGACATGAGCCTTGCAATATATTGATCAAGATTGTGTGAAAGCATGTCTCCTCAGAAATTATTTGTTGTTATCGTTTTACCTACTCGAGGACGAGTAGAACTAAGCTTGGGGATGCTTGATACGTCTCCAACGTATCTATAATTTCTGATGTTCCATGCTTATATTATACCAATTGCTACATGTTTTATATACACTTATATCATTTTATGCATTTTCTGGGACTAACCTATTAACAAGATGCCGAAGTGCCAGTTCCTGTTTTCTGCTGTTTTTGGTTTCCAGAAAATTACTTCTGCGAATATTCTCGGAATTGCACGAAACAAAAGGCCAAGTCCCTATTTTTCCAGCACCGTCACGGAGTCCGAAGGAGAGACGAAGGAGGGCGCCGAGGTGGCCAAACCACATGGTGGCGCGGCCAAGGGTGGGACCGCGCCACCAGGTGAGGTGGGCCCCTCGGGACTCCACCGACGCCGCCCCTTCGCCTTTATATTGCCTCAGACGCGAAAACCCTAAAATACAAGTCATATTTCCAGAAGAGTTCCGCAGCGCCGCCGCCATCGACGACAAGTTTCGGGGGACAGAATCTCTGTTCCGGCACGCCGTCGGGACGGGGAAGTGCCCCCGGAGCCATCTCCATCGACTCCATCGCCATCTCCAGCGCCGCCGCCGCGCCGTGGCTGCAGCGGGCCACCGTCTCTCTCCGGGCTGCACCTCTTCATCAACCTCTCCATCAAGTGTGCTCACCATGACCATGTGTGAGTAGTCTCCCCCGAGGCTGAGGGCTCTACCGGTAGCTATGTGGTTTATCTCTCTCTCCCATGGTGTGATCTTTATGTGATCATGAGTATTGCTAGTATTGCTGAATTCATATGTAATGTTTATGCTACTCAAGTGATTGTATCTAGTTTCCGGAGTCATTGTGACAACACGGTATCAAGGTGACAGTGTGGGTACTTGTGTGTGACTCTATGAATAATTTAGATATTTATCATGGCTTGTTCTTGGGAATTGTGGTGTTTGTTTACTCAGACTTTGAGGAGTGCTTTTGCAGCCCTACACATAGTACTCTTGTGTTATCAAGAAGGAGAATAATCCCGAGTATCATTTACTTGCATTCAGTTGTGCTAACATGTTGAGAGGTACCACTAGTGAAAGTATGATCCCTAGGCCTTATTTCTAAGCATTTAAACACCGTTTACAACAAGTTCTGCTACATGTTTGCTTGCTGCCATTTTTATTCCAGATTGCAATTACCACTTATAATCATCCATATTACTTGTATTTCACTATCTCTTCGCCGAACTAGTGCACCTATACATCTGACAAGTGTATTGGGTGTGTTGGGGACACAAGAGACTTTTTGTATACTAATTGCAGGGTTGCTTGAGAGGGATATCTTTGACCTCTACCTCCCTGAGTTCGATAAACCTTGGGTGATTCACTTAAGGGAAACTTGCTGCTGTTCTACAAACCTCTGCTCTTGGAGGCCCAACACTGTCTACAAGAATAGAAGTGTGCGTAGACATCACGGAGTAGCTAAGGGCGTGTTTGGCTTCCTGCAGCAGGCTCGGCCAGGCCCGCTGGATGCAGAAATGTCCGTTTGGTGGGCTGGGCCGAGTCTAGTTTGTTGGCCAGCACAAACCTTAAAGCAGTGCTCATCTAGAGGGGATGCAAGTTTGCTAACGAGGTGCGTGTCAGGTACATTCCTCTCAGCTCCCTTATACTCCACCATGTAAAGTTCATAACCATCACTAGTAGAAAAGGGGCCTATGGTCCCGGTTCGTTTGGGCCTTTAGTCGGTAGTCCCAGTTCTGGTACGAACCGGGACTAAAGGATCTCCACGTGGCCCGCTGTCGCGAGCTAACCGGGACTAAAGGATTTTTCTATTTCTTTATTTCAAAAAACGATTTTATTTTCGATTTTTTTTTGAATCTCTGAATTGTTGGACTCGTTAATCTCTCACCGGAGCCTCTTAATCACACTTAGTTTTTGGTCAAATTCCAATTTTGGTCAAACTTCCGGGTCGGTCACCCATCCTCACACTACTCTACCCCTGGCACGCTTAACATCTTGGTTCCTTCCTATCCCCCCTCTCTATAATCTACTTGTAACCTTATGTCTATAGTATGCTATTAATCATATTAACCCATGGATCATGTGGGTCACGCATTTTTTATAATTTGAATTCTAAATAATTATTTAAATATACAAAAATGACTAAGTAATCATAATATTGAATAAATATAAAAATAAAATGTGTTTTATTAATTTTTTGGCATTAATTCATTTAATATGGCATAATTCATATCTTTAAATCTGTAAATCGAAATTGAACAAATAATATGTCCATTATTATCAGAAAAATGTGAGGAATCCAAATATGGCATAATTTTAATTTTTTTTTAAAAAAAAAAATTTAAAAATCTGAATTTTGACACTTTTTGAATTTCAAACATCCAAAAAAATTCAAAAAATCAAAAAATCCAGAAAACTTAAAAAAAAAATCCAAAATTCAACAAATCCAACAAATTTGAATTTTTTGAATTTTTTTATTTTGTAGAAAAAAATCTTCTTTTTGAAATAACTTTTTTTCCTTTTGGAATTTGAAGAATTTGAAATAACTTTTTTTCCTTTTCGACATCGTATGCAAAAATTATGGCCGTTCAAACTTTTTTTTTCTGTTTTTTGCAAAAAAGGTCAAAATTCATATTTCAAAATTTCTACACCATCTAGACACTAAAACCTAACTATATCTCAAAGGATTTTATTTTTTAAAGGTTTTATCATTTTCGTTTCTTTTTTGGAAAACTGAAAAGGCGATCCACGGGGAGGGGGGGTGGGATTTGATTTAAAATTTGAGTACCCTTTAGTCCCGGTTTGAGACACCAACCAAGACTAAAGGGGCTCGCTTCTTTAGTCCCGGTTCCAGCCACGAACCGGGACTAAAAGTACCAACCGAACCGGGACCAAAGCCCGCGGACGCCCTAGCCGCCTCGAACCGGGACAAATGGACCCTTTAGTCCCGGTTTGAGACGCAACCGTGACTAAAGACAAATATGGTGGTGGACGAAATGCCCCTTTTCTACTAGTGCATGTTTCCATTCGAAAAACTTTGTATATGAAATATGTGCGTCTCGACAAGTAGGTTTCATTCCCGTACTCAGTTTGGAGTTTCGTACCATGTAACTTTCAAATTTCAGACCGTTATTTGTCCCTTTTTTGGACAAATTTTGTCAAATCCGTCGCACTCGGTTAACCGTTTCGAATTTCCTTTGACGAGTAGATTCATCTCGATGTATCCAACAACTTTCGTGTTATAACTTTTATATTTCGCGGTACATATATGAGTAGATCTGGTAATGCGTATTTAGACTGTCGTGAACTCCGGCGTGTTCATGGTGTAACCTCCACCGCTCGTCGTCATTAACTTCGGCGTGTTCATGCTCTAACCTCCGCCGCTCGCTGTTTAGACTGTGCTTTGTGTACATGTCTTATTCGTTTTCGCTAAACCTCCGCAGCTAGCCGTCATGAACTTCACCGTGTTCATGGTAATCTCTTTCCATGACGTCCGCCGCCGAATCACCGCCGTGCCGCTCCATTGTACTGCTCGCCGCTCCTTATAATGTTGTGTGATAAGTTCACCAAGCCTCAACATGCTGAGAGTACAAGAAACATGGAACTACAACCAAACACCTGTTTTTCTGTTTCTCAGATGCAGGCAAAAATCGATGCAGGCAAGCAAATGGAGTGCACAACATGATTTTCATCTCGTTTTTTCCGTGGCCAGGCTCTGGCGAGCCACGGATACGAAAGGGTAAAAAATGACCCAGAAAACCAAACACGCCCTAAGGAGCGGCGGGTTTCGTTTATCACGTATGTACGGGCTGGGCTAGCTTGCGCGCGCTGGATGGATTCGTTTCCGTCGCGCGGTGGGCCCCACCCACGTTCCCCTTTCTTCGCGCTTCCGACCAGCGCGCACAAGGCCGTTCCGGCGCCGCCACGGCCGCCGCCGCCGCCGAAGACGAGCTCCCCCGCCGCCGACGCCGGCCGGACCGTCTGCCTCTGCCGCCCGCGGCCGGCGGCGCTACCGCGACCACCTCGCCGCCCCGCCCTGCCCCAATCTCCACCTCCGCCGGTCCGCCGCCGCCCCGGCCATCCCTCTAAACCCCCGCACCCCTTCTTCTCCGGCTCCGGCTCCGGCGACCCACCCCCGCACCCCCCAAGTTAAGTTTCTTGCTCGCCTCCGCCGCGGCCAGCCGCGTCTCCGGCGGCTCCGCCTCGCTCCATCCTCGACGGCGCCTCCTCCGCTGCAGCTCCGTCCGGTCGCAGCGGCGTCGTCGGTCGCCGTCTCGACGCCGGGAAAAGCTAGGGAGAAAGAATTGGGGGAGAAGCGGTGGGGAATTGGGGATCGTGGGCTAGAGGAAGAAGGATCGGGGAGAAAGAACGTGGCGGATCCACCACCACGCACGCGACGCACGCAGGCCCCCCACGCACTCGGTCGTGCACGACCGAGCGACGCGTTGCGTGCTCGAGAAGTAGACGTTTCGCGTATGTACGCGGGTATTCCTGCTGTGCTGCCGCCGTAGTGCCGTACCACGATACTCGATACACCAAGACCAAATACCAGATGTGTGCAATGAGAAGCCGACGACGACCGCCGCTCCAGTCGGTCGACAGCCCCGACATGTGGCCCGTCAACAACTCACCACCTCAACCCCCGATGACGTCGCCACGAACGATTCCACGAATCCTGCCTGCCAGTATATGGCGGCTCTGCTGCTCCACTGACCACTCCTCCGCCTCCACGCCCACGCGCTTCCCGCCTCGTCACGCCACTCGCACGCGCACGGGCCCTTCCAGTTCCTCCACTCCTCTCCCTGCTGTCCTCCACGGCCCACGCCCACGACGACGTCGCCGCCGGCGCCTAATCCTCTCACGCCTCCCGCGTTCCCTCCCTTTCCCTTCTTCCTCACGCGGATCGGTTACAACCACTGCTAGTCCGAGTTACCACGCCAAGCTACGCGAATCCATCCCGTGCGCGCGCGGCGACAGCAACAGCAACGCCATCACCGCTCGCTGGCCCACCTCGCCAGCGTGCCATAGGTCCCCGCACTCACCACCGTCGCTGTCCGTCCGTTTCCCCCCGCGCATCTTCCATTCCGCTCTCCTCGCTTCCAACCTGAGAGAGCGCCACTTGACTCCAGCCCAGCAGCTTCCAGCTTCTGCCCCATCCATCTTCCCTTGTCTAGCTTCCACACCACATCTCAGCAAGCGCGCGGGAACATGGAGGGGAACGGCGAGGGGAAGGGCCGGGTGGCGGCGGCGCCGGCGGGCGGCGGAGCGGGATACGGCGGGTACGAGGGGGCCGGGGAGCGCAAGTGGTGGCCCTGGCTCGTGCCCACCGTCATCGTCGCCTGCATCGCCGTCTTCGTCGTCGAGATGTGGGTCAACGACTGCCCCAGGCACGGCTCCGCTCTCGGCGGGTGCGTCGCGGGGCTCCTACGAAGATTCTCCTTCCAGCCGCTCCGCGAGAACCCGCTCCTCGGCCCGTCCTCAGCCACGTACGTACTGCCTGCTCATCTCGCTCTCTGTTTTGCTCTGTCATGCCGTCGAATTGAGTCTTCTCGGCGTGCTTGTGCTGGAATAGGGTGGACGGATTTGGCTGTTTATCTCCTTGAGCTCTACTGGCAGGAACGCGAAATTGAGATTTGTTTTCTTGGCTGCGATCCTACTTAATTAGAGAATTTCGGGGTGTGCTTTTCGTGGTTGTAGCTCTCGGAGTGTTCAACTCTCAAGTTTCTCGGAGGAAATCTCTCGAGCTTTTTCTTCCTTGGTGTCCGAGGAAGCTCCTTACTAGCGAATTGAATTTTGCTTCTGCATTCGGATGCCTTCGATTCGGAACATGGGAAACATGGGATTCTGTTCTGTGATGGTGCCAGTTCAGATCTCTCGCTTGGGCTGTTCTCAACATGTCCAATTTGGTTCCATCGTCCAATCCACTCGATGATGCCATCTACCCCGCAGTTCGTCCATAGTTAATCCTAGATAGTATTACGAATTTACGATCCACCTCCACAGTACGCAGAAAGCTCAAGCTTCCTTTGTACTTTGTGCCAAAATTGCTTACCGGGAAGATTCCCTTGCTGATACAGACAGTCAGCTATGATATTTTGGTACTGCTTTTGTTGGATTATAGCCAGTAAGTAATTTGGGTGACCAGATTGTGGTGCTGGTAGATGGATCCTGTGTCATTATAATATGCTAGATGGATTTGTGGGAACTGTTCTGACTTTTGTGAAGTCTTTGTAGCAGTACTGTGTTATAAAACAGCCCAAGCCATTGCTAAAAGTCTGGGTTTTTCTCTTTGACACTAGTAACACGCCTGCTTATTTAATTGCAACTTGTTATATATGTATCCCACATAGGATTGCTGTTCAGTGACCAACCATTGACCTCAAAACTTCGATCTTTGTTTTGACTTTTGGATGTGATCTAGATTATTTCCTCAGTAAGATATTGCAGGATACACGATGATGAAGTTAACGTCCTTACTCTGTCTTTTCAGTTTGGGGAAAATGGGAGCTCTTGACTGGAACAAAATCGTTCATCAGAACCAAGGGTGGCGCCTCATTAGCTGCATCTGGCTCCATGCTGGTCTGATCCATTTGCTTGTGAACATGCTAAGCTTGCTGTTCATTGGGATTCGTCTTGAGCAGCAATTTGGGTTTGGTAAGCTTCTTACAATGCTGAATCAGTGTGACCAGCATCATTTGGAACATGTCTTGTTTCTGCATGGGAACATAGACCGTTTGAATGGCTGTGATCTTGTAAAGTTGTAGTAACATTTTAGCTTTCTGGTCATATATGCTATATAAAAAATCTAACATTTAATTACCTCGGAGCTGGTATGTATAGTGAAATTTGAAGCACAAGCAAAAAAATCATTTCTGAGCTGTTGACAAATTGCATGACATATGTTCTTTATATTCAAATATGGATTGAATATTTCAATGTTGAGCATGTTTATTCATTTCACATAACGAATCATGTGTGGATTGACACTAGTTTTTTTCCTTGCAAGTTCGCATTGGTGCCATCTACCTACTGTCTGGTTTCGGTGGCAGCGTGATGTCTGCACTTTTCCTACGGAATAACAACATCTCCGTTGGTGCATCTGGAGCTCTATTCGGGCTGCTTGGATCTATGCTTTCTGAGCTACTTATGAACTGGACTATTTATTCCAACAAGGTCAGAGAGATAGAAACACACATACATTTCTTCTACGCAGTAGCCTATGACCTCCATTTGCTTATCAAATTAATGTGGTATTGCAGGTAGCTGCCATAATAACTCTTCTGTTTATAATCGTGATCAACGTGGCGATCGGGATACTGCCGCACGTTGATAACTTTGCGCATATTGGTGGATTCGTGGCGGGCTTCCTTTTGGGGTTTGTTCTGCTGGCAAGGCCCCAATTTGGCTGGATGGAACGCAATGAGTTGCCCCATACTAATCAGCCTCCCAAGTACAAGGCATACCAATACGTTCTGTGGGTTGTGGCGCTCGTCTTGCTGCTTGTCGGGTAAGTCTTGACAAATCACAACACTGTTTGACATATGCCAGTATCATTCTTTTCTACTGTAATGCTAGTTAAAATAAACATGGTTCTCAACTTACACTGATCACCACTGAGACTGAGTTATACTAAATCAGAGCCACGTTACCTTAATGCTAAAAGCGAAACCAATCTGATGATACCGAGAACTCGTTGTTGCAGGTTCGTGGTTTCGTTGGTGATGCTTTTCAAGGGCAAGAATGGGAATGATGGTTGCCACTGGTGCCACTACCTGAACTGTGTGCCGACGTCCAAGTGGAAGTGCGATACCTAGGCAGTTTCTTCTTCAGTTTTCGGGCGAAATATGTAGTGTTTCGGAGGGACTGTTCTCATTCATGTATGTTTGTAGATACGGACTTTTAGCCGTTGATGATTACGTTTGTTCTTTAGTGAATTCTGTAAATTTGTTCGCCAGGCACTGTAATTTTAAACTCGACCTTTGTACTGTGATTTCGCACGTGATGTTTCAGACGGCTGACCGTTCTGTCTTCTCTCTTCTTGGTTGATCAACTGAGATGATAAGCTCCTACAGTGGTAAAATTATAAAGCTACTTAGTCCACTAGTTAATATCTAGCCGACCTAGCTCAGTCGTAGAGCGCGTGGCTTTTAACCACGTGGCCGTGGGTTCGATCCCCACGGTCGGCGAAACTAGAAGTCTAGTTATGTACTTTTTTTCTGTCTGAATCAGATTTTGTCTGTAATACTTATTCACATCGACTGTCCACGACGATATAAATTTTGTTAGCCAGTATTTTTTACATATCCTTTCTTTGGACAAAACACCAACAAACGTGGGCTCTCACGAAGCACACTGAACAAACCGTGACATGTACTTTTTTTTCTGTTTGAATCAGACAGAGGCGCAGTTTTTTGTTTGTAATAATTCGTCATTCATTTTGTCTGTAATACTTATTCACATCGACTGTCCACGACGATATAAATTTTGTTAGCCAGTATTTTTTTTACATATCCTTTCTTTGGACAAAACGCCAACAAACGTAGGCTCTCACGAAGCACACTGAACAAACCGTGACATGTCTAACAAAATTTTGCAGCTTCAAATCAGGAAAATAAACAACTTTCCATCATTTCTCATGGATGCAATAATTTTTGATTCACCGAAACAGAGAATTTTAATGTCTGCACTTGCAATATATATTTCATACAAAAAATTATTATTCACATTTCCTTAGGAAATATGGAAAGACCATAAGTGACAGTACAATACTTATTACAATCTTTATTCTTACAAACTCCAATGGACGTTCAATCGAAATACCGCAAATCACCACAAAAGTAAACAACACTAAATTTAAACTACATATGTATACAATATAATAGACTTATTGTATGTACTATCCTTCTCATTTCTTCAACCAAATGTCCATCTCCTTTGTAAAAATCTCCATTGCCGGTCTTGGTAGCAATATTGATACCACGGTTGAGTCTTCACCATCTTTATTCTTACACTTCGTGTGATAACTTATCAGTTTTGAAGTGAAATCCCCGGCATGCGGTGTGCCAGCGGCAACGAGCTCCGCTTTTCCGAACCGTAGTGCATTGCCTCCAACCCACTTTGTATCACTAACCTTGTATGTTTTGTCCATGCCGAAAGGAGAACACTCTCGCCATGTTGCCATCAAATCCACCATTGACTTCATGCGATCCTTCGTGGTCTCCAACTTGAATATCTGCATTAGGTCAAGTATATGTCCAAGCGGATTGGTAGCCAACTCATCGACCGTCACCTCGACCATGGGAGAAAAATGTGCATTTCCATAATAACCACGTGGGACAGCACTTTCACCATTAATGCTTCTACCACGTGTATTTAAAGTAAACATGAGTCACACTTTTTGACTAGCTTCATAACCCAATGCGATTGTGCGGCATCGCCACATGACGGCTGTAAGAAGCTCAAATGTGGTCGTAGATTTGGAGAGGTGTTCTGGGACATGACTTCTTAAAATCTCTGTCTCTTTTGGCCCAAAGAATAGATATTGCACTTCCATGATTTCTGGTGGAGTTGATAGCATCACGTCCTCTCCGTGCAATATAATCCATGAAGAAATGGTTTATATGCTGGGTAGAATGTGTGATGGAGGGTGGGATACGCAGCGGCGGAGCTACACGATCTGGAACCAGGGTGCACAAAGGGTGCCACAACATGTAAAAATCATATTTAGAGGGTGCATATATGGTGAAAAAATGATGTTTTACAAAGAAAATTTCTGCTACCCGGTGTCCTGTGCACCCGGCTAGCCCTTAGTAGCTCCGCCACTGGGCATACGTGCGGTGAAGATATCTCTTTTCCACACAGGCAAAGTGGTTGGGATAAGTTCACCACATGCAAAATCGGCTATAGATTTTATAAACTGGAGGATACCAGAACCATCAGCGATGCAATGACACATGTGAAGCCCAGTAACAAATCCTCCACATTTAAGTTGGGTCACCTGCAACAGACATCACACATTTATAATAAGTCATAATGGTTGCATGAAGGTGACTAATGAGAATTTGACGACAAAGGAGCCATTCATTTTTCCTGTAAAATTCTCATTTACATGGATATCAATCAAGATTCGAGCATCAAATACACTTGGTTTTAATTACGTTTCCACCTCCCACTAAGCAATTGTTGGAATGAGTATTATATCCATCATAGTCGACGGGTAACTTACATATTTATCTACCACAAAACAGAAACATACTCGGTGCAAACTATCAATTTATTTACAAGTGAATCATTCAGTTTAGTTACAGCACCCAATCAACAACAAAAAAAGGTAAAACCAAATTTATAATTACTTAGTAAGTTGCAGACATATTGAATAAGTTGAAATTTTATTTATTTTATTATGAGAAACATAAAATGATGAAAAGTTCAAATTTTACCAAGTGAAAGAACACCAGCAATATAATTTGTGTGATGCAAAACATTTTCCCTACCCCCCTTTTGACTTCTGTTTGTATGGTGCTTATAAAGCATAAATTTGAAATGTTGAAAAAGATTTTCCTTTTCATTATGTAAGATAATTACCTAATTAATTTACATAAAACAGGGTGAAAATCGAGTGCTTAAACATAATCATACCAATATGTTTGTAAATTGTAATGTATCTTTTTTTTTTAGAACCATGCAGAAGCACTGCATGTATTAGATTAGATAGAAAAGAAAGCCGAAGAACGGCAGAAGTCTTACAGAAAATGGCCAGCAGCCATTGAGAAGAAATACAACAACAACGACCACGGCCGGTAGAAGAAGAAAAGAAGGACTCCTTAGATTACAAACTAGATAACTAGGCGACCGATGAAGGACTACTCTACACATCTAGTCTTGTTCGAGAGCGAAACGGCCTGCACTGGCCAGCTTCCATTGCTTGGCTTCCTGCTTGATAAGATCGATGATGACATTCGTTGGCTTGGCAATTGTAATGTATCAATATACTATCACCCATAAGCTATGAACACAATGGGAAAACAGAGTGTAGTTACCTGCAGGAAAAGCAGAGGTTTGCCAACGACATCTCTGGTGTCACCGGCATCCGCTAGGAACTCCTCGACGCACGGGTACGGCGGCACCAGCGGCTGGCCGAGGTCCTCCAGCCGCACGTCCGCAGCCGCCTCCACGAACATCACTCCTTCCCGGGTGCAGTCCACCTCCAGCTTGTTACCGCCGGGGACCTTGCGCAGACGGCCAGCCATCGGGTAGTAGTACACGAGAGCCCCGGCCACGGCCGCCTTGATGCCCTTGGCCACCTTGCCCGGCCTGACGCTCTCTCCCGGAGGGCTGCGGAAGAACCCGACGATGGACTCGTAGAACCGCAGCGACCACTGGTCGTCCAGGTCGGAGAGGGTCTTGGTTTCCTGCGGCGTCGGTCTCGCCGGAGGCACCAGCTCGGGCTCGCTCCGGCGTGCCGTGAATGTCACCATGGCTGGCTGGCTATGTGAACGTGGTGGTGCACTGGTGCGTGTGTTTGAGAGGGAGTAGTAGTGTAGCACTGGCTACTGATGCTGTGATGCAGTGGGAGATTTGGAAGCTGTGATTCGTCGCAGTGGGGTTTGACATGAGCTTTGTACGTGCATCCCTAATTCCCTATATAGGCAGCTAGCTGGTGAGGTCATGGCGATGGTGACTGGTTCAAGGATGGCAGGATAAGAAAGGCAACTCCGGCGTACAGAGTTGAGTTGAAGTGCCGTAGCACTTTGAACGAGAATCAACAATCAAGTCGTGCTCTCGAGAATCAAGTCGTGCCGGCGGCCGGGACGATTTCTACGTACTACTACACGACACCCCGTCAACTTTGATCCGTTCGCTGTCACCGCACGGTCTCCGCTGGCTAGCTGCTGCTGCCGGCCGGCCAAATGCCACTCGGTATGTGGGCTAGCTTTGGAGCAAATGCGTCGTTTCATGCACCGGTGATGTTGTCCGCATAACTTTTTAGATAAAGGGCGTTAAAACGCCCTAATTTGAAATTAGTATAGCCCCATACGACAGAGTTTACAACGGTGCTGATGAACAACTTACAAAGAAACGAAGATTACAAGCAAACAACGGAAAAAAGAGATGAAGCACAACTTAGTTGATCTCGAATCGAAAGTCGAAACAAGATAACAAGTCGAGCAGGAACAACAAGTCATCACGTACATCTGAGCAACTCATAGAAACAACACCCAATCCAATCCACCTCCGAAGGGGGGACCCTTACGCGCTCCCTCGCCCTGAATCGAAGGACGCAACACCGGTGGAGATGCTCACTCTGAGATTGGGTAGGAGCCGAAACACTAGGCATCATGGGAGGCTCTGAACACGGCTGCCCAGACGGAACATGCAAACATGGGCTTATTACTTCTGTGCCCTACTTCGCCCAACTTTACTCGTCTGTGCCCTACCTGCGTAGTTTTACTCGTCTGTGTCCTACCTGGCTCTTTTGAGGCTCGAAGATGGCGAAGATGAAAACGTCCGTCTGGTCAACCTCCTTTGACCGTTAACGAAACTGTGACATGTGGGCCCAGTGAAGTGCATGCACCGTGCGCACCCATGCTGCTCGCCGTCCCCACTTAAAGCTTATAAGTGGGGCCAGCTTAGGAGGAGTGCTTGCATGCAGCCGTACGAGCGCGTCCATGCCTGCTCGCCGTCCTCGCGCCTTCAATGGTGTGCCCCCCTGGCCGGCAAAAAGCTGTCTCGCCGCCTACGATGCCGGCCCGGCCGCGCATCTGCTCTGCCGCCTTCGCGTCTCTCTTGCCTAGTCTATCCCGCCGCAAGCTGAGCAGTCTGGCGAGCCGAATCAATGCCCGGTCACCATTACTGCCAGTCCAGACGCGACGCCGTCCAGACCGCATATGGCTAGAAAAGGAGCCATTTCCTTGCCCATTGCGTCCAGTGATCCCCTCTTCCTCTCCTTGTCACCCTCGCCTAGTCCCTCATCTTTCCATGGCGCGTGGTGGTGGCCGCTCCACTCCCAGCTCGAACCGCCACCGCCACGTCCGCTATCCTTGGTTTCTTGAGTTGAGCGAGGGCAGCGGCCGTGGGCGTGGGCGCACTCCTCCAAGGTCGAGCAGGATCCGTGCATCCTGGGAGTCTCCTCCGAGCTCGAGCAGACGCAGGGGCAGGGGCATGGGCAGGGCCATTGCTCCCGATCCCATTCCCTTCATCGATCTGTCCGAGGAGGAGGGGGAGGAGGAGGAGATCATGGACCTGAGTGTGGCCTGGGCCAGGGCCGACTATCAAGCCACGGAGCAGGCCAGGCATTCCGTCGAGCAGCAACAGCTCATGGATGCTATGGTCGCTTCTGTTGTCGAATCAGAACCCGCGGAGAAGGCGAGAGCCGCGAAGTATGCGGACGACCTGCAGAAGGCTCTGAACAGCTCGGAGAGCAAGGACAATGCCCCATTGGAGGTCGACGGCAAGGGCAAGGGCAAGGCCAAGTCGGTGGAGGTTTCCGATGATGAGGACGAGTGGTAGTCCATTTTAGTTATTAGTTCTTTTAAGGGCAAGGTCAAGGGTACCAAGGAATTTTAGTTGTTGATCTATTTTATAATTTTGTACTATGAACCAAATGGATATTATGTTGTCTCGTTATTAGTTGTTTTAATTATGAATTATGTCAAACTCTTGCAAAATTTGTTTTTTCTGTGCCCAAAATTCACAACTTAGTCTATCATGAATCTACGCAATTGCAAAGAAAAAAGTCGAAAATATTCACCCCTTAGCTATGAAATTTGGCCTTGTGCATTGACATTTTGAAGTTTCCAATTATGTGTGAAAATCCCCATTTGGCCTTGTGCATTGACCAATCAGATCGCAGAATGAGCTTCTCGTGGATCGCCCAGAATCTGCCCGCAGATTCCTTCTAGAAGAACGATCGGACGGCTGCATTTCGGCGAGGTTTGGGACGTGGTTTGGAGGCAGTCAACGGGGTTTTGAAAAGTTTGACAAAGTGTCAAAGTTTCATTTTGGAGTGACTAAGAACCTGCGCACATAGTCTTCTTATGCCATACACTAACGATTCAAATTGATAAACAAGGTCTATATACATTCAAACGAAAAATTCATGTATCTAATGTGATATATCTGAAACTATGTTGCATGAAGTCAAGAGTGAAGAGAAGGGGTTTTGGATTTGCAACATGAAAATTTTAAAAACCTCACCAAAGTTTCATTTTGAAGTGACTAAGAAGGATCCAGTCTTAGTTTTTCATTTTCATGTTTTAAACTTGTTTAAATGTTGGTCAAAGTTCGGTTTGACTAATATTTGAAATGAGTTTAAAAAATTCAAAAAAAATCAAAAACCCCAATCTCTCTTCCAGGGCGGACGAATGGTGGCCGAACGACGTCATTCCGAGCGACTCGGACGGCGAGGGCAACCCCGTCCGGTGGTGGGAGGAGGGCCACGACGGGTGGCAGGAGGCCCTGGATAGCGACGACGACGGCCAAGGCGAGGGCGGTGGCGACAACGACGACTCCGGCGACGAGGAGGAGGAGGAGGACTACGAGGAGCACGAGGAGGAGGAGCCTCCGATCGACTCCTCCGATGAGGAGGAGGAGGACTCCGGCGACGAGTCCGACAACGAGGACGGCTCTGACACACCGCCGGCGAAGCGGCGGAGGAAGTAGGAGCCCACACCGCCGGCGAAGAGGCGGAGGAAGTAGGAGCCCACCGCCGGCGAAGAAGAAGCCACCGCCGTAGCAGTAGTAGTAGTATTAGCAGTAATTAGTAGTTAGTGTAATTAGTATGGATCTTTTGTAATGAAAATATTTCGTACTAGTAATGAACGAATGTACAAATCAGTTGTAAATTTCAGTTTCCTAAGTTTCCATTCAGTTCCCGGTTGCTAATCAGTTTATAAATTTAATTTAAGTCTTATAATCCTCCAAATTAAATGTGCAAATTTAATTAGAGTGTTAACGACATACTAATCAACAAATTCTCACTAAACAATGAATAAATAAATGTTGATTCAGACAAAAAATTATTCATCGGAATATTTGTAATTAAGTTCAAAATTAAATGGTTAATCTTGATGCAGAGATGTCCCAACCTGGGCGTCAGACTCGCTTCCTGGCAAGCCGTCCCCACCTACCTGTCCCACTTGAGCGGTCCCACTTGTCAACTCACGAGGTGCCCCATGCCGACCCCACTAGTCAGGCCAAGTGACGGTCAAAGGAGGTTGACCAGACGGAAACATCCGTCTTCGCCATCTTCGAGGCTCGAAAGAGCCAGGTAGGGCACATACGAGGAAAACTACGCTGGTAGGGCACAGACGAAGAAAACTGAGCGAGGTAGGGCACATAAGTAATAAGCCCTGCAAACATAGATCGCCCCATTGCTAAAGATCACATGTCCACTACATAGGAGGAAGACCAAGCAGTGTCGCTGAGAGCCGACAACGAGCATCGATGATGCCAGAAAGGATCCATATGCTTCGGCTCTCAGGGCACGTCGTGCTGCTGTATCGGTAGAGGGTAACCCTTCCCCTCTCGTCCGTGTCGGGCGACTGGACTGGACAACACACGCAAGGGGCGGACAGAGAGCATCCTAGAGACCGCAAGACCAGAACCATCAAAAAACGCAGTCGAGAATGCCAATAGGACCATCGTTGCCGCCCACCCGTCTACTGCACACCGGTAGAACCCACACACCCCAACGCTCCTAAAGCAGCGCCTCCAGGAAGATCACAACTCTCATGGTGCCACCACCACCCAACAAAGTTAGGATTTTCATCCCGCGAGACCAACAGGGGAGGGGTGGGGAGAAGGGAGTACCTATATGGTGCCTCCAAGAAGGGGAAATGGCGCCCACTGGCGTCGCCGCCATCGGGATTTATCCCGGTCTCCTTCTCAACCAATGCGGAAGGAAAAGAGGTTCCAGTCCAAAACAAGGAGAATGGCGGGGCGGGCAGCTAGGAACTCTCTCGGCACGCATGGCAGACTCGGGCCCGGTTTGAATCTACGATGGGAGGTAGCAGCGGCGGCTTCTTCCTGAAGTTTCCCTCGCGCCACACACTGTCCTGTTTTGCGAGAAACACTAAATTTTGGACATCGTACTGGTGATAAGAGGTGCGGGGAGCGAAATTTAATTACGGCTTAATGTATTTTACAGGAATTGGCCGAGGCCGTTGTTTTGGTCCCAAACTCAAAAAGGTGGTTATCATGTGGTTTCAAGATTTTTCACGGGATCCGCTAGAGGTGCTCTTACCTTAACACAAAGGCAAGTGATAGAATTATTCACTCGGATCCGCTAGAGGTGCTCTCAAGGGAAAACTTGCTACTACGCCGCTTCGCACCTTTCTCTTGGGTTCCCAACGGGTGTGTGATCCACACCATCAACCATTTCATTAACTCGTATGCAAGGCCAATCACAACTTTCAACCTTTCGAGCCGGCACCTTTTTATGAAAGGGCCGTCGCGAGAAGGGCATAGCTTTATTAGTTGCGTGACCCATATGGACAGCTATAATTAGAGGCAAAAGACTAACATCGTACAACCTCCACTGCATAAAAGAAGTCGTCTAATATTTTTAAAAGTCAAACTACGCAAAGTCTGACCAAACTTTTAGAAATAACATTAACATCTACTACAAAATGAATGTCATTAAATACATCTTAAAATATATTGTCATACAATATCTTCATAATATTATAACTCCCTCTGTTGCTAAATATAAGATGTTTTAGGTGTTTCATATGTTGTCGAGATGCGGACTAAAATGGGTGAACATACAGACTAACATGTATAGATACATTTGTATACATGTGAAAGTCTAAAATATCTTATATTTAGGAACATAGTGAGTAGTTGTTATCAATATATTTTTAAACTTTGGTCAAACTTTATTTAGTTTGAATTTTCGAAAAGTTAGAGGACCTATTTGAAGGAGGGATTACTACATAGCCTCTCTCTTTGAACAAAGTTGTAAAAAAGTTGTATTGCAGACGTAAACCGAAACATGGAACACTTGGATGCCCAAAACGATTACCTTCGTCTCCCTTTGCCGCTCCATCCATTTCGAAGCGAAGGTAAATAAGCCGCGCGCCTGCGGTTGCCATACTCATCATCCCCACTCCACTCGCCAGGCACAGTCTCCCCCGTTTCGCCATCGCGACGGCAACCGCCGATGGCTCCTCCTGCCCGGCCCGCCCCGCCCGCCGCGCTTCTCTTCCTCGCCGCCGCGGCCATCCTCGCGCCCGCCGGCGGCGTGGAGATCCTCTCCAAGTCCCGCCTGGAGCGCTGCTCCCGGGACTCGGGGCCGGCGGCAGCCTCGCCTGCGACCGCAAGATCGTCCTCAACCTCGCCGTCCCCAGCGGCTCCGTAAGCCCCTCCTCCTCGTGCACCGCTGCGGAATCGTGCGTTTTACTGACGGCGTGTTTGTGGGTGCTCTGTGCTGTGCAGAGCGGCGGCGAGGCGTCGCTGGTGGCGCAGGTGGTGGAGGTGGAGGAGAACGACACGCAGGCGATGCAGACGGTGCACGATCCCCCCGTCATCACCATCAACAAGTCCGCCACCTACGCGCTCTACGCCATCTCCTACATCAGGGTAAGGCCACCCCTAGCCCGTGGCCCCCAAATCAACAGCGCGTAGCCTGGTTTGTGACAAATTGCTTCAAGAGAAATCTAGTCCTTTGAACCAGACAGTCTCTAGCCATCATACAATGTTGGATCCTATGAGACCATTATTGGGTTTTAGCCTTTTAGGTAGGCTTTGGATCAGGTGGGCTGTGTTAATTGTTGCGGTGCACCGTACGCCATGGTGATATTTGTCATGGTAATGAGTGGGAAGCAACCACGTGGGTTTCCAAGATTCCGAAGTATTGGAAATTTGGAATGCCATTCTATATGCTCTGATATCGCTGGATGGGGATTGTTTCTCAGGGTGCTTCTGTGGTCTACTGTCCTCATGTTTTTATAGCAGCCCAATTCGCATCTGAAAATGTGGTCAGCATTTTGTTTTCTGATTTTTTTATAGGAAGATTGCAGTACTAAAAAGTTAGTTATATCACTGATAGTATCAACTGTTACCTGCCAGTAACCACCATGCTCTAACAAATCATGTGAACTGAGACCTGATTTGTTTTCTGTGCTCGTTTCTTCAGGATGTTGCTTACAGACCAGAGGAACAGTATTCCAGGACCCGTAAATGCGAGTCAGATGCTGGTGCCGATGTTGTTAGAGGTTGTGAAAGGTAAAACACTGAGGGGCTCGATCCAGTTGATAGGTTGTCATTATCAATTTTTTCTAGGATGTATTCCAGTTGGTAGATCGTCATAATTGCACGCCCATCTTGCTAGCTTTAGCACATCTATAATCTGGGCTGTGGTACTCCTGGAGCGAGTTTATCAGCATATTATACTCTTCTTTTATACATATATGTAGTACATACATTTTAGCTGCGCATAGCTAATGTTTTTTTCTTTGGAGTTATTAATTGGTAGTAACTTCTGCCTTTTCACAGATGTTTTTATTTTCATGGCCACTCATATCCATGGAATGTCTCTAGATTTCTGGATCCGTTTTTCTTTTTGACATTTTCAAATGTTGTATTACTAATGATGTTTATTTCATGAATATGGTTAGGTTACGGGATCAGAACGGCCACATAATTGAGCATACTGAGGTGTGGCACATTTACCTTTGTCATCTTTCTTATCTTAGTGTCTTAAGTAGTAGGTAATATTGAACCAGCCAGTTTCTGACCAAGTAAACCTAATATTCTTAATGTTTGAACACATATTAAGGAAAACAAAAGCACATATGAAGTTATTGCCAAAATTCTTGTGCAATGGATGTATCTGTATGTAGTATATATACTCATTTAGTTTATATTATTGTTTTTTAATCTGGGTATGATTTACTATCTCATGATGTCTATTTTTCCTCTCACTTTTCATGGAAAATCTAACGTTTGTTCTACACTTTGACATTGTACTAGCCGATTTGCTGTCCATGTGGGCCTAATCGCCGTGTCGCTTCTTCTTGTGGAACAATATGTAAGTTAACAAATTGGAATTTTGTGCATTCCTGCATTTTTAATACAACACCATTGTGTTACGCCTTTCACACACAATTTCCTTGCAGTTGACAAAATGGTTAAAGGCAAAGCTAATACGGCTCACTGTGTACGTTTTCCAGGTGATTGGTATGGGCATTAATTGTGACGTATCATTGTAATAGTTTTCAATATTAGCTTAATAAATCCTCCTGCTTAGTTCAGGACAAGAAGCTTCTATGTTACCCATGAAATTTGGACTTTCAGTTTGAACTGGCAAATCTATCTTACTGTATGATTTGACTAGAGGCCCGCCTAATTTGTTACACAATATCCTAATATCTTGCTTTAGGCGGCGGCGGGGTTGCGACAGCCTAGTTTGTCCCACAATATCCTAATCTCTTACTGTATTATTGACACAGTCGTATCTATATTCTTTTTGTTGCTAACATCAAGTAGTCAGTTCGTATATTGGGAACAAATGTGATCTAGTTTATTTACACGTTTTGAAGTAGATGACTAGGGGAATACTTATATGCTCACTCCAAACTTTTGTGCTGTTAATTAACAGCATCCCATGGTTCTTTGGTCATTTGTTAAGGTCAAAATTCGAACTAATTTGTGCATCTCCATTTCTTCTAAACAGGTTTCATGTATTTGGAATTGAGAAATGGTCAAGAGGTTTCAGCATCAGAGTACAAGTAAAGAAAGGCTCTTCTGTAACGGTAGGAACTGAAATTCTGAAGTTACTTATGTATATGCTGACATTATGTTAGGACAAGTTGGCGCAAGAAAAGTCATCCATGCTGACGATGATAATTTATGTTATCTACATGCCTCTTCTAATTGGAGTCTTATCAAGTTTGGGAACTTGGTTTTCTGTGCTTTTATTTTCTGATCTTGTGCTCTTTTAAGGGCTAAGATTCTGAACATTATATGTATTTATCAAGGTGTCGTTTGAATGACTATTTTGCTATTATTATATCCAGTGTGTTGTTTTGGACTTTGAGTACGACAATCACTTAAGAAATATTAGTGTAACTTTACTAATTTGACATTACGCTGCAGGAGGTTATTGTTGGTCCAGAGAATAGTACAGTTATTTCTAAAGACAACTTTCTGAGAGTAAATCTCATTGGTGACTTTGTTAGTTATACAAGTATTCCAACACTCGAAGACTTCTATCTTGTGACTCCATGAAAGGTACTCAGCAAATTATGACAGATGTATTGCTTTCATGTGACTTCATAATTTCTGTCTATATCTGACATATTGAAGGGTGTTGGTGACGGTCAACCGCAAATTCTTGGCGATGAATTCTCCAGGTAGATGCTGTTGGAGAGAGTCCGGTTTACATTGGATGGTCTTGAGTGCAACAAGATTGGTGTTGGGTACGAGGCTTATAGAAACCAGCCTAACTTCTGTTCATCACCATATGGGAGCTGCTTGTACAATCAGCTTTGGAATTTTTGGGAGGTGAGATTGCGTATTATCAACTTTGAAGTGAAAAATGTCAAGTTTCTTGTTTCCGAACATGAACTGCTAGTATTGTAACTTTTAGTCTTGAGTCTTCTTTGACCGTTTGTTTCAGGCTGACAACAACCGGATAAACAGAAACCAAGAGCCCCAGTATATTGTGCAGGGAAGATTTGACAGGATCAACGAACATCCGGTAAAATTCCCACTAGCTATTTCTTGAGTTCAAATCTTATGCAAGTTTTGGATAATACAGTTGATACATACCCATTACAGCATGCAGGAGTTCGGTGAAAAATAAACTAGTACTAACGGAGAGTGCACGTTGGAATTTCGAAACATACAAGTAAAAACGTTTGAACTACTTTGAAAAATGTGTATACAAAAATTATGAATGTACACGAGTAGATTCCATTCCTATACTCGGTTTCGAGTTTAGTCGATTGTAACTTCTCAATTTCAAATCTATGCTCCAAAACTTTTTTATCCGGATTTTATCAAATTCGTTGCACTCGGTTGACCATTTGAAATACCCTTTGAAGAGTAGGCTAATGTCAACGTTTCGTACAACTTTCGTGTTGTATTTTTTTTGTTTCGACGGTCATATACGAGATAATCTTGTACTCTAATTTTAAATATTTTTTGAATCGGAAAATTATTGAAATCAGGACCAATTTGAAAAAATAAACATTTTTCAAACTATGAACAATTTTAAAATATTAATAATTTAGCAAATGAACAATTTTGAAATCTGCACCATTTTTAAAAATGAACAATTTTCAAAATCTGAACCATTTTCAAAATATGAATATGAACAATTTTAAAAATGGACATAAAATGGCGGTGAACGTAACCTATTTTTGAACAATTTTAAAAGTGAACAGAAAAGACCGATGAATGGAAACTATTCTTGAACAATTTAAAAAATGAGCAGAAAATGACGGTGAACGGAAACTGTTTTTGAACGATTTTTTAAAAGTGAACAGAAAAGGCCGGTGAACGAAATCTTTTTTGAACGATTTCAAAAAGTGAAGAGAAAAAAAGGCTATGGACGGAAATTATGTTTGAACAAAAAAAGTCTATGGACGGAAATGACTTTTGAACGATTTTAAAAATGAACAACAATGGCCGGTAAACGAAAACTATTTTGAACGATTTAAAAAAATGACCAAAAAATAGCGGTGAACGGAAACTGTTTTTGAATGATTTTTAAAAGTGAACAGGAAAGTCCGGTGAACGAAATCTTTTTTGAACGATTTCAAAAACTGAACAGAAAAAAGTCTCTGGACAGAAATTATGTTTGAACCAATTTTTAAAATTTGAACAGAAAAAAGTCTATGAACGGAAATGACTTTTGAAAGTTTTTAAAAATGAACAGAAAAGTCCGGTGAACGAAAATTATTTTGAACGATTTTAAAAAATGACAAGAAAATAGCGATGAACGGAAACTGTTTTTGAATGATTTTTAAAAGTGAACAGAAAATGCCGGTGAACGAAATCTTTTTTGAACGATTTCGAAAAGTGAACAGAAAAAAGTCTAGGCATGGAAATTATGTTTGAATAATTTTTTAAAAAGTGAACAGAAAAATTCTATGAACGGAAATGACTTTTGAACGATTTTAAAAATGAACAGAAAAGTCCGGTGAACGAAAACTATTTTGAACGATTTAAAAAAATGACCAAAAATAGCAAACTGTTTTTGAATGATTTTAAAAGTGAACAGAAAATGCTGGTAAACGAAATCTTTTTTGAAAAATTTCAAAAAGTGAATAGGAAAAAGACTATGGACGGAAATTATGTTTGAAAGATTTTTTAGAAAGTGAACACAAAAAAGTTTATGAACGGAAATGACTTTTGAATGATTTTAAAATGAACAGAAAAGGCCGGTGAACGAAAATTATTTTTGAACGACTTTAAAAATGACCAGAAAATAGCGGCGAACTAAAGCTGTTTTTGAATGATTTTTAAAATTGAACAAAAAAGGCCGGTGAAAGAAATCTTTTTTGATCGATTTCAAAAGTGAACAGAAAAAATCGACGAAAGGAAATTATGTTTGAACAATTTGTTAAAAGTGAACTAATAAAAATTTATGAATGGAAATTATTTTTAAACATTTTTTAAAAAGTGAACAAAATGAACAGAAAAGGCGGGTAAACGAAATCTTTTTTGAACAATTTCAAAACGTGAACAGAAAAAAGACTATGGACGGAAATTATGTTTGAAAGAATTTTTAGAAAGTGAACACAAAAAAGTTTATGAACGGAAATGACTTTTGGACGATTTTAAAAATGAACAGAAAAGGCCTGTGAACGAAAACTATTTTGAATTATTTAAAAATGACAAGAAAATAGCGGTGAACGGAAACTATTTTTGAATGATTTTTAAAAGTGAACAGAAAAGTCTGTGAACGAAATCTTTTTTGAACGATTTCAAAAAGTGAACAGAAAAAAATCTGTGGACGGCAATTATGTTTGAACAATTTTTTAAAATTTGAACAGAAATAATTCTATGAACAGAAATGGCTTTTGAACGATTTTAAAAATGAACAGAAAAGTCCGGTGAACGAAAACTATGTTGAACGATTTTAAAAAATGACTAGAAAATAGCGGTCAACGGAAACTGTTTTTGAATGATTTTTAACGTGAACAAAAAAGATCGGTAAACAAAATCTTTTTTGAACGATTTTAAAAAGGTGAACTGAAAAAAGTCTATGGACGAAATGACTTTTGAACGATTTTAAAAATGAATAGAAAAGGCAGGTGAACAAAAACAATTTTTGAACGATTTTTAAAAAATGACCAAAAAATAGCGGTGAATGAAAATTGTTTTTGAACGATTTTTATAAGTGAATAAAAAGGTAGGTCAACGAAATCTTTTTTGTCGATGAACGAAATTATGTTTGAACAAATTGTTAAAAGTGAACTGATAAAATTCCATGAAAGGAAATTATTTTTTAACAATTTTTATATATGAACAATTTTCAAATCTGAACATTTTCAAAAAATGAAAATTCAAATAAAATAATATCAAGTAAGAAAACGAAAAGAAGAAAGAAAAAAGAAACAACAAAAAAAAAACGAAAAAGTGAACAGAAAAAAGGAAATTATGCTTGAACGATTTTTAAAAAGTGAACTGAAAAAATTCTATGAACATAAATTACTTTTGAACGATTTTTATATGAACAATTTTCAAATCTGAACATTTTTAGAATTGAACATTTGCAAAAAATAAAAGTTCATAGTAAAGTAAATAATATCTAGTAAGAAAACTGAAAAGAAGAAAGAAAAAATAAACATCCAAAAAAAGAGAAATGAAAAAGAAACAGGAAAAAACAAAATAGAAGAAAGAAAAATGAAACAACAAAAAAAGAAAAAATGAAGCAGGTGCACGTACTGGGCCGACACATAAGGCGAAGGGGGTGTGCGGTGCTGGGTAGTTGACGACCTGGTCGTCAACTAGGAAACGCCTGATTTTACAGCCAAGAACGGAGGCAATCACTTGCAGGCGGAGCCCAAATGCAGATTCTTTGCATGGTTGGCTCTTCACCGGGTGATACTTACAACAGACAACCTTGCCATTAGGGGTTGGCCAAATGTCTCCATCTGCAAGTTGTGTCACATCCACCTAGAAACGGTGAAACACCTCTGCTTGAATGCAGCTTCACGATGGCGGTAAGGGAGAAGGTTTTTGCTTCGAAAGAGGCAGATAAGCGGAGCAATCATCTATGCCATGTGGGGGATTTGGAAGGAAAGGAACCGGAGCGTTTTCAGGAATGTCATCTTGTTGCCAGATGCGGTGGCTCATCTCCTATGGGAGGAGATTTAGCAGCGGGTATATGCCCACACGCAAGACCGAGGAGATGTAGCCCGGCGTTTTATAGGGAGGGACGGTTCGGACCGGTGAATTCCACATGTAAACGCATGAACAAAAATTATTTAATTAATGCTCTATGCTATCTAATCGGATGGCAAGTCTAGTGAATAAATGAAAAAAAATAAGAATGCGATGTTCTGAGTTTAATAAAGCGTCTTTTATAGAAAACTCAAACAAAAATGCAGTTGATCAAGACAATGATATATCGAAAACAGTATAACAATACGATTGACAAAAACAATGGTAATTATGGTAAGAGTGGTGATTTCTTGCGGCATTTAGGGTGTGTTTGGTAGCATGGCTTTCCCAGTCGATACAAGCTAGGCATATACAGGATGTGTTGAGATTATGTTGGGTGTTTGGTAGCTCGTATGAGTTGAAACATGCTGAAGAGAGATGTTGTTTGGTAGCACGTATGAGTAGGGACATGCTGCACGAATACAAAATTACAAATAGGTCCAAAGTTTTACAAAAAGGACCTTGAAGAGAAACAGAAAAAGCAATCATATCCTCCTCTTCCTCCACGTACTGGCTGAAGCAACTGGCCGGAGCTCCTCTCGTCCTCCACGCGCTACCGCCAGGGAGAGATCCCGTTGAGCCGGCGGAGGGTGGAGCGGAGGTCAGAGCGGTGGTTCCTTCTCCTCCATGCGCCGGTGGAGGGCGGAGCGAAGGGCAGAGAGGCGACCGAGGAGGACACGGCGAGGTTGAGGCCGGCGGAGCGGTAGCGCTGGGTGGCGGGGTGAGGTCGAGCGTGGCGCTGGGCGGTGAGGTCAAACTCGCTCGAGGGGAAAATGACCGGGGGGGGGGGGGGGGTTCTGGAGGGGCTGGCGCCGTGACTCGCCCGTGGGGCCAATGCGTGGGATTTTTGGATGGACTCAGCCTGGCTCACCTGCGAAGATCGATTTGAGCTTCTCAACCGGGCAGGGCTGAGGGCCTTTTTCGGTATGAGGTGGGCATGGCCCAAGTAGCTCACCCGGCCTACTAAACACCTAAAAACGGGTGAGGTGGGAATATCTGGGTTAGACCGGGCTACCAAACACGCCCTTACTGATATCTCTATTTAATAAAATAAAATATATTTAAATGTTTTCAAAAAACTGAAAAAATCATACATGTTCGCAATGATGTATCCTACAAGCGTCCAAAGTCACAATGTGAAATAGTTTCTATTATGAGCTACACAAAATGACAAATGTCCGATTAATAGTATAGTGAATGATATATTGTTTTAAATCTCAAAAAAAAAAATTGTGTGGCCCTTAATATATAAAAAATCACATTCTAATTTTGCACGCTGGTAGTATACATCATTGAGCACATGGAGAATTTTATTAGATGTTTGAATCATTTAAATATAATTTTAGATTTTTTTAGAAACAGAGGGACCACTGGAGCTAAGTGAAAATGACTTTTCGGGTAATTCTCAACTACATTTCTGTAAGACTTGGAGCATTCACTTGCATCTAGCCTCTGCGCCCGTGTCGCGACGATCTCGTGGGCGGTTCAAACAAACCCTATTCGTAGCTTCCCTAACGCCTCCTCACTTCATCCCTTGTTGATGTCGAAGGATGCCGACGGGTGCTGTCCCAACCATATTCTTTCAACGACAATGAATTTGTTTTGGACAAGCTAGTTTGGAGGTCCGTAAAGCTACATATCAGCAACAGAGCCGCGTCGAGCTCGGTGAAGAGGTGATATGTCCAATTGGAGGGAGTACTAGTTTTGCTAATGTTGTTCCGTGGTGATGGGTTGATTGATTTTAGATGTTCCATGTTTATTTTGTTTTTATATTGTTTGGTGTGTTTTCATACAAATTTTCATTAGTATATCATGTGCAATATGTTGAATTATATAGGGGTTTTTAACCGAGAGTGGTGTTTGTCCATTTTGTTTGCTGCAATGCAGCGGTCCTTAGCTTTTGCAGTACAATGTACTTGATCTAATGTGTTTTTCCTCATGTTGGGCGAGGGCTTCACAGTGTTTGAAGGATCGATCCGTAGCCAAGCATTTGCGCATTATCGTTGATGAAGTTGATCCAGCGAAGAGAGTCGTAATTGAGAAGAAGAGTCCATTTAGAGTTTTGCCTCACCCTTCAACGTACCAAACGAGCTTATTAATTTTGTTGCGTTCAATACAAGTCATTAGTTGCGTGAATTCAATTACCGAAGCAAAAGGATAGTGTTCACTAGGGGAATGGTCATGAAAGTTTTTAGTATATGCTTTGTAACAAGCCGGTTAAGTTGCTGAAAATAAGTGATTATGATCGATGTGTGCATAGATGGTTTGACCATACCACCTATGATAAGGGCAGTCAATTTAATGAACTCTTGCGAAGTCAATGGTTCAGCGGATTCAGGATCCAAAGAGTAGTTCTATGTTTGCCCATAGACTAGCACAGTCGATCTTCTTCACACTTCAGATATAGTAGCATGAGTCTGAATCCAATTAATGAGTATTTTAGACATGCATTGCAACAATATTTGAATTCTACTATACAATCTTGTAATGGAACTTGCATTTGGTGGTTGCCTTGTGTCACACAACCAGGCCCTTGCGTTACACATTAACAAAACCGATCCCAGTGTCATGTCCTGGTTTGTGCCAATGAACACATACCCAAAATATGCCAAGTTTAGTTCTTGTAGTCAGGGTCAGGGCCACACAGCTTGCTAAAAAAAATCAAAATCGAAAATTTGAGTTTTAAAATTTCAAAAGAAAAACCGTAGATGTAAATAATGTCGAGATATACCAATGTAATCGTATTATTCTAGGCTACACAAAAAAGACAAATCTCGCAAAATTTCAAGTCGTTTAATTTTTTTACAATTCACCACCCAGATCACCCATTTGTCATTTTTTCCAACGTAAAATATAATGAATTGAAAGTTGAACATTTTCACACTTCAATATCATATCACTATCTACATTTGGGAATTTTTACCAAATTATTTGAAACTTAAAAAAAATCAAATTTTGTTTTTTGAAAAAACGAGCTATGTGTAGCTCGGGCTCCAAAACGCCACTATCCCCATCAGCTGCTTTATTTCTTGTGATTCCAAAAACAGCATAATCCAATTTCTCCATATTAATATTTTTTTGTGATAGCTAGGAAACGACTCTCCTCATTTTAAATTCTACTAACCCCACTAGTATCCAATTGGATAATATAGGTCGTATGATAAAACTCAGTAGTGTATGTTGTGAGATTGGATTGCCCCTCAATCACACCTTTTTCTTGATTTAGACTAGTTATATATTATGGTAGTTTTCTTCCTTCTCCCATTTGATTTTGCATCATAATACCTTGTGTTACTATCTCCTTTCAAAAGTTTAATTTCTTTTGCTCTTAAGAGTCGAACTGCCCTGTCGGAAGCATCAAGTCCATTAACTTATGTTTCTTTTATCTAATTCATCCCACCTAAGCAAACACCTGCGTGCAAAGCTTGGTGGACGAGACCAACGCCGACATCAAAGCTTGTGCACCCTTACATTTTAGAAGCTCTTAATTATTTAAGGCAACTTCAACCTCCACAACAACTTGTAAACTTTCCTCAGGGTTCTCGCGTTACCTTGCTGGCCTGGTCACCGCTCCCCAACCTCCTGCCTTAGAGCACCTCCAACACATACCTAAAAGACTTTTAGGCACTTAAAAAAGTTTTAGAGCATAAAAGTTGTTTTTTGGAAATATGAGACCAAATTTTGTTTGTCATAGCAGATGTCCTAAAAAACGGCGTCAGAGTTTTTCCTGCCGTAGGAGATGACGTAAAATAGGGCACCGACCTCGACTGAAGGTTGTCGGAGGCTGACAAAATGAAACGACAGCGGGGCTGGGATTGGAAGGGAGCCAGGGGATGCGTCCAAATCTGGCGGCGGTGCGCTGACCGGTTGCCTAGAGCTCAGCAAGGAGGCAAGGAGCATCGGCTCGCGACGGGCGCATGGGGGGTGGGGGGGAGGGGGGTCGCGAAAATCGACGTCGGTGGGTTGCGTCCGTGCTGTGGCGACCATCTCGGGCGGCAATGCGGGAGCAACGGTCGAAATCGCCGAATTCAAGTGGCGGCGCCCCTAAATTCATCAGCATTCGTGTATGTGTGTGTGTATGTGGGGGGGGGGGGGGGGGGGGGTGAACGTTCATGGAGGTTGCGGTGGACGTCCCGAACAGCTGGAATGAGTGGTGAGGTGGCAGAGGGGTTAGGGTGGCCGAAGTCGACGCGACGGCGTGCGACAGTGAGAACTGGCCGGACTTGGCGTGGGGTGGTGACAGTTGGCGGCGGGGAAGTTTCGCCGTGGCGGTTGGGTTCCCTCCACAACGATTTTGTTTTGGGATATGGCAGCCACGTTGGTGCACCAAATATACATCACTCGCAGCAAGTTTTTTTTGTCTAAATGCTGTAAAATGCAGTGTCTGAGGCAGCTGCCCTGTTTTAGGGAATCCGTTGAGATAATTCTTAGTTCGAAGCACGCGACTGGCGACTGGCGTTGCGGTTGGTCACGCTCACACGCTTGCAGTGCCGCGCTCCTCCCGGCCGGCGCCGACAGGAGCGCCCGGCGCGCCGCTGCGTGTGTAGGTGAGCAACGCGATGCTCGCCGCCTCGTACACGAAGTCACGAAGCCATCTTCCACCGAGCGCCACGCCTATAAATCACGCCGTCCAGCAGCAACCAGCCTCACGCAGCACAGGCACTACACAGCGCAAACCACTGCACACACGTACACGGTACACGAAGCCATCTTCGACCGAGCGCAGAATGGCGATAAGCACGGCCCAGCTGCAGCCGCGCGCGCTGGCGGCGCTGTGGGTGCTTCTCGTCCTGCTGCTGGGGCTGGGGATGCGCGTGGCCGAGGCGCAGGGCACCTGCGGGGTGCAGCTGAGCGGGCTGGCCCCCTGCGCGCGCTACAGCGTGCCGCCGGCGCCCGGGAAGGCGCTGCCGGTGCCGGGGCCGGAGTGCTGCTCCGCGCTGGGCTCCGTGTCCCACGACTGCGCCTGTGGCGCCATCGACATCATTAACAGCCTCCCAGCCAAGTGCGGCCTCCCGCGCGTCACCTGCTGTAAGATTCACCCTCATAATCCATCGACGCTGATCCATGTGCTGCTTTGCTTTGCGTATTCGTTTGCTGACAGACAACTGACGTTTTCTCTGTCGACTGTTGCTCACTGCAGAGTAACGGCTAGCTGGTTCCATTCACGGACAGGAGTTGAAGAAGACGATGATGAATAAGAAGATGCCGGTGGCCGGAGTAGCCCTCGAGTAGCAGCCGAGTGCACCTGTTTTCGGGAGTAGTGGCAATAGTAGAAGTGTTTTACTGAAACTTCTATGAATAAGAAGATATTGAAAGTTTACACAGCTAAAAATGATTGCAATTTCTTAGTATCATTTCTCTGAAGCAAACAACTTCATGAATTTAACTGCAGTTATCACGTAATTTCTTAGTATCCTGGATCCGTGCTGTTTGACATTTCAATTAAACTAATAGGGATATTTTACGGTGCATCTTTCATGTGTAGTATATGTCTCATCCAATGGCTAAAATTAGTTGGGCCAGCTTTAGGCCCAAGGACAAAAACGACTTCTTCTCCATAAATTAACATTTTCTTCAACACCTACTTGTGATGACGTAAATAAATTGTCATTAACAACATTCAAAACTAGTAGCACCCGGTGTAGCTCGCCGGCGTAGAAATGCATCTTCCAGACATTAAACATCCGCAACATATTGGTGAACTCGTGATCGTTGTAGATCCCAAAGCCGAAGTCTTCGTGGGAGTCCTTCACCACTACCATTTGGATGGAGAGTGGAGACGCTCACCGCCACCATGTCCCCGCCGTCGCCGACGGGTCTGGTAATGGTGCCGGAAGCTTCCTGTCGACCACCCGCACGAACGCCTCTGTGTCGTGTTTGTCGTCAGCGGCATCGGAGAACTCGGCCTCCACAACTTTCCACCCAAGAAGACGGCGGACGGGGTGCAGTCCAAGTCAACGACGACGTCTATGGAGGAGGGCCGGAAGGCAAGCTTGCCGGCGAGGCGGAGGAACACAGGCAGAGTTACGGCCAGTGAGGAATGGAGGAGCTAACGATGCTAGAAACGGCAGGAAATTGGCATTCTCGTCTCGTACAAGAAGAGCCGCTGGATAGCTTGCGCCACGAGCTCACGACGTGGAAGGAGCCGTGGAAGCAAGGATGCCCACGACCATGTCCTTGCGCAGCGCGGCCGCGACCTCGCTAACCCAGTCGTACGCCGGGATATGATTCCTATTGTGATCGGTTTTCTGTTTTTTTCCAGTGTAAGGCCTAAAATGCCCCTCGGGGTCAAATATACTATCAAAATTTTGGCGTAGTATTTTCGATCCGCACCATCCAATCGCCTCTCTTAAACGGCCCACATTGTCTTGATGTACTGTAAAACATCCCAACTAATATTACATTAATCTATATCTATATATATGTGTCACTACACACGCGTGCATACCGCTTTCGTTCATTTCCTTCTTATGGTCCAACACGATGCATGAAGACATGAGTCATCTCTCTTTCTATTCTTCCCTTCCTCCAACCCTTTCACACGTTCACTTGTACGTACAATGTTGTACTTTTTTTTTGACCTAAACACGCAACTTTATTGATTACAGAACATCAATACAAAGAGTCTTCCGGATTGACACCGGAGCACAAACTGAAATAAAACCTAAGGTAGATAAATCACAAGAACAGGCCAGAATATGAGCCGCTTTATTGAGGGAACGCCTGACGTGTTTGAACGAGACCGATGCAAAGCTCGCCATCCTGGCTGGACACGAGCCAACTCGGTCCGGCTCGGGCCGAGCCTAAGAAAAGCTCGAGCCGGAACTGGCGAGCCGCGAGCTGGCTCGTTTTGCTGCCGAGCCGGAAAAGTAAGCTCGGCCCGAGCTCGTCGATAACTCGGGCTGGCTCGGTGCGGCTCGCGAGCTGGACAACCACTAGTCACTGACAGTGGGACCTACCTTATCTCCCCATCCAAGCCTCCTGGGACGCATGGTAGCCGGCCCCAAATTCTCAAATCCCTATCACGCGTCGCCGTCGTCTCCCCGTGCTTCATCGCGCCGTGCGGCGGTGACCCACTGCGCCGGCGGCCTACCTTGCGGCTTGATGTCGACTTACTGCTGCACGACGGGGCGGAGCTGCAGGACCGGCCGGAGATGCGGACCGGGGCGGAGATGCTTGACCGGAGCCGATCGGCAGTAGGGGAGCGAGCGACGAGGAGTTGGCGCGGGGGCTGACCTACTAGCGCGGGGACACGGCCGACGGCGGCGGCGGTAGTTGCATCGCGTGCGACTCTGCCTAGCTCGCTCGCTCGTATCCTGCTCGCTGAGAACGACAACCGCTGCTGCTCTTCTCTCTCTGGGCCAAAGAAAAATCACAGATGGGGAAAAAAGCCACGAGCTTTCGGGCTAGACCGAGCCGAGCCTGGCTCGGCCCGAGCTCCGTGCGGTCCATGAAAATGTGCTCGGCTCGGTCTCCTTGGCCAGCGGGCCGAGCCCAACTCGCACCGAGCCACCAAAACTCGGGCCGAGCTGAAAAGCTCGGGCTGGACGTCCACCCAGACTCGCCATCATAGAATTGATCTCCGAGACCACCACTCCCACCATAGACCGATCAGGTGCAGGAGTAGAAATGCGCTGGATTAGAGACAAGCAGTCAGATGCAAATATCACCTTATCGAAGCCACGCTCCTTAGTGACAAGGATCACTCGCCGGAGTGCCAATGCCTCCGCCATCTCCGGGGCGGGGAACCCAGGAAGGGGTTCACTGACTGCAAGGATGCACTCTCCTCTATCGTCTCTGAAAATAGCACCAACAGCAGAACGACACTATTCCGGGAACAACGCAGCATCCACATTTACCAGAATCTCTCCAGCCGGTGGCGGTGTCCACTTCTGTTCGCTGGACTCACACCTATTGGCTGGTTTGATCTTGAAGCAGTGCTGCACAACCATGTTCACTTACGCAATGATCTTCAGACTTGTTTGCTTCGGATTAGGGCACTGCTGGTTGTTGCGCACATCATTCCGTGTCTCCCATATATGCCAGCAGCCCACCGTGAGGACCGTGGCCTCCAACTCGGTTGCTCGCTTCAAGAAGTCGAATAACCAATGCTTGGGTGACATGAAATCACGTCTAGCAAGTTGAAGACCGAAGTTGAGTTTCACTAACCGCCAAACCTCTCTTGCAAACTGACATTGAAGGAACGTTATGTCATAGTGTGCCCCCAACTCATATCCGATATTATCCAACAGCAATTTCATATGTGGCCAAATACAATAAGCCGGGCACATACAAAACTAACACAAAAGAAAAGAAGAAAAACATTTGCCTACGCCTATTCGCGATCCTTATTAGTTGGCCATGTGGAACGCCAACCATGCTCTAAATCCATGCAAAAGCACCTAACTAATCCTCAAACTTGTCTCGTCGCTCTCAAATGCATGATCGATCTCTCTCACGACCAATCAGTACTTGATGATGAGTGGCGGGATGCTCTGCTCGTTCCTGAAGTAGTCGGTGGGATCCACCTTGCCCTTGGTAATGGCGAGCCTCTTGAAGTTACCCTTGAAGTATTTCTCGCCCCACACCTTGCCGCTGCTGTAGGTGGAGACGTCGTCCACCACCTCGTTCCTGCCGAGGTCGATGTCCCTGTAGTTGGCGTAGGCCTGCCTGGGGTTCTTGCTCACGTACGGCTCCATGTAGTTGTAGATCTCCTTGCTCCATGACAGGGGCGCGGCGCCGGCTCCGGGGGCGAACCAGTAGTTGACGTACTGGATGTTGAAGAGGACGCCCTTGCGGTGAGGGAAGGGCGTCTCGGATTCCGGGGTGGCGCTGATGGTGGCGCCGTAGGGGTCGAAGATCATGATCCCCGCGCCGGGCTTGAGGAGCCAGGTGCCGAGGATCTGCTCCCACACGCTCTTGGGGAAGGGCTCGTAGACGTAGTCGGACTTGTACTCGGCGAAGGGCTTGAAGGTGTTGTTCCGGTTGAGGAGGTCGTCCTCCAGGGCGTCCCTGTGGCCGAGGTGGACGAAGGGGATGGACTGGATCCATGACATCTCGTTGCAGTGCGAGGCGTCCATGCCGAGCTCCGGGAACTTGCTACGCATCATCTGCGTCAGGGTTTGGCAGGTGCCGAGGTACATGGCCTCGAATGTGGCCTTGGGGCCCTGCGCGATGACGCGGATCATGAGGTCGGCGGGAAGCTGCGGCGCGACCACTTGCCACCTGTTGATGATGTCCACGGCGCCCTCGCTGACCGTCTTGGGGATCTTGAACACGGTCACGGTGGGCGGCACCGGAAGGAGCTTGACCTTCCACGCGACAACGATGCCGAAGCTCTCGCCGCCGCCGCCCCTGACGGCCCAGAAATGGTCGTCACCCATGGAGTTCTTGTCGTGCAGCGTACCGTTGGCGTCGACGAGCTTCACGTCGATGACGTTCTCCGCGGCGATGCCGTACTTGCGCAGCAGCATGCCGAAGCCGCCGCCCGCGAGGTTGCCGCCGACGCCGATTGTCGGGCACACGCCGGCCGGGAACGCCAGCGTTTGGCTGGCCTTGTGGATGGCGTAGTAGAGCTCGCCGAGCTGCGCGCCGGAGTCGACCCACGCGGTGCGGGCCTTCCCGTCCACCCACACCGCGCGCATCTTGTTGAGGTCGACGACGGCGAACTCCTCGGGCTGCAGGGAGCGGTAGGAGAGGCCCTCGTAGTCGTGGCCGCCACTGCGCACGCGGATGCGGACGCCGTGGCGGCGGCCGCACACCACGGCGGACTGGATGTGGGAGGCGTTGGTGGGGGTGACGATGTAGAGCGGCTTCACGTTGTCCGGCGACGACCACCTCGAGTTCCGGATGGTCTGCCCCAGGACGTCGGGGTAGGCGGGCGAGCCCTTGGCGTAGAGGAGGCGAGGCGGGATCGCCTTGACGAGGCATCCGAGGAAATCGTCCTTGGATCCAAGGGGTGGCGGGGAGTAGGAGAGGGCGACCTCGCAGCAAGAGGACGCCAAGGCGCAGAAGAGGAGCACCAGCGCGAATGCCCTGGAGTTCGCCATTGTCTCTTAGCTTGGAATGTCTCTCGGTGTACATCGGTGTAAGGACAGGAGATGAGCTTATATAGGTGGCTTCGACTGAGCGCCTCTAGTCTCTCCGGACTCACAGACCCTACAAGCGCGCGCGGATCCATCCACTGGTGAGCTATGTTACCTAAATCTGGAGTGTTTAACCAAGTCAAGGCCTTCGATGTGGCGAACGGGCAAGCACAAAACCCTGCGGCTGCCCCCCTGGGCCGGCGGCGGAGTGCTGCTCTGGGGTCCGTGTCCCACGACTGAGCCTGCGGCGCCATCGGCGGCCTCCCGCGCGTTACCTGCCGTAAGTATCAATCACCCCATCGCCCAATCGAACACTGATAGGCTGCTACTTTCCTTTGCGTGTTCATTAGCTGACAGACTACTGATTTATTCCATGCAGGAAGGAGAATTGCAGACGACGACGAATAAGATGCCGGTGGCCGGAGCAACCATCAGACTAGCACTTGTATTCTGCAGTGTTTCGGTAGCAACAGTTGAAGTGCTTACGGAAGCTTCTACAAATAACAAAATACTGAAACTCACACAGCTAAAATGATTGCAATTTCTTACTATCATCTCTCTGAAGAGAACAATGATCATGGATTTTCTTTCTTTGCGGCGAATAATGATCATGGATTTAACTACAGTTATCATGTAATTACCCTGGTACATATATTACAGAAAAAAACTGAAGGAACAAAGTATCACTACCATCACGGACCGCAAAAGAATATGATTTCACCTCTTCAGCACAAACTGTCAACAACACCAAAAGCCACATCCAAGTATAAACATGTAAAACCCAAACCCAAACCCAAACCCAAACTCTTGGCTAAATCTTCTCCTCTATTCAGTAATCTGCTCTATAAATAAAGCTTCCTGCTTGCTCGTTAACCCAAGTTCACTAAAAGATAGGTCACCATCAGCAGGGGTAAAAGCGCGCCTGGGATATGTCCGAACCTGCATGATACACGAGAACAAAAATATTAGACCATACAATTTAATGCTTAAATAAAGGAGAAATAAAATACAATGCACGCAAAAACCACCTAAATGAAGAAGAAAAAACATACTCATTTGATTTTTATAAAAATCACAACGATCCTTGCAGGCTAGGGAAGTTTCTACCTATTTTCGTTGTGTTATTCCTACTTTATAGACATGAATGTAGATAATTTATGGAACACAATGAACTGAGTAAATGTAAATAAAAAGACGATAACTTGACAGTACCACCAGGTACCATCAATTTCTGCAAACAGAATGTTCTACTCATGTTTGTGCTTACGGGTCCGCAGTGTTAATATCTTGTCGGAAGCCAAGTTTAAAAAAATTGTCTGATGCCCTTAGCAGCCAAAGCTGAGAATATGCACTAGTACTACTAAGATCAACGAGCATAAAGAACATAACATTGTAAACACTAATATTCCAAAGGAGTAAGAATGTTGGCAGACAAGAATGGTCTCCCCTGAAAGCTAATAGCAGCCAAAGGAGCAACATATAGACTAATACGAGTAGCGCTTAATTTATAAGGTACTATTCCACTTCCAGAGTGAGCACAAGTCTTCTTGCTTATTAGAAGCAACTACAGAAGCATAAAACTGTCGACGACACCTTCAATCACCATGTCAATCTTTTTCTCCTAAAATTTCTTAATGACTGAAATTAGGTGCAGTCCTGCCAGGGTGCCACACCAAGCATCTCAAATATACAGTGCAAGATTTCAGAATATTCATGTTTGGTAGTCATCCATGAAAGTATATACCAACTGTGTGGACACTGGATTACAAATTATACAGCGGGGAAAAATATGTTCTTAGTCATATCAGACTATCATTAGTTCGGAGCTTCGGGCAGCTCATGGTAGTATGTAGTTTACTCGGGAGAAGAAATATGCTCTTAGGATCGTATGAGCCTATTATTAAATTCAGTAGCTCATTATAGTATTTTATTTACAAACTCGCAGGTAGGACATACCAGTCAATAATGAAGAACACTAGGTTGCACTCATTTTTATCAACACAATTTTTTCTATGTTGGAGTATATATAAAAATATTAGAAAAAATAACACTAGCGAATTACCAGTCTGTAGGTTCCTGGCCTGCAAGTCCTGCCAACATCCAAAAAATCAAAAAGGGACTGCGAGCAAACAGCATGTCAGAAGACAGTATTAGTAACAAGAAGTGCGATGAATGCTTCTATTTTGGAACCTGGCAGGTCAAAAGCAGATTACCTGGAATTTATCAGTTTTTAAGAAGCGGCGCCCCTGTCGACTACCATCAGGCATGCGAACTACAAGTGTGATAACACCTTCCTTGTCTGACGGTGGCTCCGATGGCAATGATGCTTGTTTGGTGGCAAGACTTGACTCAAGCTCCTATTTACATAAAACATCAGGATCAGCATAACTGGCATATCACCAAAAGCGCGCCATCCAATGATCCATGAGAAACAAATAATAAATATCGAGAAAGCCAGAATGAGACAACAGATGCAAAGAGCCTTTGCCAAACTTTGTCACGGGTGTTGCAGCTGCTTGTTTCACTGCCACACTTTCTTAGCAGCCAGTCCACCGTTCATCGACTCATATTTTTTACAAACCTCTCTATTTTGATAGCCGAGATTTCGAGGCCGAAAACTCAATGGCCAATTTAATGTATTGTAGAAAGAATTACAAATCTTGCCACAGTTGTGACGAGCAATTTCTGCCACACCTTTTGTGGCTTGTCACAGTTTAACATGACAAGTGTGGCAAAATTAAGCATGTCCTCTTGGGTCTTAGCTACATTGCTTCCACTAACCATCATACACTGATACGGACAAGTATTTCTTGCCAACTAAACCAAGAACAATACAGCTACAAGCCTATAACAATTCACTGATCTCATGACGTCTCCCTCAAAGCTAAATATCATTGTACATTGGTTTGGCAACCGAATTCAAAATAAAATCACAGTAACATAAGATAAAACACTAGCTGTTTATAGAATAACTGAAAAGCACTAAATTTCATATGATCACATTGGTGGTCTAATTATCAACCATTCACACATCGGAAAGATTGTTACTTATCATCCAATCATTTTCCGAATTATCTGTAACAGAAAGGTACCTCTTTCTCAAGTTGTATTTTACGCTTTTCCTCCTCCTCTTGCTTTTGTTTCTCAAGAGCAGCTTCTCTTGCAGCAGTTTCTTCCAACTGACGCAGCTCAGCTTCTTGTAGAGTCTTCATTTCCTTTTCTTGATCAGCTTGGAGTGATGCCAGGTACTCGTCATCCTGTAATCAAACATACTAGCGGGTGACCATACGATATTTGTTGCACTCACCAACATTGCAAATAGCTTCAAATTCAAACCTGCTGCTCTCGTAATAATCGTTGTTCAGTTAATTCTGGTGGTGGAGAATGCACTACTGGGGGATAATGACTCGAGCTTCCATGAGGTGGAATAGATAATGGATATGTTGGTGCTTCAGGAATTCCACCAAACATAGCAGCCTCAAGCATAACAGCTTCATCATGTTCCTCAGAAGAAATGCCACCCCACTATTCCAAAAGAAGAATGTGAGCAATGAAGTAAATACCGTTTACTAGTTAATATTAGTAAGGTGCAGATAAAGGTTATAATACCTCTGATGGGAAATCAGTTCTGTTATACTGGTGATCATTGTTTCGAGGCTGCGAACTTGACGGAGGGCTATCACCTGGGAGGACAGGTTGTGTTGACTCCGTGTCTCCAGAAGGGATGCGCCTAGAACGACGTCTAACTAATGGCTCTTCTTCAACATCCTCAATCTCCTCTTGTGAGCTCTCTTCATCCGTTAATTGTATAGATGTTCCAGCATTTCCTGTAACTAATTCTTGCCTCCAAGAAGGAAGAAAACAAAAAAAGGAATCAATTGCTATTAGCCTACCACCATAAGGTAGCCTGAGGATGAAGACTTAGAGGGTATAAAAGTTAATATTCACCTTCCCCCTGTTCCACCTGCAGTTCCCATGTCTTCATCATAAGAATGATCTCCCAAGTTCATTCCATCTAGATGTTGAGTCCGTTCTTGCTCTGCTGTCTGATATTTATTTAACAAAAAATTAGGTAAATCAAGATTCTGCAAGCTCATTCTAAATTTGTAATCTATTACCTATGCAGAGAGAGAGAGAGAGAGAGAGAGAGAGAGAGAGAGAGAGTCAACAGCTTACATTTGCCAGCTCTTCAGCCTCTCTTTTTGAAGCTTCAATTGCAGCTCGAATCATTTCCTTTTCTATCTCATTGTCTGTTATATGGACCAGTGGAGGAGCAGTTGGCAAAGGAGGGTTTGGCTGTGATACACTGCTAGGGATATTAGCATGCTGAGAGGATGGCCCATATGGCAACTCATCCTCGTCATCATCAATTATGATAGTCTCGCGAAATTCTGGGCCATATGAAGACCCATGCCCGGTGACATTCTCAGTGACAGAAGCCTGAGAAGAAGGACCTGTTTCAATGTCGCTATCTTTAACTTCGACAGTTGCTTCTCTAGGGTGTGAACCTTGCGCATCATGGTTGGAGGTACCAGCTGAACCAACTCTGTCAAAAAACCTTTGCTGGAAATTTGGATCCATCAGTGCAAAAGGGTCGTGCAGAGCTTCAGGGTACAAAGATCTTTGAAATGCGTTATCAAGTGGTCCGTCCATCTCAATATCATCAAGATTGACAGGTCCAATACTTTGATTAATTGTGTTCCTGAAAAACATAAGGTCATCTATTATCTGCTGTGGCGCAACACGGTAACTGGAGGTGGAGGGCAACTGTTCTCCCTCCTGATCCAATTTACTTGCCATTTTAGCTAAATGACATAGCACAAACAATTAGTGGCTTTAACTTTGACACAGGCTACCCTTATTAATTGTACGTGCAGCTCTTCACTACCAATAAGCAATTTATAGGGATATGGGAGGAAAAACTGGCTTTGGAAAACCAAAACAACAAGGAACAAGCAATATTTGTATATGGAAAACTTGAAACACGTACGCTGTGCCGGCTCCATCATTGAAGTACGCATTGACTGCCTGATTAAGGTCGCCAGCATGTTCCTGTGTGACATTCATCAATAAACCATCGTTACCAAATATATAGATGAGGGTACGACATCGATGGCAAAATGATGCTCTTTTTAGGCAACGTAATGCTGCATTCGAACCACCAACTTGGAAGCGATACCCTAGAAATTTTTACGCTTGTGGAAGTGATTTCAGAAACAAGACAGCCATGAAGATAACATGGTATCCCGTCTGTTATGTGTTCTCCGAGTTAAATTTTGAAAAAGGCAATGTAGGAGAGCAAACATAGTCAATAGGAAACTACACTATAGAACATCTGCTTGTGTACATTCCATTGCAATTATGAAACTTAGATGAAATAACTTTGAGAAGTGCCTAGCAATTAACAACTTTGAGATGTAACTGCGAATTGGGGGTTATATGTGACCAGATCGGGCTTTCACAAAAATCATACAGTAAGTAGCACAGAGCGGGATTGCTGCTTCAATTCCACTCCACAACTGCACAAGAGTCACGCCCCACCAAATCGGGCAGGCACGCCTCAACCCCACAACGGGCAGGCCCCCTTGGCCCCTAGCCCCTTCCCCTAGCAAGTGGACTCAAACCTAGCACGGAGCGATCCAATACCCTGCCAAACCAAACCAAATCCACCGCGCGAGCCCGGACGATTACGCTAGATTCCTGGATCGAATAACGGGGGAGAGGGGGATTACCTCGAGCTTGCGGACGGCGACGGGCTCGTCGGCGCCGGTGATGCTGACGAAGGTGTCGATCGCCTCCTGCTGCGGCCACGCCATGGCGTGGGGGCGCGGGGGAGGGTTGGAAGATGGGCGTGGGGGAGAAGGCAAACTCGGCTCGGAGGTGGGGGAGAGAGTCCTGTCAAGCGCTGGCCGCCTGGCCGGTGACGGTGAGCGACTAGCCGACTAGTTTGCTTAAGCGCGTTCCACGTGACCACGTCTCACGTGATCTTTAACACAAACTTCTTTTTTTGACAACATCTTTAACACAAACTTTCCTGATGTACTTCCTTTCTTCGCACGGGGCTTTTTGCCACGCCGTCTTTGCACTTTGATCATTGTAAACTCAGGCAAAAGATCTAGTACTACTCCGTATCCGGCAAGTCGGGGTTGAAATATTTTGGGACATGTGCAATGGGTTTCTTTTTTATTTAGTATGTGTCTCCGTCTATTTCTAAATATACTAGTAAATTGCCCGTGCGTTGCAACGGGCGGCGAAAGATTAGCCAAAGATTTTGCTTTAGATTGTTTTTTATTTGATAAAAACGAGAAAAGTACTTTGCAAGGATTCTGTATGTACAACGATTCATACGTCTCATAAAAGTGTAAGATAACAAATCAACTATACAGATCGGCAAAGAGCAATCAGCAATGCAAGTATAACCTAGTATCATGGTATGCAAATTTAAGCGGCAACCAAATTCGAAATTATGGTCTGAGTGAAAGTAGAATGAAATTGCAGGTCACCATTGAGGTCAATCTTCTACAATTATCCAAGGATGAATTAAAAAAGGACACATGAACACTGCAGAACATTCGCACTCAAAAATCAAAGAAGTATTGGCCAGATCCAGCCTTCCCACACATGCGTATGTGAATGGGGATGCAGAGATAGAAAAAATTCGGAACATGCATACGACATTACATTGAGAGGCAAAGCAACAAAAATACATTAAGCACATGTACTCCGAATCTTGCTTAAAGATATTAAGCAAAAAATAGCAACTCTATTCAATAGCTTGTTTGACAAAAACTATAGTACAAACGTACCAGACATCATCTGCATTCGTTGACTCACACATCTGCACAGTGGATTCTTCATGCCTAGAAGGACAGGAATCAGTATTTACTCTTTTCCCCCATATCGCTGTCTGACCCTTCTCTGAGACTTTTTCCCAACATAACAACTCAGCAATTTCTTATATCTTGTTCTGCTCTGCTTCCAGATCCTTCTTTGTGCGCTGCCAACCCTTGTAGTTCGCCTTCCAATTAACTGGAGGACCTGACAGCACCCAGTATCCACCAGGTCTTAGAACCCAATTGACTTCCATCATGTAGAGTCCATCTGAAGAAAAGAAAATGAGTTGCATCAAACTGGCACAAGAGTATTATACGTAGTAACAAAATGTACCAAAACACTTAGATTCGATAAATAGTATAGAGATTAGGCTCACCACTTATTCCCCATGGAATCAAACACCTCGAACAATGGGCCATATCAAAGGGTCTTGATGGATAAGGGAGCTTAATTGTGCCAAGAACACCAATAACAGCTTCTCCAGAGCAAACTGTACTTGAGCTTCGTGTGAATCTCTTGGCGCAAATGACATGGCCAAAACGTTCCTCTTTAACAAGTAAGCTCCCAGCTAGCCACCTGAAAATATTTCAGAATCTAAAGGCATGAACAACGTCCTGACTTTAAAAAATGAGGAAGAGACTCAGAGTAGCAGTAAGCAATATACAGTTTGATATCTCCTCTTACCCCGCAGCCAGTGTCCAATGCAGTCCTGACAGTTCCATTGGCGATTGGTATAACTGCTGCCAGTTGATCAATGTATTTATCAGCACCTTGAGGGAACTTCGTCCCTCCACCAGGGAATCTGAAGACATTGCCCTCGTACTGCACCCAGTTCTGAATGGCTTTCTCGACCGTCAAGCTCTTATATGGACAATTCGCAAAAGGAACGTAGTCCTTAATTTCGGCCACCAAAAAGGAGCAACATATCCCTTAGGCGGCGATGGTTGCATGTGCTTCTTTTCAAGAATTTGCATATCTTATACGGCAGTTCAATCGATCCAAGATCTGGAAACAATCCAAAGCGAGCAAGGAAATATATCAGCATCTACTCCTCTATCTCGACGACCGTGGCGATGGATTTTTTCGGCGGCGTGACAATACTGGAGATGTACCAGAGCACGCGGCGGCTTCTGCTCTCGGCTGGCGAAGGCGTGGCCCACGTCGAGCGCCTCCTCGGCGTCCACGCTGTCCTCCTACTCCTTGTCGGCGCCGCTCGTCGGAGGAGGCGGCGCGGGGGACCCGGCGGCCGGCAAGGAGGTGCGGCGGGAGGTGGCGTAGGCGCGGAGATGGCCGATTCACCACTCCCGGGTGCAGAGTTCTTCGTGCGATGTAATCAGGCAGATGTGTAGGGTGGAGATGAGAAGAGCGGCGGAAGGAGAGACGAGCAGGTCGGATTTTCAGATTTTGAGACACCGAACCGGTAGGTTTGACTTGGTGGTGGCAGAGCATGTAATATTTTCTGTCTTAACCTAGCAATGCAAGGGTAAAATTGGAAATTTAAAAACGTACCATCACCTGAAGCAATATTATATAGTAGAGATGATGATGGTTAATCGGTAAATCTAAACGTAAGGCGTCTGCCAGGGGCATAACCATACGCACCCCGCGAGCCCACAAATATACGGTCTTCCTTTTGCATGCATGCACTAACTACCAAAATTGATGATGTCATACCAAATTAATACGCCGTGCGTGGCCGAGACAGAAATTTCTGCCCCTCCTTTGTATGCATGCACAAAAAACCAAAAAGGTGATGTCATCACGTATTAAATGCAAAATTCGAAACTTTAAAAAGTTTTTTTGACCAAACCGTTTATCCGATTTAGAATCCGTTTTCACCGCCAAGCTAGTCATGACGAGATCTTCGAAACTAGATCTCATATTGATATATTCTGATAACTTTTTTTTGTCCTAAAAGTTACCCACCTGTAACACAGAAGTTATCTATGTTGTAGTATGTAAGTTATCCACCATATTAAAGATTAGTTTTTCGGTTGAAATAGAACCATTTTTTATTGTTCTTTTTGATTTTTTCTAGTTTAGAAGTTAGCACAACTAGTTTTTCATAAATGAATAACACTTTGGGACGGTAAATATATCGTGCACAAGTTGGTAACTATACACTAAAACACATGTACAATTCATAAGAATTAGAATGATAACTATCGATTTCATAGTGACGACTACACCATAAAAAAGATGGGTATTGTGTTCGTAATTATTATTTAGAGGACATGGTAACTACATCAATTTCCTGGTGGATAACTATACGGGAAATCTAACTAGCAGACGCCTTACAACTGGCGAAACTGAGTTACTCACCCACTACTGATAAAGTTACCTATGTGTTCATGATGTAGTTATCATCATAAAATCGATGCAGTTACCATACTGTCTCGGTAATAGTTACCCACACAATACTCATGGAGTTACTCACCCAGTACTTATAAAGTTACCCATGTGTTTTCATGTGTAGTTATCCACCCAATTTTTGTAGTTACCATAGTTTCTCAGTAATATTTCCCAGCCAATACTGATGGCGTTACCCTCTCAGTACTGTTAAACTTTCTCATGGTTTTTATGGTGTAGTTATCCACCATGAAATCAATGTAGTTACCCTACCCTCTCGGTAATAATTACCCGTCCAATACTGAGATAGTTACCCACCTTGTATTGATAAAGTTACCATGTGTTTTCATGTGTAGTTATCCATCACAAAATCAATGTAGTTACCATACTCTCTCAGTAATAGTTACCACCCAAATACTGATAAATTTACCACCCAGTACTGATAAAGTTACTCATTTTATCATACTCTCTCGGTAATAGTTACCACCCAATACGGATGGATTTAACCACCCAGTACAGTTACCCATGTGTTTTCATGATGTAGTTATCCAATACGAAATCAATTTAGTTATCATACTCTCTCGATAATAGGTACCCACCCAATACTGATGGAGTTACCCACTCAGTACTTATGAAGTTGTCACTATGAAATCGACATTTATCATCCTAATACTTATGCACGAAAGTGATGTGGTAACTTCAAAAACTCGAAAAAATCGAAAAGAACAACAAAAATGGTTCTATTTCAACCCGAAAACTAATCGTTAATATGGTCGGTAACTTACATACTACAGACTGGGTAAGTTATATGTTACGGGTGGTAACTTTTGTGCCAAATTTTTTTTTTCGTCGAAACATATCGATATGGGATCTAGTTTTGAAGATCTCGTCGCGACTAGTCCAACGGTGAAAATGGATCTTAAATCGGATAAACGGTTTGTGCTAAAAAAAACATTTTAAATTTTCAAATTTCGCATTTAATGCGGGATGATGTCAGCAATTCTGTCATTTAGTGCATGCATGCATATTTGCTTTGTGAGGGCTCGGTTTGGATAAAAAATGGTGGCGGGCACGCATGTTGTTGGTGGGACATGTTTTTATCTTAGTGTCTACACTTTTGCCAAATGTTAGGCGCCTTACACATAGTCGTTCCCTTTTTTTATGTCATAGCAATGTACAAGTTTTTTTGTGTGGAAGTTAACATTTTGATTACACACTTCACTAGGTACATGCAGTTATAATGCTTTTCGAGCTACTCACACAACTTTTGAGGACCAAGCCCACTATCAAGGAAACCTCATTCCAGTTGCAAGTTCAACATCATGGGTGACTTATAGTTTAAATTTTGAATGTCTTACACGCACGGCGAAAAGCTCGAGAAGCGAAGGAAGTTTGTTGGTCCTGGTCCTTGGCACCACCAACCTCGCATGCTGTGTGTGAGAGAGAGAAAGAGGAGGGTTGTTCTTATGAACGAGTGTGTGTGCTTGTGCTTGTGACATGGCAAATGAGCACGCGATGATAACCTTTTGTTTTCAAATATGAGTAGACAATGATAAGTTTTTCTGTACATGCAAGTCTCCAATTCAACTGTATAACCAAGACTAACAAGCTCTGAAACTACAACACTCAATAACCTAAACTAAAGATATATTTAGTACATTATTACAGTTTTTAGTTGTTTGGGTTTAAATATGTTCATTCTGCGTAAGTTTTCGAGGAAATTTGTTCATAAAATATATACAGAAATTTCTTTGTAAGGTTACACGTGCATTGCACGTGCACAATTGCTAGTCAAGAAAAAGGTGTGACTGAGGGGCAACCAAACCTCACAACATACATTACTGAGTTTTATCACACGGCCTCTATTATCCAATTGGATACTAGTAGAGTTGGTAGAATTTCAAATGATGAAAGTTGCTTCTTACCACAGAAATTCAATATGGAGGAATTCACTAAGGTTGGCCGCCCCACACCCTTACACCTATACCCTGGTGGAGTAGGGAACGACCAAGGAGACACAACACCAAGCCCACACTCTCCCTGGCCGCCGCCTCCTCTATCTCTCTCCTCTAGATCGGATCTAGTTCGAGCTTCAAGTGTGTTTCTGCTACTCCATCTCACAGCTTTCTGCAACTTCTGGTGTACTGGTCCACACGTTGCCACAGTGTCACTGATCCGGTATGCTTGAATACCTCGGAGACGACGTACACTTCGGTGTTCAATCGGGCGAAATATCATATGGAGACATTGTTGCGGCTGGGATATATAACCTAACTGCGAGAGTCGAAGGACTTCATCGACATCGTCAACTTCTCCGTTGCGTTGACGTGACCGTCGAGGCCGGGTATAATCTCGTTGCCTGCGTTCCGATAGTGTATCTTGGTTTGGTTCGTGCATGCTAAATTGTGTTTTGCCTAGCACGTTCCCCGACACAAGGTGTGATCAAACCAGCAGTCAAGATCTTTAACAAGCCAAACCATGGTTGAAAGCAACATAAAACATAAATCAGCCAACAACAAAGTCTAACTTACTTTCTACGCATTGACATTTTATATTTGAATAAATCACAGCAATTTGGTTGAGACCAATGCATATATACAGTAGGCATGGGGTACAACTGAGTACTATTAAGGAAGTGAGGGCACCAAAATAAGATCCTAATATTTATTGCAATAACAGGGATATAACATAGATACGTCCTTGATGTATCAGCAACGTGGTTTACCCAATCAGAGGTGCCTTCTTCTCGGGGGACTATCCGTGGAATCGAAGGGTGTGACAATGGCCTTAGCTCAGAGGTGGATCTTCATCCATTCCAGGGTTTCGGCGTGGAGGATGTTGACGCACGACGCTCCCCCCTCCACAAGGATCCTGCTGAGATGGATGATGCAAATGATCGGGGTGGTCCGAGGGATGTAATCGGGGTGGTCATTTTTTTGGAAGACGATTAGCATCTCCGATCACCAAAGGTACTGAGGCACAACAAGGTTGGCGGTGAAACCTCATGCTCGGAGACCGTAAAGTTACGTTTTTTTAACTCGTAGCCAGGTGGTCCACCGAATATCATGACGCATCCTAGTCCTCCTAATCACTCCCCCCTCTTTGGCAGGGATATCCTTCTTGGCTTTTCATTCTCATCGGGTTGAGTCGCTACAAAATTAGCTCTCAACACCCAATTTTTATTTGTCAAGTGGGTTGACTTCAGACCGTGTATGGTGCTACTTCCTGTTGCTTAATGCCTCTCGAACAAGTTTTTACTTCTTTTTTATTACCGTATTTGTGTCTTAGTTGTACTTTACTTCCTATTGCTCGAAGCTCCAATTCAAACTAATTCCCCATCGTTGTCGATAAATCTTAATCTTTCAAAAGCACATTTCATGATAGGTTTAGTGATAAAAACGATATTGAAAATTAATTAGTCAAACCTAAACATGGTTGACTTAAGGCAAGCCTAAGTGGCTCGGAGGGTTATACAATACATAATTTGTGTTACCAAGAACAGTGTTGCATACTCCTTTGTTCCTAAAAATTATGATTTTGGCTTATAACTTTGGCCCAAACGTTTTATATTTAGGAACAAAGTCATTACAAGTTATGATTTCGGGTTATAACTTCGATAAATACCGCTTTCTTTTGTTAATTTTGAACATGAAATTCTATATTTCTTGGATCCTAGCACCGCTACTGTGCATTATCACTTATATGCCCTCATCTGCAGATTGCAAGTTCTTTACACCATTAGACAATGTCTTTATCACTAGTGAAATTTTTGGTAGATCGCAAGTTTTCCTGTACAGTAAACCCAAAAATATTTTCTTGGTTTGGAAGACATATTTACGATTTACCTAGAGTCTTTTTCTTTACAGGGATTTACCTAGAGTCGGTTGACGGCATCACCTACCTCACAGCCGTTAAATCCGTTTCTTCCCCCTCGAGCCGCCGCCCTCCTCAGCATCTGCCCTTCCCGCCATGCCGGCCGCCGCCGCCGCCGCTGGTCGCGCGCGCGATGGAGCCTACGTGCTGGTCGTGCGGCGAGGGCCCGGTGATTGCGGACCTGGGATCGGGCGTGCTCGTCTGCACTGCCTGCGGCCTCGTCCACGGCGCCGACGCCTCCGAGTTCGTCAACCAACTCGAGTTCACCAAGGACAGCCAACCCGACGGCCGCGCCGCCTCCCACGTCCACCACACCTCCGTCTCCCGCTACCTCGACAACAAGCTATACGCCGCCTCCGCCGTCATCACCTCCACGGCCGCCCGCTTCTCGCTCTCGCCCACCCTGGCCGACAAGGTCCTCCGCATGGCCAAAGACGCCACCGACCAGCAACTCGCCACCGCGGGCAGCGCCTTCCTCCGCGCGCTCGCGGCCGCCTGCGTCTTCCTCGTCGCGCGATCCCACAGCCTTCCGATCTCCCTCGCCGAGGCCGGGGCCTGCACCACGTTCGCGCTCCACGACCTCGCGTCCCGCATCGCCTCCCGCCTCTCCCTCCCTCCCCTCCCGTCATTCGACTACTCCGCCGCGCTTGAACGCGCCGTGGAAACCTCGGGCAAGCTCTCCGAAGCTGCGGGTGAGAAGAGGGAGGTGATCCTGTCCCAAGCCCGATTCCTCCTCCGCTGCGCCTCCAAGTGGTCGCTCACCACCGGTCGGCACCCGCTCCCAATTGTCGCCGCCGTGGTTGCCATTGCCTTCGCCGCACAGCGGAACGGGGTCACCTCTATGTCTGTGGAAGAAGTTGCCCAGCAGATTTCGGTGGCGCCGCTCACCAGCCGCCGCCGATACCAGGGGCTCGTTGATGGGCTGGTGCGTGCGGCGCAGAAGTTGCTTCCGTGGGGCGCCGACGTCGATGCCAGAAACCTGCTCCCGAACGCCTCCATGCTTCTCTGGCTCATGGGAATACGGTCACAGTCCGACCAGTCGGAACAGTCTCTACGCTCCAGACATTGCCGGCATTGTGCAAGTGTACTCATCCGTCGATGAGGACGAGTCCAAGTACCTCCAGAGTGTTCCCCTGAATGTCGATGATTTGGATTTCAAGAATTCTGGGCAAGAATCAGAGGATTTGAGGATCTCAGAGAGATGCATGTCAGATGCTTACCCGAATGTCTTAAAGAGGATCGCTCAGCTAAAGGAACTTGGGCAGCCTGGTAAATTTGCTAGCAGGAGGAAGCGGTGGAAGAGAGAGCTGGAGCTGGAATCGTGGATGGATTCGCTGGGTAATGGCTGGACCAAGAACATCCTCTTCGAGTGCAGATTCTCGAGACGTATATGGCAGGCTGCAGCCTCCTGGCTATCCTGCCCTTCCCTGGTTCAGGACATGGGCACGGGACGCCCAACTGTCCTCGACTACTGGCAGGCGGTCACCAAGTCCCCCACGGCGCATCCCAAAGGGCTCAAATCAGTAGTCACGCTGATCACTTGGGAAATTTGGAAGGAAAGAAACGCTCGAGTCTTCAACAACACCTTCTCGATGCCGTCGGCTCTCGTACAGAAGATCAAAGACGAAGGCAAGGATTGGATTCTGGCAGGAGATAAGCCTTTAGCGGAGATTGTTGCTTAGCGAGTTTGCTATGTGATCCTTGTTTTTTACCTTTGGGTTTCGGCCCGTCATGTTTGCTTCTTCTATCAATATAAAAGGCAAAGCTTTTGCCTTCGCTTCAAAAAAGAGAAGGTAGCAGATATTGACGTTGGCTATGATGCACCTCCTCCATCGTTTACTGCTGGACTGGAGTCGCAGAAGCGGAGGAGAGAACGCATTGAAGCTGCCAAGTGTCGGATCGATGAAATTAGGAAGTCTCCTGCTACTCGTATTGCAAATGCAATCGATTCACCGTCAGCTTTCAAATGCTGGGAAGAAGAGAAAGAAAAGTGGCGCATGTAATGGTATTGACTGGGAAGATTGTCTTATTGAGCTCCTGTTATTACATGGTGCAAATGAAGCAGAGATAGAACAAGGCCGGTACAAAAGATTGTTGGAGTTGCATGTCTTCAGTGCATAAGTGGAGACAGATGAAAATGTAGCGTCTTCAGTCTCTATTTGATTATTGACTTGCTTCCTGAATATTGGTTGTCATTATTTTAAATGTTTCTATATTTTGATAGAGAAATTTCGTGCTGTTTGTATTTTAGGTGAAGTTCAGCCAAGCTGATCGTGGGAAGAACATATCGTGATATGAAAATGCTAATACACGGTAGGCTTTCTGATTTTCTCCTGGTATAGAAACAGGGAGAAATGCTGCATTGGGCTGATACAGTCCGCAGTGATTGGGATGAGTCACTTTGTGTATATTATATACTACAGCTTATGAAGATAATACTTGGTTGAACTCAACACTGTTGTTCTACTACTATGAATGCATCATCGCTGAAGTCCTAAAGCGAAAATGGTCTTGGTAGATTTTACTCTAATTAAAGAAGTGTGATTTGAAATCTGTTTATGATGTGCTTTTTTTGGTCCTACATAATATGTTGCATGTAAAAGGGCAGATGGTGGAGCTATGTTGGAACTTAGCAGTTAAATCTATTAGGTCTTAGAGCATCCACAACGCGACGCTAGCGAGCGGGCGCCAGGGTTTCTATCCTGGTCGACTAGCAGTTGCACCGATCGATCCTGGGCGCCCGGCGTCTAATCTTTCGCCTGACGCTAGCTATTTTCTTTGCCTGGAGCGGGGAAAACGGAAACGTACGAAGGCATTAAATTAGCGTCTCAACAAGCACCGCGCGTTGCGGAGAGAGCGCTTAGCGACCGATTTAATTTCCTTCGATTTATTTTTAATACGCAAGCGTCAAGTTAGGCGCCGCAGCACTGTGGATGCTCTTAGTACGAACTACTAAAAAATGATCGTTTTCTAGTGTTTACGGCTTACACTGGTTGAGCTGTTACTGCAGGCACTGAATCCATATGATGTGTGGTAAAAGGTTCTGACATCCAGAATTATTCATTTTTTGAAACTTACAAATAAAAGAATCACCAATGTAAGACCTTTTCTTTCCTGAAAGCAGGGCTGTGTGGCCTTTTGGCTAGAAAAGTCCATTCCTGTCTCGATCAGAGTCTCCTCCCTTTCTCCTTACGCTGATGTTGCTGCTGCTCCACGGAGACAGAGCACTGCGCATGGTCACCAGTTGCTTCCGGGGCGGCGGCGGAGGCCGGCCTGCGCAAGCGAGTACAGTGGCGCCGCCGAAGCTGCAGCAGGCATCATCAGGGCGTGGTAGGGCGGGTAAGGAAGCATGCCCCCGGACGGAACCATCGGGACCACTCCGGGCCAGAAGGTGGCGGCCGGCGGCATCGGCATTGGGACAGTCGCCGCCGGTGGAGTCTGCACGACGGGGTACGCCGATGCTGTTGCCGATGCCCGCCAGCTCGTACTCATTGACTGGACTTGCTGCTGGAGCGACCTCATGTACTGGATCGTCTGGTCCAGCGTCCACGCTTGGCTAGACTGGAAATGCAGTAGGTCCGTCAGATTCAGAAAAGCTAGCCCGGATGGAGATCGCAGAGAACAAATATGCATCCAAAACTTCAATTCCGTCTGCATCTCATTCGCAGACATGCGGTCAAATTAAGGGGAAAATACCAGGATCTAGGAACTCGATCCGGATCTGACCTTGTGGTCGCAACCTGGGACAAGCTGTTGCAGGGTCCTTAGCCTCTCTGCGATCCTGCACCTTCTTCTCTGAAGATATGTATGCACATATTATGTAGAGTATGAAATAGTATGCGCATGCGTGAATGCAAAGTGCTCGTCACCTAAATACCTTTTCTGCAGTGTTGTGTGCTGCTGATCCCTTCCTGCTGCTTGACGCATTTTTCTTCTCGCTGGAGTTTGTGTCCTGTCATCAAACCCCGTGGGCTCAGTTCATTCTCTGCTTGATTTTTTCAGTATAAAATATAGTCCACTTAACTGCTTCGAAGATGCTGAAATTAAATCTCTAGACACACGTACGAGAAGATCGATCTAACATGAAGCATTTTCCCACTTCCCAGAAGATCATCTCGTGATAACTCCTACTCGAACCCCATATGTAATGTATGAAACATTCAGAGTAAGGGAAAAAGAGGATAACACCTGAGCCTGCAAAATTTAGTGCGAAAATATACATGCCAAACACAAGTTCACCGGCCACGGTCCTACCTTGGTGGCGCCGAACATCACATCCGTTGCCGGGAGCTTCCCTTTGCTGCTCTCTGTCGCCATCATTGTTCCCATCGCCATCGCCGGCTCCTTCGTCGTCGGCGCTTTTAGACGGTCGTCCACATCGCAGTACTTGTCCTTGCCACTGACGATCGGATAGAGCCAGGCCGCCATGACGTCCTCCGAAGGTGGCAGGCCACGCTCCGGTATGGCCGCCGGACAAGACTGGAGGCCACGCTCCGTGGAGCATCCGCCTCCTCCATCCCACACCAGCTCGAGTGGATCGTCACTGACAGATGCAACATGAGTGAGTATAGTGGATCACGTGTTATTTTCTTCTTCAGAATTTAACCATGGATGCATTGCCAAAACAAACCGTGCGAGAGCCAGAGGCGTGCGTGCCTGGGAGCGTAGGGGATATGCATGATGCATGCATGACACACACAGCGCACTTACATGCCACCGAACATGTTGGCGAAGCTGCTGCCGTCGCCGCCGTCCATCGCTCAACCGATCGAAGTGAAGAAACTAGGGAGGGACTGTGTGGGTCGACGTTCTTCTTCACAGCCGCCTCCGGCTCTTCTTATAGTCGAGAGGAGAAGGGAAGCAGCCAGAGTCCCCTGGAAGGCTGGAACCAGCTCGTGTGCAGAAACAACCGGACGTACCTAGTAGTACGTGACAGCGAGCGAGAGTCCGGGAGACCGGCGGCGCGCCGCCGCTGAATCGTGGACGCCGGCACACCGATCAGCACGGCACAGAACACGACCACGCGTTCATGGGAGCGAGCTCAGCTAGCACTGGTATATTTTACGCCCCACGCGTCATCTAGCAAGCTCCTAATTTCTTTATCGCAAAAATGCCTAGCTCGCGCAGCCGATTTCTCATCCATTTTTGTCCTGTACACGTGTATACGTACGTCCGACCAGGTGCCGTGTGTGTCCCCATGCAGTGTGAGGGTAGATGGGCCCGACTACGTGTGGACCCAACTGGCCTAGCAACGTTAAGTAGACTTTCCTGTGGTCTGAACCGAATAGTGTATGCTGGTTTTTCTGTTTCTCTAAGCCGATCCTAAGAACCGTGTAACTTAATTTACAATAAGACTTGTGTAAGTTTAATAAGATGAGATGATAGATCTTGATTAGAAGGCTATCAATATATCAATATCAACCGAGAAGTAGCTATTTCTTAGCCTTCGTTGAGCCATAACCACGTATATGAAAACGGCACCGGATTAACCGTTCGAAATATTTGTTATGTATAAAACCACGATCTTATGATCACCCTGTCGTGGAACATCACTAAACTAGTATCAAAGTTTATATCTATTACATTACCGAATTTAGAGTCTTAACCAAGTTCATTATGGCATTGTCTTAAATCGAGCCTCACCGGGCCAAACTTCAACAAATAGCAGCAGGCCTACTTCGGGCCCAGTCCATCATGCTTAGCCCAACAGACTGCTGACTGAGAGAATGTTCTACTCCCTCCGTATCAAAATACAAGATGTTTTAGCATGTTGGCCCCAACATGTGACCAACATGCTAAAACATCTTGTATTTTGATATGGAGGGAGTAGTTCGCAAATTCGTCGTTGGGCGCATCATCCACGTACTAGTCCTTCATATTTGACCAAATTAATAGTTAGAGACAACAATGCCCCTACTGTTTTTTGTGTAAAAAAAGGATAACAATGCGAGGTGAGTCCCTCGAATCTTTTTCCTAGCATACTGTCGGAAGCTGGATTGGATTACTTTTATTTTTTGATGTTTTTTAGAGATGTACTACGGAGACGTGATCACCTGATTTGACGCTCGCTCCGCTCCAAGGGATGGCACGGGTGAAACCCTAGACACCACCGAAGGAAGCCGACATGTTAATCCCGCTCGGCGGATGGCGATGGCGGACTCTCATCCCTTCTCGCCGCGGGACCTTTGGCATAATGCGTCGTCCGGCCCTAGACGACATCACCCTCAGCGCAGCACGGAAACCGAGCCGGAGGAAAGCCGGGGGATGCAGCCAAATCTTGCGGCGTGACTAACCGAGCACCGAGAGCTCCGCGAGTACTAGCGACTCGCCGAGGGCCGCATAGGAGTCGTGGCGGCTGCTCATTGACGTTGGTGGGCGGCGATGGTGTTGTGGGCGACCATGTGAGGCGGCGATGGAGCGAGGAACGGACAAAATCAGCGGATTCAGGCGGCGGCGGGGTTGCGGCAGCCATCCTGAGCGATGGGAATGAGCGGTGAGGTGTCGGCGGGGCTGGGGGCAAGCGACGAGGTCGTGACAGCGAAAAACGGCCGGAATCACATATCATAATTTCAAACAAAAAAGATCACAACCCCCCCCCCCCCCAATGTGTTTAGCTGTAATGCCCTTTGAGAGGTTGCATTACATAAAATGGCCCATCCGTCCCGGTTCCAGAGGGCCTTTCGTCCCGGTTTTCCAATCGGGACTAAAGGGTCGGGACAAAAGGGGGGGGGGGGGGCTTTCGTCCCGGTTGTCCACGAACCGCGAAGGATGGGCATCCACGTGGCAAAGGAGGGGCGCGCATGGCGGGGACGCTTTAGTCCCGGTTGGTGTTACCAACCGGGACTAAAGATTTAGGGTTTTTGTTTTCTATTATTTATTTTTTAGGGGTTTCGATTTTGTGTTTTCCATTTAATTCTTTTTGTATGGAGATCACGCTACGCAAAAAACAAGTCATATACATAAAGTTTTACTACATCGAGATCACGTTTGATGCATATATACATACACACATACAAGTTGCTTTAATGCTATTCTCATGTCGAGATCACGTCAATTACATTGGAGGCAAAAAATAATTACTAGGGTGATAAAATTCTCCGGTTTTCTTCAGGACCGCGAGTTCAAAAATCCCGCCAATTCCTCTTGAATTGCTTTTAGGCGCGTCGTTGGTATGAGCTGGTCCCGCATTCGATCCATCTAGATCAATATGAATATGTGAGTTGTTCATATATATATATATATATATATATATATATATATATATATATATATATATATGAAATCATCATAAAATAATTTATGAATGGAACTCAACACAATATGGTAATAAAAATTGCGAATAGTGTATACATACTTCAGCTGTTCTGACATCTCTATTCCGCTCACTGACAAAAGAGCGCATGTACTCAAAAACGTAGTATGCATATAAATTAGTCCCTTGTGGCTGCCTCAGACACCACTTTACAAAAAATAGAATTTAATCAATTAATAATCAAGCATGATAATGGTATTGAAACTAGAATTAAAGAGTTGCGCGGACCTATATTTATAGTACTACTTACCTTGGTGGTATAAAAATACAGCTCCGGTTTCCAACCCCTGGAACCTTCACGATGAACCGTTTCCAAACCCTGCCCGGCAAAGGAAAATGATTAAAGAATTTATTAATTACTTGATATCAGAAAATGAATGAAAGAGGTCGATATAGAGCGATAATGATTGAAATTACCTCTGAAGCATTTCTTGCAAGCTGAGGTACTCGTCCATATCTTTCCTTAACGAGTCCATGACTTGGACGACTCCTTGGTCAACTCTAATGATTAGCAGAATCCAGTGAAATCTGCGCACGTTTATATGTCCATGACTCATCGATTACACTAAACATCGAGTAAGCAAAATAGAATGTGTAGAAGGTACAGTAACACTCACTTGAAGGCGTAAGGAAAAAGTATTTCTGCGCAGGTATTTTTTTTCACTAAAAACCGGAGCAAGTTTTTCCCTATGTCCGCGCGATGGTTATTTATGGTCACTTCATGAATATAATATGGGTCAATGAACCCAGTGTCATAGATGCGGCGTTCTCTGCATTCGACAATCATCATTCTGCATAATAGCGTACAAAAGAATATAGTGAGATAATTACAGGCAATGAACGAGATAAACGAGCTGAGCTAGAGACTTAATTAAATTACAGAAATAAATCACTTACAAACAATAGCAACTGACGAGGGCTTTGTCGAGGACGTCTTGATTGAATAACTGAAAAATTTCAGAAAACGGAACATACATCGCGTCATCCGTGAAGTAATGCTCTTTCTTATATGACACCCAGAAGACATCATGCCTGGCCTTTGCGGCTTTCTCGTACCACTGATGCAATCGACGCAATTGTGTTGTCAGAGAATCGACCTGCTCAGGTCTGACCAGGGACCTCCCGTAGACATATGTCCATGCATACTGATACTCTATGGGGTCGCCTATGGTGCCAGTGTCGTGGTGTACTTCCTTATCGGGCATCACCTTGAGCGGGGGGATCGACTGATTTGCCTATTCTCCGAGCTGGGCCACTTGTTTCCCGGATTTTGCCGTCTGCATCTGCTCCCTCTTTAGGTGGCATGCCGCCTCCTTCTCCTGCTTCTCTTGACTAATTGTCTTCTGAATAACACGATCATATTTGATACGTCCATTTTGCATCACTATTTTATATCATAATTTACTGCTATTCATCGATATATTTCATATTTAGAAGTGTTACTTATGTTATTTTACCTATTTTGCATGTTTGATGAATAATGGAGAATTGGACACCGGAGTCAGGATTCTGCTGGAAAAAGCACCGTCGAGATGCACTATTTCTGAAGATCAATAAATCGAAGGAGACATATGGAAGTTCCTATTTTACCAGATGAGGAGGAGGCCAAAAGGGGAGGCTGAGAAGGGCCAAGGTGGGCCCTCCTCACCAGCTGGCGCGGGGCCCCCAGCCGCGCCGCCAGGTGGTTTGGGGGCCCTGGCCCACCTCAGCCGTTCCCCCTTCGCGTACTTGACCCCCTCGGAACCCTAACACACGGGGACGGCCATCGAAATATTCCGCCGCCTCCACGAGGCGGAAAACACCAGAGAGCGAAAAGCTCCCCTGCAGGAAGAAATCTGCCGGGGGAAATTCCCTCCCGGAGGGGGAAATCGTCGCCATCATCACCGTCATCGAGCTGGACTTCATCGGGATCATCATCATCATCTCCACCGCCAACACCATCATCACCGCCGCTGCACCCCGTCTCCGCTATAACATCTAGGGCTGAATCTTGTCTATTTCATAGGGGAAACTCTCCCGGTGTTGATTACTCTTGTTATTGATGCTATTGGGTGAAACCATTGGACTAAGGTTTATGTTCAGATTGTTATTCATCATCATATCACCTCTGATCATGTTCCGTATGATGTCTTGTGAGTAGTTCGTTTAGTTCTTGAGGACATGGGAGAAGTCTTGATGTTAGTAGTGAACTATGTTGAGTAATATTTAATGGTTTGATGCTTAAGTTGTGGTGTTATTCTTCTAGTGGTGTCATGTGAACGTCGACTACATGATACTTCACCTTTATGGGCCTAGGGGAATGCATTGTGTATTCGTTTGCCAATTGTGGGGTTGCCGGAGTGACAGAAACCTGAACACCCGTTGGTATATCGATGCATGAGGGATAGCAGGATCTCAAAGTTTAAGGCTGTGGTTAGTTTATCTTAATTACTTTCTTGTATTTGCGGATGCTTGCAAGGGGTATAATCACAAGTATGTATTAGTCCTAGGAAGGGCGGTGCATTAGCATAGGTTCACCCACACAACACTTATCAAAACAATGAAGATTAATCAACTATATGAAGCGAAAGCACTTGACAATATTCCCGTGTGTCCTCAAGAACGTTTGGTCATTATAAGTACAACAACCGGCTTGTCCTTTGCTGTAGAAAGGATTGGGCCACTCGCTGCAACTATTATTACTGCATTTTATTTACTTGTACTTTATTTATCTGTCATATCAAAAACTCCTAAAAACTTGTCTGTGAGCATTTACAGTGAATCCTTCATCAAAACCGCTTGTCAACACCTTCTGCTCCTCGTTGGGTTCGACACTCTTATTTATCGAAAGTACTACGATACACCCCCTATACTTGTGGGTCATCAAGACTATTTTCTGGCGCCGTTGCCGGGGAGTGTAGCGCTATTGGTAAGTGGAATTGGTAAGGGAAACATTTATTGTACGTGCTGTTTTTATTTTTGCCTGCTGCTATATCTCATTATGGAGGGGTCTTCTCTTGAATTCCTATTTGGGAAAACAACTACCACTGCTAAGGTAGTAGAGGAGGCGCCAGATGAGCAGGTAATACCGTTCAAAATTCCTATGAAAATTGTTGAACGTGTCACAAATAACCGCTATGCAGGAGATGGAACTGTCCATCCTGGAGATCATTTGTTATTTCTGCATGAATTGTGCGAGTTATTTAAGTGTGCAGGTATCTCGATGGGAGAAGTTAAGAAGAAATTATTCTCTCTATCACTGTCTGGTAAAGCTGCACATTGGTATAAACTGCTGAAGAATGGGTATTCTCTTGGATGGGAGGAAATTGTACCTCTCTTTTACTCCAAATTCTATCCTCCAAGTGAGATTCATAAGGATCGGAACCTCATATATAACTTCTGGCCCTATGATGGAGAGAGTATCGCTCAAGCGTGGGGGAGATTGAAGGCATTAATGCTCAAATGTCCCATTCATGAGCTTCCTGGTAATATTGTTATTGATAACTTTTATGCAAGACTCTCCTTTCAAGATAAAACTCTATTGGATACCACTTGTGCTGGATCGTTCACTCGTAATAAAGAAGAGTTTAAGTGGGACCTTCTTGATCGGATTCAGGAGAACACTGAAGGATGGGAGAATGACAAAGGTAGGGAGTCAGGTATAACTATGACTTTGAGTGTGTTAAAAATTTTATGGATACTGATGATTATCGCAAAATTAGCACTACTTATGGTCTTGACTCTCAAATTGTTGCAAACTTTTATAAAGCCTTTGCTTCCTATTTCGGTTTGCCGAAGGAGGGTTTTAAAAATTATCATGAACCATATAAAGATGAATCTGTTTCTCATATATCTAAAGGTGTTGAGGTTAATGTTGTGATCGCATTATTCCAGAACCTTATATTGAAAAAGTTCCTTTTCCTAATAAGATTAAGGAACATACTATCATAACTGGTGTTGTTAGTAAAAGTAATAAGAAAACTACCAAACCTGATGAGCAAATAACTGTTGAACCTGTTGTAGCATTGGTTAAAGATCTTGTCACTGAAAATTTAGAAGATAGACACATTATCTTTTGTGAGGATGCTTCTAATATTGTCTCACATCCTAAAAGTTCTAGGAAGTCTAGTGTTCCTGTGCTTTCTGTTAGGATAGGTGATCATTGCTATTATGGTTTATGTGATATTGGTGCAAGTTCTAGTGCTATTCCTTATGAGCTTTACAGGGAAATTATGCACGAAATTGCTCCTTGTAAACTTGAAGAGATTGATGTGGTTATTCAGCTTGCTAATAGGGAAACTATCTCTCCAATTGGTATCATTAGAGATGTCGAAGTCCTTTGTGGTAAGACTAAATACCCTGCTGATTTTCTTGTACTTGGGTCGGCTGCCAATGATAGTTGTCCTATTATTTTTGGTAGACCTTTTCTGAATACTTGTGGTGCTGTTATAGACTGTAAGAAAGAGAAAATCTTTACTAAATTTGCTGGTGAATCTTATGAATTCAATTTCTCTAAATTTGCTAAAGCACCTTATGAAACTGAATTGCCTAGTGAGGATTTTGAAATTGCTCAACTTGCATCTATTGTTCTTGCTCCTAACAATGCTTTGCAGCAACATATGGAGAATCATGAAAGTGAGAACTTCAGGGAAGAAAGGAATGAGCTTGATGAAGTATTCCTTCGTCAACCTATGCTCAAACACAATTTACCTGTGGAAGATTTGGGTACCACAATGCCACCCAAGGAGGATCCTGTTTTTGATTTGAAACCTCTGCCTGATAATCTTAAATATGCTTATATTGATGATAAGAAAATATATCCTGTTATTATCAGCTCTAAACTTTCAGGTACAGAGGAGGAAAGGTTATTGGGAGTGTTGAGGAAACACCGCGGAGCTATGGGATATACTCTTGATGACCTGAAGGGAATTTCTCCTACTATATGTCAGCACGCCATCAACATGGAACCTGATGCAAAGCCTGTTGTTGAGCATCAGCGTCGTTTAATACCCAAGATGAAAGAAGTGGTAAGAAATGAGGTATTAAAACTTCTTGAAGCTGGTATTATTTATCCTATTGCTGATAGTAGATGGGTAAGTCCTGTGCATTGTGTTCCTAAGAAAGGAGGAATTACCGTTGTTCCTAATGAAAATGATGAACTAATTCCTCAAAGAGTAGTAGTTGGTTATAGGATGTGCATTGATTTTAGAAAGGTTAACAAAGTAACTAAGAAAGATCATTATCCTTTGCCTTTTATTGATCAAATGCTTGAGAGGTTGTCCAAGAAAACTCACTTTTGTTTCCTTGATGGGTATTCTGGGTTTTCTCAAATTGCTGTGAGAGCGCAAGATCAAGAGAAAACTACTTTTACTTGTCCTTATGGAACTTATGCTTATAGACGTATGCCTTTTGGTTTATGTAATGCTCCTGCTACTTTTCAAAGATGCATGTCTGCTATTTTTCATGGCTTTTGTGAGGAAATTGTGGAAGTCTTCATGGACGATTTCTCCGTCTATGGAACTTCCTTTGATAATTGTTTGCACAACCTTGACAAAGTTTTGCAGAGATGTGAAGAAACTAGCCTTGTTCTTAATTGGGAGAAATGCCACTTTATGGTTAATGAAGGAATTGTTCTTGGACATAAAATTTCTGAAAGAGGTATTGAAGTTGATCGAGCTAAAGTGGAGGCAATTGAAAAGATGCCTTGTCCCAAAGATGTTAAAGGTATTCGTAGTATTCTTGGTCATGCTGGTTTTTATAGGAGGTTTATTAAAGATTTCTCTAAAATTTCCAAGCCTCTTACTAATCTTCTTCAAAAAGATGTACCCTTTGTTTTTGATGATGATTGTAAGGAAGCTTTTGAAACTTTGAAAAAGGCTTTAATCACCGCTCCTGTAGTTGAACCACCTGATTGGAATTTACCTTTTGAAATTATGTGTGATGCTAGTGATTATGCTGTAGGCGCTGTTCTTGGGCAGCGAGTAGATAAAAAGTTAAATGTTATTCATTATGCTAGTAAAACTCTTGATTCTGCTCAAAAGAATTATGCCACTACTGAAAAAGAATTTCTAGCTGTAGTTTTTGCTTGTGACAAATTTCGACCCTACATAGTTGATTCGAAAGTCACTATTCATACTGATCATGCTGCAATTAGATACCTTATGGAAAAGAAAGATGCTAAGCCAAGGCTTATTAGATGGGTACTTCTTTTGCAAGAATTTGATTTGCATATCATAGATAGAAAAGGTGCTGAAAATCCTGTTGCTGATAATTTGTCTAGATTGGAAAGCATTCCTTATGATCCTATTCCTGTTAATGATAGCTTTCCAAATGAACAATTGGCTGCAATAAGTGTAAGTTCGCGAGATAGTCCTTGGTATGCTGATTATGCTAACTTTATTGTTTCCAAGTACTTGCCTCCAACCTTTTCAGCTCAGCAAAGAAGGAAATTCTTTTATGACTTGCGGCATTACTTTTGGGATGACCCACACTTATATAAAGAAGGAGTCGATGGTATTATGCGAAGATGTGTTCCTGAATATGAACAACAGGAAATACTGAGGAAATGCCATGGAAGTGCTTATGGAGGGCATCACGCTGGAGATAGAACTGCGCAGAAAGTTCTACAATCAGGTTTTTATTGGCCTACCCTCTTTAAGGATGCAAGAAAGTTTATTTTATCTTGTGATGAATGTCAAAGGGTTGGTAATATCTCTAGACGCAATGAAATGCCTATGAGTTATTCTCTTGTTATTGAACCATTTGATTGTTGGGGATTCGACTTCATGGGTCCTTTTCCTTCTTCACAAGGTAATACTCATATACTTGTTGCTGTTGATTATGTCACTAAATGGGTAGAAGCTATACCTACTAAAAGTGCTGATGGTGAGACCTCTTTAAAAATGCTTCAAGATGTCATTTTTCCTAGGTTTGGTGTACCTAGATATCTTATGACTGATGGAGGTTCTCATTTTATCCATGGTGGTTTTAGAAAGACTCTTGCTAAATATGGTGTTAATCATAGAATTGCTTCAGCCTATCATCCTCAAACTAGTGGACAAGTAGAATTGTCAAATAGGGAGATTAAATCTATCTTGCAAAAGACTGTTAATAAATCTAGAAAAAATTGGGCTAGTAAGTTAAATGATGCTTTATGGGCTTATAGAACTGCTTATAAGAACCCCATGGGCATGTCTCCTTATAAAATGGTTTATGGTAAAGCTTGTCACTTGCCTTTAGAATTAGAACACAAAGCTTATTGGGCAGTGAGAGAACTTAATAGAGATTTTAAACTTGCCGGTGAGAAAAGGTTGTTGCATTAAGTTCTTTAGATGAATGGAGAAGTGAGGCTTATGAAAATGCTAGACTCTTTAAAGAAAAAGTTAAGAGATGGCATGATAGGAGAATTCTTAAAAGAGAATTTAATGTTGGTGAGAAAGTTCTATTGTATAGGTCTCGTCTCAGATTTTTTGCAGGAAAGTTACTCTCAAAATGGGAAGGACCATTTGTTATTGTGGAGGTGTATCGTTCAGGTGCAATAAAAATTGCTTCATTGAAAGATAACTCTACACAAGTGGTAAATGGTCAAAGACTCAAGCATTATATTTCTGGAGATTCTATTAATGAAGAGGTTGATACAATTAAAGTGGTGACTCCGGAAACTTTCATTGAAGAACATTTTTCTGGGACTGCAGAATTCGATTCGAATAGGTAACAGTTTCGGTAAGAAAAGTTTCGCGAATAACTTTCTAGAAGATATTTTCGTCGTTTTTATTAAATATGGAAAAATAAGAGACCGAACCGGATGGGAGACGGCACCCGTGGTGCCCAAACCATAGGTCGGCGCGGTGGGCCCCCCAGCCGCGCCGCCTGGTGGTTTGAGCACCCCGGAGCTCGTCTCCGATCAGGTTTCCTCCTGTACCTTCCTTATGTTGTAAAACTTTTTGCTATATAACTCACCCGAACCCCCGAGGTTCGTATCTCGCCTTTTCATCGTGTTTCGTTTCGAGCTGTTTCTGTCCAGATATTGTTTTCAGATTTAGAAGCGCCATGGTCTCCAACAACAACAACAAGGGCAAGGAGCCTTTGGAAGACGAGACTCAAGACCCCAAGCTGAAGGAGGAAGTCAAGAGCGAAGATGAAGGAGAAGTGGAGGAAGACCCGCGCGAATACCCGCGCGCTACCGTTGCAAGCATCGGAGTGGTGGCAAATCCATTCAAGCCCAGGCAAGGGCGCGGATGAGCACCGGAGGGAAGGTTCCACGACGCTTCTTGGCTCCCAGGACATCTTCCCCAGGCATAAATAACCCCTTCCATACTCTTATCCATAAGCATCAAATTGAGAGGATCCCGGAGGCTGAGTTGCCTAGTGGTTGGAATATAGATCGTTCTAACAATACAGGAAAGAGGGATTCTGCTGCTGAGGAGTGGGGAAACAACTCCAAGAGTTGGGACTCGCAGTCTGACAAGTTTATGAATCGCATCGAACACAACTCTGAGCTGATTCGCGCCCTCACCTACAAGATTGATGAACTGAAGGAGCTGGTTGATAAGCTTATCAACAATTCACCACCACCACCGAAGGAGTAATTCATCATAAGTATTGGCATCCCCTTGGTTTGTTCCAAGCTTGGGGGAGTGCCGCGGTATCACATCATTATCTTTACCTTTTACTTTTCCATAAAGTCATATCGTGAGTAGGGAAGTTATCTTATATGATGGTTTGCAATGTGGAAGTATCTCTCTTTTAGTTGGTTATCTATGTATCCCTTGGTGTGAGTTGCCGTTATGAAATATTAATGAGAAGTTTTATCATTTACTTTCTGCATACTTTATTTTAGCTTGCAATTCTCTTTCATATTGATAACCTTGTTGTTAGTATAGGGATCACTTTTTAGAGCACCAAGTTAATCTTTTTGGTTTTGGCAAACTTAGCATTGGTCAGTAGTAGACAATACTTTGAGACTTAAGTAGAGAGAGGGAGTGCATGCAAATATATTATTCCATGATCTTTCTTTCTTTGTAGCTCATAAGCTTAGTATTCTTAAGTTAAACTATTTGTGCTTCTAAGGAAGATTGCATGATTATTCTTATCACTTGTATAATTGTTTGTATCCCTCAACTCTTATGCTTGCTACATAACCTTGCTAGCCAAAGACCTGTATCGAGAGGGAATGCTTCTCATACATCCAAACCTTGAGCCAAACCATTGCCATTCGAGTCCACCATAACTTCCTACTATATGGTATTTTGCGCCATTCCAAGTAAATACTTCATGTGCTACCTTTAAATTATTCAAAACTTATTACTCCTAGTTTTGTGTCACTGTTTATTAGCTCATGAGGGTTCTGTAGAGTTTCTCTAGCACTTTTGTCAAACAGACTTTCACCAATGGACTAGTGGCATATACACCGCTTATCCAACAATTTGCAAAAAGAGCTGGCAAATGGGGTGCCCAGTCCCAATTAACTACAACTTTCATTAATAATTCTCTTCACATGTTTTGCCCTGATTTATCAGTAAGCAACTTAATTTGCAAATAGACACTCCTCCATGGTATGTGAATGTTGGAAGGCACCCGAGGATTCGGTTAGCCATGGCTTGTGTAAGCAAAAGGTTGGGAGGAGTGTCAACTATAAAGAAACTAAAATACATGTGTAAACAAAAGAGAAGAGGGATGATCTACCTTGCTGGTAGAGATAACGTCCTTCATGGGAGCCGCTCTTGAAAGTCTGGTTGACAAGGGGTTAGTGTTCACTTTACTACGATTCGTTGACAACGACATACATAGCTCAAACAACTATTTTCATACTCTCTATATGCTTTGCAAAACTTAAAAGCTCTAGCACATGATTTAATCCCTGCTTCCCTCTGCGAAGGGCCTATCTTTTACATTATTGTTGAGTCAGTAAACCCATTCCTCTCTATCTCAAGCAAGCATTTGAGTTGTTGAGATCCAATTAGTTATATGTGTTGATACTTCTAATCATATCTCTCATTTCCTTGTTTCGCACAATAGCTTTTATCCGAATGAATATAACTTTGAAAGTTATCAATGACTGTAAGGAGACTGTTATGATTAAGGCATGTAAGTTCTGCTATATAAGCTCTGATATAAAGACTCTTCTCGAAAGATAAGTATGATCTGTTAATTGTTCTCTGACCAAGAGTTTAAGTTTGCCTTCACCAATCATGGTTCTCTTTATGCACTTCATCGTGGTTCCCTTTACTTATTTCAAGTTAGATTATATGAAGGGAAGTTGCTGTCTAGAATGACTTGTGTATCAATGAATGTGATGCTTCTTGTCCGTATTTTATTTATCGACACTTTGCTCCATAAACTTGTGGTCATGTTTACTGAGCTCAGTTTTCGCTTGGGGACAAGCGAGGTCTAAGCTTGGGGGGGTTGATACGTCCATTTTGCATCACTATTTTATATCATAATTTACTGCTATTCATCGATATATTTCATATTTAGAAGTGTTACTTATGTTATTTTACCTATTTTGCATGTTTGATGAATAATGGAGAATTGGACACCGGAGTCAGGATTCTGCTGGAAAAAGCACCGTCGAGATGCACTATTTCTGAAGATCAATAAATCGAAGGAGACATATGGAAGTTCCTATTTTACCAGAAGATGGAGGAGGCCAAAAGGGGAGCTGAGAAGGGCCAAGGTGGGCCCTCCTCACCCTGGCGCGGGGGCCCCCAGCCGCGCCGCAGGTGGTTTGGGGGCCCTGGCCCACCTCAGCCGTTCCCCCTTCGCGTACTTGACCCCCTCGGAACCCTAACACACGGGGAGGCCATCGAAATATTCCGCCGCCTCCACGAGGCGGAAAACACCAGAGAGCGAAAAGCTCCCCTGCAGGAAGAAATCTGCCGGGGGAAATTCCCTCCCGGAGGGGGAAATCGTCGCCATCATCACCGTCATCGAGCTGGACTTCATCGGGATCATCATCATCATCCACCGCCAACACCATCATCACCGCCGCTGCACCCCGTCTCCGCTGTAACATCTAGGGCTGAATCTTGTCTATTTCATAGGGGAAACTCTCCCGGTGTTGATTACTCTTGTTATTGATGCTATTGGGTGAAACCATTGGACTAAGGTTTATGTTCAGATTGTTATTCATCATCATATCACCTCTGATCATGTTCCGTATGATGTCTTGTGAGTAGTTCGTTTAGTTCTTGAGGACATGGGAGAAGTCTTGATGTTAGTAGTGAACTATGTTGAGTAATATTTAATGGTTTGATGCTTAAGTTGTGGTGTTATTCTTCTAGTGGTGTCATGTGAACGTCGACTACATGATACTTCACCTTTATGGGCCTAGGGGAATGCATTGTGTATTCGTTTGCCAATTGTGGGGTTGCCGGAGTGACAGAAACCTGAACACCCGTTGGTATATCGATGCATGAGGGATAGCAGGATCTCAAAGTTTAAGGCTGTGGTTAGTTTATCTTAATTACTTTCTTGTATTTGCGGATGCTTGCAAGGGGTATAATCACAAGTATGTATTAGTCCTAGGAAGGGCGGTGCATTAGCATAGGTTCACCCACACAACACTTATCAAAACAATGAAGATTAATCAACTATATGAAGCGAAAGCACTTGACAATATTCCCGTGTGTCCTCAAGAACGTTTGGTCATTATAAGTACAACAACCGGCTTGTCCTTTGCTGTAGAAAGGATTGGGCCACTCGCTGCAACTATTATTACTGCATTTTATTTACTTGTACTTTATTTATCTGTCATATCAAAAACTCCTAAAAACTTGTCTGTGAGCATTTACAGTGAATCCTTCATCAAAACCGCTTGTCAACACCTTCTGCTCCTCGTTGGGTTCGACACTCTTATTTATCGAAAGTACTACGATACACCCCCTATACTTGTGGGTCATCAATAGTCATCTGGCAATTTAGGCGGCTGTGGCGGTCCACACGATAGATTTTTCAAAATCTATCAACTTTTTCAGCTGGTATTATCTCTTTAGGCGGGGGCCGTTTCGGTCCTATTTGTCTTTTCACCTCTGCTTGCACCACCTTGTCGAGTTCCTCTCGAGTCAAGTCGTAAGTTCTCTTTGGAAGAGGCTTTAGCAACTCGCGTTCCTCTCGAGTTAACTTATCTACACTTCTGCTCATCGACGGGAAGTTTAGTTTCCACTTTAACGAGAAGGACTTTGCAGTCGGCGCAATCGACGGACGGACGTCGCGGGCGATGGACTCGCGCTGGGCTCCCAACCGGCGTCGAGGGATGGATCTTGAGGTGGGGGGATGGATCTAGAGGTGGGGGACTGCTACTTGGAGGAATCGGTGGCCTTGGCGCCAAGTTTGCAAACACGATGTGTTCCTTCTTCCAGAGGATGATGGCCTTGCCGGCTTCTCCCAGTGTCTTCTCGCCATCACCTCCAGGAATGTCAAGTTCCATATTAGCATATAATGGCACAACTTCATCCACCCCGACACGAGCATAGCCAGCTGGAATCCCACCGAGATGGTAGCTTGCTCCAGATTGATTTGGTAAATCATAGCCGACCGCCACCTTGAAGGACATGCTCTCCATTGCCATATGTAGCTCACGGTCTGTCTTCTCCGTGATATCATCCACGGGGTAGTGAGCCGCCGGCGGTTCGAGTTCAAAATGTTCTAGCTGCATGGAACCCACGCTGCTTTTCCGCTGATCAGATGGGGCGGCTTCGACTTCAGGACCTACTAGCTGCTGCTGAGATGCCCTTTGCTGACTAATTGCGTCTAGTTGGTCCTGCTGCTCCTGCACCTTGCGTTCCAATGCCGATAACCGGTCTGAATCCTGCTTCTTCTTTCTCTGACGGCTTCTATAAGTATCAGCGTCTTCCGGAAAACCATGCTTCCACAAAACTCTGGGTCCATAGCCTCGTACTCATCCAACTTTTTCAGGATTCCCGAGTGCGAGTGACAGCTCGTCTTTCTCTCTATCGACCACGTACACTCCTCTTCGAACTTTATCAATTGCGGTCACAAGTTCTTTGGTTATATACTCAATTTTTTCCTTCCATCTTCCCTGAGCAACAATCAGCCCTGTCACTGGGTCCAACCCTGGTGGTTCTAGGTTGACGAGGGAATATCTCCCTGGCAATAGTACCAGAAACAATGCTTGTACGTCACACGTCAGTTGGGAACCCCAAGAGGAAGGTATGATGAGTGCAGCAGTAAGTTTTCCCTCAGTATGAAACCAAGGTTTAATCGAACCAGTAGGAAAACGAGGTTTGCTTTGAAGGTGTTGGTGAAGGAGTGTAGTGCGGCGCAACACCAGGGATTCTGGTGCCAACGTGGAACCTGCACAACACAATCAAATTACTTTGCCCCAACTTAACAGTGAGTTTGTCAATCTCACCGGCTTGCTGAAAACAAAGGGTTAAACGAATCGAATGGAAAATGATGTTTGTTTGCATAGAACAGTAGAGAATAATGATTGCAGTAGATTGTATTTCAGATGTAAAAGAATGGACCGGGGTCCACAGTTCACTAGTGGTGTCTCTCCAATAAGATAACTAACATGTTGGGTAAACAAATTACAGCTGGGCAATTGAAAATTGATAAGTGCATATAACATGCATGTGTGAGCTATGGTGTCTACTATGATATTCATTTGGGCATTACGACAAAGTACATAGACCGCTATCCAGCATGCATATATGCCTAAATAGTCCACCTTCAGGTTAACATCCGTACCCCTTCCTGTATTAAGTTGCAAGCAACAGACAATTGCATTAAGTAATGTGCGTAATGTAAGCAATACATTCATCCTTGAATAAAGCATTGATGTTTTACCCCTAGTGACAACAACACATCTACAACCTTAGAACTTGCTGTCACTATCCCAGGTTAAATAGAGGTTGAACCCAACTATCATGCATAAATACCCCCTCTTGGAGTTACAAGTATTCACGTGGCCAAGGCTTCAACAAGTAACGGAGAGCATGCAAGATCACAAATGACATAGACATGATAATATAATATTCAGCTCCACATAGGTATCAATATAAGTCAGATCCCAGCAAACACAACATGTAGCATTACAATGAGATGATCTTGATCATGATAGGCAGCTCACAAGATCTAAACATGATGGCACAAGTGGAGAAGACAACCATCTAGCTACTGCTATGGACCCATAGTCCAAGGATGAACTACTCACGCATCACTCTGGAGGCGGGCATGGCGATGTAGAGCCCTCCGGTGATGATTCCCTCTCCGGTAGGGTGCCGGGAAGAGCTTCAGAAACCCCCCGAGTTAGGGTTGACGACGGCGGCGGCAGCGAATATGTTCTGGATGAAAGGCTCGGTGTTTTAGGGTTTTCGTGTCTCGGGGAATAAATAGGCGAAGGGGCGATGTCGGCGGACCCCCGAGGGGCCCAAACCACAGGCAGGTGCGGCTGGGCCCACTGCCGCGCCACCTAGTGGTTTGGCCACCTCATGGCTCTCCTTCGGACTCCGTGTACGTGCTGGAAAAATAGGGACCTAGCCTTTTGTTTCGTGCAATTCCGAGAATATTTCCAGAAGTAACTTTCTGAAACCAAAAACAACAGAAAACATGGAACTGGCACTGTGGCATCTTGTTAATAGGTTAGTCCCAGAAAATGCATAAAAGTGATACGAGGTGTATATAAAACATGTAGCAAATGGTATAATATAAGCATGGAACAACAGAAATTATGGATATGTTGGAGACATATCAAACCCTGCCCCATGCGCGAACAACCAAAACTTGGACCTCTCGGGCCAGTCCGCTGTCTGTGGAATGATCCCGTTATCAAGCAGTTTTGCTTCAAAGGCTTCCCACTTAGGCATGGCAGCCTTGTAGCCACCTGCCCCCAAAGTGTGGTGATATTCCTTCTTCCCAGCATTTAACTTATTTGTTTCGATCGGGCCACAGCGGCCTCCGATTTCTTTGCTTCACAAATGTGGGCCACTGCTGTTGTATCTTCGCTAGTGGTCCAGTGAATTCTGGATCTTGTTCCTCCGCATCTACATAAATTTTTCTTCCAGGTCCGGAATTGTTCGGCCATCTTCATAAGAGTCCACTGCTTGACTTTCGCCTTCAACGGCAGGGGTAGACCTGGCGGTAGGTTGACCTTTGTCAAGAGCGTGTCCCAACACAAATCTTTTAGTCTCACGTCGACATAAGTAGTTCGCTTGTTGTCGTCCTTCGGCTTACGCCATTCTTCAAGGGTGATCGGGACCAAGTCCCTAACAACAACTCCGCATTGATTTATATATTTACGACGGCACTGTAAGGGTTCCAGCGGTTCGCCACTATCAATAAATCTGTCGATCACTATCCTTTGACCCTCCTTCAACGGCTTCGTCGGGCCTCGTTTCGACACTGCTTTCGACCCTTTCGACCCTTTAGCTGCAGATGATTTGCTCGATCCGGAGGGCTAAAAGAAAAAAATGATCTTTAGTTAATAACTGCAATACAACTCAAATAATACATCTAGTGTGATCGATCAACAGAGGCTTAATATACCTCGCCGGAGTTTGTTAAGGGCACTTCCTCCTCTCTACAAATTTCTTCTTGCTCAACTCCCTCACCGGAGTCTTTCAGAAATTGGGAGCTGTAATCTTCTCCAATTACCCCATCTTCTTCACCGACAGGCGCGGCTGCACGTCCTGCTATAATCTGTAACATATGCATTTCATGCTCCTCGTCTCTGGCGACGACATCAGGACAATTTGGATCCATCTGCTCTTCACGCTCCTCGTCTCTGCCGAAGGCGTCCGGACAATTTGGATCCATAGCTCAATGTCCCTGCAATCAATTTTGTAAAAAGAATATGAATATCCATAATTTAAGATGACAAAGTAGTAACTTAAATCCATAATTAAGAAAAATGACAAAGTAGCCTAAATTTTCATCGCCCCCAAATTTTCACCTTGCCTAAATTTTCACCTAGCCCAAATTTTCACCTAGCCCAAATTTTTCATCCCGGACATCGCCCCTAAATTTTCACCTAGCCTAAATTTTTCTAACCTAAAATTACACTAGCCTAATTTTCACCTTGCCTAAATTTTCACCTAGCACAAATTTTTCTAACCTAAAATTACACTAACCTAAATTTTCACCTAGCCTAAATTTTTCTACCCTAAAATTACACTAACTTAAATTTTCACGTAGCCTAAATTACAGTAACGTAAATTTTCACTTAGCCTAAGTTAAACTAACCTAAAATTCTACAAAATTTGCCTAAAAATTGGAGGAGGAGAGAGGGAGGAGAGGAACCATACCTTGGGAGGGGAGGCGGCGGCGGCCCGTGGGAGGGGAGGCAACGGCGACATGGCGGCGGCGGCTCGTGGGAGGGGAGGACATGGCGTCGCGGCCGATGCAGAGGAGGAGGCCGGGCGGGGCAGCCCGAGGCGGTGTCGGGGGCGGCGGTGGCGGGGACGGGGACGCCCGGAGCAGCACCTCAGGACGACGGCGGCAATACAGGAGCGTGTGGAGGCGGAAGCATCGATGGGAGTTGTGAAAATTTCGGGGCGGAAACCACCCAAATCGACGCGAAAGGACCTTTGGTCCCGGTTCCAGCCACGAACCGGGACCAAAGCACCAACCGGGACCAAAGGTTTGTCTGGGCCGCGAAAAATTGCGCGCGAAGCCCAGCGGCTCTTTGGTCCCGGTTGGTGTTACCAACCGCGACTAATGGGCTTTTTTATTTTTTTTCTTGTTTCTTTTTCCATTTCTTTTTTCTTTTTCTGTTTCTTTTATATACTTTGATTTACATGTTTTTTGAAAAAAAAAATCTAGTTTCTTTTAAAACGTTTCTATATTTTTGAAAATCATATATTTTTCTTATTTCTTTTATAGCTATTGATTTAATTGTCTACAAATTTGTAATAATTATCTGTTTATTTTAAAAACATCTTAACAACATCCCTACACAGTTACATAAAAGGTTTCATAAAACAGCTACATTTCTACATAAACGGACTTGCTGGCTTGGAGGCCGTAGGATTAGGGGGAACGGCTCCGGGAGGAGCTCGCCCTGTTCGCGGCTGCCTGGTTCTCGCGCGCATGCTTGCGGCGGAGGGCACGAGCCATGGAGGATGAGTCTTTCAGTGCCCAAGCCATCTCGGAAGCCTCCTTCGCCTTGAGCTGATAGGCAGTCCTGGCTCGCTGTACACGGTCGTCACGGATGGTCTGGAAGGAGGCTTCAATGCCTCCTGCATCTGCGGCCCGCCACCCTCTTCCCCATGGTCGCTCCAGTCGAAGTCATCGTCGTCGTCATCCTCCTCGTCGGGAGGGGCGGCGGCGACTGGTGGAGGTACATCGTCACCTGGTGGAGATACGGCGGCCAAGTCGCCGTATGCGTCCGCGGATCCCCACGCCACCCCTGCGGCGTACGCATCCTCGTCGGGGTCGGGGACATTGGACCACGCGCGCTCGTACGCCCTCTGCACCTCCTCCGGTACCGGAGCAGGAGGCCGGTAGTTGGGCATTCCTCTCCACGCCGGGCTCGTGGGCATACGACGGGATAGGCTCCCGCGGTAGCGCCCTAGCGCGCTCTGCCGAGCATGCTCGACCTCATCCAGAAGGCGCTGGGGCGGGCGTGGTGGATCCATCTCGTGGAGACGATGGGTTCGTTGCTACGAATGGTGGATTAGGGTTTACCCCATCGACGGCAATACATATAGACCTCCAGGGCAGCGCTGGGGAGGACACGTGACCAGTACAGCGCTGGGGGAGGACACGTGGCCAGGGCAGCGATAGGAGAGGACACGTGACTGACACGAGTCATGACCGCAAAGCCCGCCTTTAGTCCCGGTTGGTAACACCAACCGGGAGTAAAGAAGCACACGGATCGTGTGTTTCTTTCAAGCGCTTGTGAGCCGTTGGATCAAGGGTGTGTTTCTTTCAAGCGCTTGTGAGCCGTTGGATCAGGGCGTGTGTTTCTTTTGAGGGCAAAATCAGTGTTGGATCAGCCACATGACCCTATATATAGCCCCCCTCTCGAACATGTTCGACACTCAGTGTAGTTCATTTGATATACAAAGCATTCGGATTCCCTGCATACGACCGACGGTGCATTTGATATGCGGGCACTCAGGAGCCACCGTCGGGCTATATGCAGGGGAAACCGTGTGTTTTGTTCCAACTTTTTTAGAACACAGTTACATAAAAGGTTTAATACATTGTTACACATCACCACAGTAGCCATGGAAAATCTTCATCATTTAACACGATGCTTGGGTCAGTTTTCACCAACAATCTTCTTCTTCTTTCAGTGTGTCACTTTCTTCTGATTGCGCCGTAGCCATGGACAATCTTCATCATTTAACACGATGCTTGGGTCAGTTTTCACTGCGAAGGGCCGAATTTCATCAAACTTATTGTAATCTTCTGACATGTCTGTCTTGTCCTCCACTCCCACGATGTTTCTTTTTCCTGAAAGAACTATGTGGCGCTTTGGCTCATCGTATGATGTATTCGCTTGCTTATCTTTTCTTTTTTCGGTCTGGAAGACATGTCCTTCACATAGAAAACCTGAGCCATCATTGGCTAGGACGAATGGTTCGGTGTCGACCCAAGATTCTTGAGATCCACTGTAGTCATTCCGTACTTCGGGTCTACATTTACCCCGCCTTCTAGGTTGAACCATTTGCACCAGAACAAAGGTACCTTGAAAGAAGGTCCATAGTCAAGTTCCCATATCTGCTCTATGTAACCATAATATGTGTCCTTTTTCCCATTGTTGTTTGTTGCATCAAAGCGGACACCACTGTTTTGGTTGGTGCTCTTTTTATCTTGGTCGGCCGTGTAAAATGTATTCCCATTTATCTCGTACCCTTGAAAAGTCAATATAGTCGAAGATGGTGCTTTGGCCAACAAGTATAGCTGTTCTTCAACAGTGCTGTCATTAATGAGACGTGTTTGCAACCACCGCTGAAAGTCTTCATGTGTTCTCTTTCAATACATTCTTCAGGCTGCACCGGGCATTTAGAGCGTAACTATTCATGTGTTCCTTGATATACGGAGCCACCAAGCTGGAATTATGTAGAACTGTGTAGTGTGCTTGATTGAAAGAATCCCAGTCCTTACATATTATTGCTTTCTTTCCTAGCGTGCCTTTTCCACGCAGTCTCCCCTCATGGCGCGATTGAGGAACACCGATCGGCTTAAGATCAGGAATAAAGTCAACACAAAACTCAATGACCTCCTCTGTTCCATAGTCCTTGGAGATGCTTCCTTCTGGCCTAGCACGGTTATGAACGTATTTCTTTAAGACTGCCATGAACCTCTCAAAGGGGAACATGTTGTGTAGAAATACAGGACCGAGAACGTTAATCTCTTCGACTAGGTGAACTATGAGGTGCGTCATAATATTGAAGAAGGATGGTGGGAACACCAACTCGAAGCTGACAAGACATTGGACATATCCTTCTGTAAACTCGGTAGAGTTAATGGATTGATCACCTTCTGAGAAATTGCATTGAGAAATGCACATAGCTTCACAATGGGTACTGAACATTTTCCGGTAGAAGCCCCCTCAATGCAACCGGAAGTAATTGTGTCATAATCACGTGGCAGTCATGAGACTTTAGGTTTTGGAACTTTTTCTCTGCCATGTTTATTATTCCCTTTACATTCGACGAGAAGCCAGACGGAACCTTGATACTGCTCAGGACTTCAAAAAAGATCTCCTTCTCTTCTCTGGTAAGAGCGTAGCTGGCAGGACCTTGATACTTCTCTGGATTAAGGTGGTCGTGTCATTCGTGCATATGTTGATGGTTCAGCCGTGCATCCGGTGTATCTTTCGTCTTCCCATACACGCCCAAGAAGCTTAGCAGGTTCACGCAAAGATTTTTCGTCACGTGCATCACGTCGATTGCAGAGCGAACCTCTAGGATTTTCCAATAGGGTAGCTCCCAAAATATAGAGCACTTCTTCCACATGGGTACGTGGTTGTCTGCGTCATTCGGAACAGATTGACTGCCAGGACCCTTTCCAAAGATTACTTCTAAATCCTTGACCATGTCATATATAACATCACCATGAGGGCAGGTAGGCTTCGTCCGGTGATCTGCCTCACCTTTGAAATGCTTGCCTTTCTTTCTTACGGGATGCTAATTTGGAAGAAATCGACGATGACCCGGGTACACATTGTTGTTACCTAAATATATACTTTCAGTCTTATCTAAACAGTGCGTGCATGCATTGTATCCTTGTTTGACTGTCCTGAAATGTTACTAAGAGCAGGCCAATCATTGATGGTTACAAACAACAACGCTCGTAGGTCAAATTCCTTTTTCATGCTCATCCCACACAGGTACACCTTCGTCACGCCACAACTGTAAAAGTTCTTCAACCAATGGCCTCAGTACACATCAATGTCGTTGCGGGTTGCTTCGGACCTTGGATGAGCACTGGCATCATAATGAACTTCCGCTTCATGCACAACCAAGGAGGAAGGTTATAGATACATAGAGTCACGGCCAGGTGCTATGACTGGAGCTCTGCTCCCCGAAAGGATTAAAGCCATCTGTACTTAGACCAAATCTTAAGTTCCTGCGTCAGCTGCAAATGTCGGGAACTCCCTGTCGATTTTTCTCCACTGCGACCCATCAGCGGGTGTCTCAGCATCATGTCTTTCTTACGGTCTTCTTTGTGCCATCGTAACAACTTTGCATGCTCTTTGTTTTGGAACAAATGTTTCAACCGTGGTATTATAGGAGCATACCACATCACCTTGGCAGGAACCCTCTTCCTGGGGCACGGCTCGCCCTCAACATCACCAGGGTCATCTCGCCTTATCTTATACCGCAATGCACCGCATACCGGGATGCATTCAAATTCTCGTACTTCTCACCGCGGTAGAGGATGCAGTCATTGATGCATGCATGTATCTTCTGCACCTCTAATCCTAGAGGCAGACAACCTTGTTTCTTCGTACGTACTGGGGGTAATACGTTATCCCTTGGAAGCATCTTCTTTATTATTTTCAGCAAATTTTCAAATCCCCTGTCAGATGTACCATTCTCTGCCTTCCATTGCAGCAATTCCAGTGTGGTACCAAGCTTTTTCTGGCCATCTTCGCAAGTTGGGTACAACAATTTTTGTGATCCTCTAACATTCTCTCCAACTTCAACCTCTCGTTTTCACTTCCGCTATTTATCTGTGCATCAAGAATGGCCCGACCAAAATCATCATCGGGCTCATCAACAATGGGCTCTTCTTCAGCTTCGTCTTCCCCCATTGTAGTATCACCGTCTTCAGTGAACGTAGGATAGTTGTCATTATCCTCTTCTTCTTCTTCATTTTATTCCATTATAACCCCTCTTTCCCGTGCTTGGTCCAACAATTATAACAGGACATGAAACCGGACTGCAACAGGTGGACGTGAATGGTTTTTGAGTAGAGTAATCCTGCGTATTCTTGCAGACAGTACATGGACAAGAAATAAAAACCATTCGACGCTTGTTTTTCTCAGCCACACGGAGAAAACTATGCATGCCATTAATATAGTCGGGACAACGTCGGTCACTGTACATCCATTGCCGGCTCATCTGCATTATATAAATATATCAAAAACCATTACACTACATCATGAATATATAATAGTGACCAAATTAATTAATACAAGTTCATCACATTAAAACCAAATAGAGTAGTGCCAAATGTAATACATAGTTCTCATAAAACATACATTAATTGAAACTAACATACAACTATCTAAAGAATTTAAATCCAACAACAAATGCGATCAAAATCGCAACTAAGATAATTATTGAACCAACAACATAATGATACCAAGCCTCTTGACTAATGGCATATTTTCTAATCTTTTTAATCTTCAAACGCATTGCATCCATCTTGATCTCGTGAGCATCGACGACGTCGGCAAGCTTGAACTCGTGTTCATCGACGATGTCGGCAAGCTTCAACTCCAATTTCATCTTCTCTTCTAGGCATTGGAGACGAAGATCTTCACTTCTTTTCAATTTTGCTTTCAAATCATTATTTTCTTTTACAAAAAAACTCGACAATAGGGTCGGTTGGAATTTCCGGTTCAACTACCTCCTAGATAAAAGCGTCTATGTCAAGTTGGTAGGTATAATTGTTATAACCACGAAATGAAACAAATAGTTATAAAAATATACCACATCCGAATCATAGACCGGACGAGGGCCGACGGGGGCGGATATCAAAACCATGACACTATACATATAAAGAAACATAAGAAAATTATACAAGAAATAACTTTGCATTTAAATCATACAAGTAATTTTTCTTTTAAAAAAAGATTAAAAAAAGAGGCTCACTGAGGTGGTGCCGGTGACGGGACGGCGCGGGCTATCGACGACGGTGAGGATAGGGATGGAACGACACTAAAACCCACAAATCATAAATTAATTTGAGCTCAAAATGCATATAAAAAATGAACTCCCTAACTTAGGCATTTCATCAAACACCTAGCTAGCACTACAAAATTGAAATGAGCTAAACTAGCAATGGAATGAGCTAAAGTAGCAACGCCGGAAGAAATGATGAAGTTGCTAACCCTTGAATAGATGGGGTGCCTTCAATCTTCACAAATGGTGAAAAAAAATGGGGATTAACTTGAGTGAGGGAGAGGAAATGGAGGAGAAAAATGGTGAAGTTTCGAGCAGTGAAAAATGGAGAGGAGCCGGGGTGGAAGAAGATGATATAGGGGAACCTTTGGTCCCGGTTCGTGTTACGAACCGGGACGAAAGGGTGCTCGCGCTGGCGCTAGGCCCGCCTCTGCGCATGCCGCGACCCTTTCGTCCCGGTTCGTAACACGAACTAGGACCAAAGGTTCCTAACGTCCCTGCACTAGCCCATTTGTCTCGGTTCATAAATGTGGTCGGGAAAAAAGGGCCGAACCGATGGTAGTTTTTCTACTAGTCTTCTAGCCTAGCTTCATGGTATCAGAAACCTGGAACAAAAGAATACATGATTTCTGCACCGTTTCCGCCCACAATGAAGCCAGGTTCGTGTGTCCATCGATAAACTGAAGCGGAGTAGCTTCCCGGGCCCGAGCTTCCCCAAAACAGTATAGCTTTTCACACCTATTGCTATTCATTTGTACTCAGCGTCTGTCGACCCAATATCATTAGTAGAAAAATGGCCTTTAATCTCGGTTGGTAAGGGCCTTTAGTCCCGGTTCCCGGTTGGCCACGAACCTGGACTAAAGGCGCTCCACGTGGGCACGGCCGAGCGTAGGGCTGGAGGACCTTTATTACCGGTTCGTAACAGTTTCGTGTTATGAACCGGGACTAAAAGACAACACCTTTAGTCCCGGTTGGTGTTACCAACCCGGACTAAAGGTATCTAGCGGATGTACTTAACCTGGTCAAACTTCCCATTCGGTCACCCATCCTCCAACCCAAGCACGCTTAACTTTTGTGTTCCTTCCAAATGAGAAGTTATAACTTACTAATATTAGTATCACATCAATCATATATTAACCCTGAGTCATGATGTTATATTTTTTATCGTTTAAATTTTCAAAATTTTATTTGAATGAATAATAATGATTATGTAATTATATTTTTTGAATAAATTACAATGATTATGTAATAATATTTTTTTGAATAAATAAAAGTGATTATGTAATAATATTTAATATGGAATAATCCATATCTTTAAATTCGTAAATCGAAATTTATAAATAAAATATTTAAATCGATTAGAAAAATGAGAAAAATTCAAATATGCCATCCATATCATCTTTTGCATCTCAGAAACATCAATAAACTTGCTATGAAAAAAACCTCTAGCATGGAGCCAAACGATCAAGTTATGGCAATTCTCACGGCATAGTTTGTGATAAAGTTCTCATATTCGACAAATAGGTGTATCTTGGTATAGAAAGCAATGGTTCCAAAGGGATTTTTCAAATTATTTTTATAAATATTATTTTACTTTTTCTAAGTGGCAAAAATGACTTTTCGCGAACCAAGTAAAAAATAAGGTGTAAAATGGCACCCATCTAATTCTCACAAAGAGTAGTCCACATTTGATGGATAATCCTCAAGTATTAGGAATTTTTTTGATTTCTATCTAATTTCGCCTAGTTAAATGAATTTATGTTGATTTTCCGAAAGTAATCCAAATTTGAACTACAAGTTTTTGATAGTTTGGTCTGAAATTTTTAAAAAATCATTTTAAGGTACAAAACTAGTGGTTATATCACAGAGACATCGATAGTTTTAAAAAAATTGACCTCCTTCGATGAATAGTCATGGTGACCATTTTGACCACTTTTCGAAAAAATCAAATAAAAAAACCTCAAAAAAAGATATCCTCTGGCATGGAGTCCTTTTATGTGTATTAGTTGCCATGATAAATGATAAACTTGATTTTTGACAAATTGTTCAAAACCAATCTTCACAAAAAAGTCTATCAAGTATAAACATCTGTAAGTTTCAAGCCAAATAACAAAGTTATGGCAATTCCCACTGCATAGTTTGTGATAAAGTTCTCATATTCGACAAATAGGTGTATCTTGGTATAGGAAGCAATGGTTCCGAAGGGAGTTTTCAAATTACTTTTATAAATATCATTTTCCTTTTTTAAGTGGCAAAAATGACTTTTTTTGTGAACCAAGTACAAAAAATATGGTGTAAAATGGCACCCATCTAATTCTCACAAAGAGTAGTTCATATTTGATGGATAGTACCCAAGTATTAAGAATGTTCTTGATTTCTATCTAATTTTGCCTAGTTAAATGAGTTTGTGCTAATTTTCCAAAAATAATCCAAATTTGAAATATAAGTGTTTGATAGTTTGGTCTGAAATCAAATAAAGTAAACAAAACCTCCAAAAAAGATATGGTGCAAAATGGCACCCATCTAATTTCACAAAGAGTAATCCACATTTTATGAATAATGCCTAAGTATTAGGATTTTTATTGATTTTTACCAATTTCGCCTAGTTAAATGAGTTTATCTCGATTTTCAAAAGTAATTTCGCCAAGTTAAATGAGTTTTTGTGATGCAAAAGATGATATAGTTGTCATATTTGGATTCATCTCATTTTTCTAATCGATTTAGACATTTTATTTGTTAAATTTCGATTTACGGATTTAAAGATATGAATTATTACATATTCACGGCTTTAGTCCGGGTTGGTGTCTCCAACCGAGACTAAATGTCCCGTTTAACTAATCACCAGCCCGGAACCCTTTTATTCCTGGTTGGTAATCCGGGACTAAAACTGACCATACCCGTGTGGTGTTGAACCGGGACTAATGCTCACATTAGTCCTGGATCCAAACACAGTCATGACTAAAGATCCGAACGGAAGACTGAATCGTCGACACCGGCACACCGCTCAGCACGGCACAGAACACGACCACGCGTTCATGGGAGCGAGCTCAGCTAGCACTGGTATATTTTACGCCCCACGCGTCATCTAGCAAGCTCCTAATTTCTTTATCGCAAAAATGCCTAGCTCGCGCAGCCGATTTCTCATCCATTTTTGTCCTGTACACGTGTATACGTACGTCCGACCAGGTGCCGTGTGTGTCCCCATGCAGTGTGAGGGTAGATGGGCCCGACTACGTGTGGACCCAACTGGCCTAGCAACGTTAAGTAGACTTTCCTGTGGTCTGAACCGAATAGTGTATGCTGGTTTTTCTGTTTCTCTAAGCCGATCCTAAGAACCGTGTAACTTAATTTACAATAAGACTTGTGTAAGTTTAATAAGATGCGATGATAGATCTTGATTAGAAGGCTATCAATATATATCAACCGAGAAGTAGCTATTTCTTAGCCTTCGTTGAGCCATAACCACGTATATGAAAACGGCACCGGATTAACCGTTCGAAATACTTGTTATGTATACAACCATGATCTTATGATCACCCTGTCGCGGAACATCACTGAACTAGTATCAAATTTTACATCCATTATATTACCGAATTTAGAATCTTAACCAAGGTCATCATGACATTGTCTTAAATCGAGCCTCACCAGGCCAAACTTCAACAAATAGCAGCAGACCTACTTCGGGCCCAGTCCATCATGCTTATTGCACTAAAACATGTCTAGGTACGTGTTAGGTCCAACATGCTAAACATCTTATATTTTGATACAGAGGGAGTAGTTCGCAAATTCATCGTTGGACGCATCATCCACGTACTAGTCCTTCATATTTGACCAAATTAATAGTTAGAGACAACAATGCCCCTACTGTTTTTTGTGTAAAAAAAGGATAACAATGCTAGGTGAGTCCCTCGAATCTTTTTCCTAGAATACTGTCGGAAGCTAGATTGGATTACTTTTATTTTTGGATGTTTTTTTAGAGATGTACTATGGAGACGTGATCACCTGATTTGACGCCCGCTCCGCTCCAAGGGATGGCATGTGTGAAACCCTAGCCACCACCGAAGGAAGCCGACATGTTACAAATAAAAAAACCTCAAAAAAATATCCTCTGGCATGGAGTCCTTTTATGTGTATTAGTTGCCATGATAAATGATAAACTTGATTTTTGACAAATTGTTCAAAACCAATCTTCACAAAAAAGTCTATCAAGTATAAACATCTGTAAGTTTCAAGCCAAATAACAAAGTTATGGCAATTCCCACTGCATAGTTTGTGATAAGGTTCTCATATTCGACAAATAGGTGTATCTTGGTATAGGAAGCAATGGTTCCGAAGGGAGTTTTCAAATTACTTTTATAAATATCATTTTCCTTTTTTAAGTGGCAAAAATGACTTTTTTTGTGAACCAAGTACAAAAAATATGGTGTAAAATGGCACCCATCTAATTCTCACAAAGAGTAGTTCATATTTGATGGATAGTACCCAAGTATTAAGAATGTTCTTGATTTCTATCTAATTTTGCCTAGTTAAATGAGTTTGTGCTAATTTTCCAAAAATAATCCAAATTTGAAATATAAGTGTTTGATAGTTTGGTCTGAAATCAAATAAAGTAAACAAAACCTCCAAAAAAGATATGGTGCAAAATGGCACCCATCTAATTTCACAAAGAGTAATCCACATTTTATGAATAATGCCTAAGTATTAGGATTTTTATTGATTTTTACCAATTTCGCCTAGTTAAATGAGTTTATCTCGATTTTCAAAAGTAATTTCGCCAAGTTAAATGAGTTTTTGTGATGCAAAAGATGATATAGTTGTCATATTTGGATTCATCTCATTTTTCTAATCGATTTAGACATTTTATTTGTTAAATTTCGATTTACGGATTTAAAGATATGAATTATTACATATTCACGGCTTTAGTCCGGGTTGGTGTCTCCAACCGAGACTAAATGTCCCGTTTAACTAATCACCAGCCCGGAACCCTTTTATTCCTGGTTGATAATCCGGGACTAAAACTGACCATACCCGTGTGGTGTTGAACCGGGACTAATGCTCACATTAGTCCTGGATCCAAACACAGTCATGACTAAAGATCCGAACGGAAGACTGAATCGTCGACACCGGCACACCGCTCAGCACGGCACAGAACACGACCACGCGTTCACGGTCGCGCGACTAAAATCATGGGCGAGCTCAGCTAGCACTGGTATATTTTACGCCCCACGCGTCATCTAGCAAGCTCCTAATTTCTTTATCGCAAAAATGCCTAGCTCGCGCAGCCGATTTCTCATCCATTTTTGTCCTGTACACGTGTATACGTACGTCCGACCAGGTGCCATGTGTGTCCCCATGCAGTGTGAGGGTAGATGGGCCCGACTACGTGTGGACCCAACTGGCCTAGCAACGTTAAGTAGACTTTCCTGTGGTCTGAACCGAATAGTGTATGCTGGTTTTTCTGTTTCTCTAAGCCGATCCTAAGAACCGTGTAACTTAATTTACAATAAGACTTGTGTAAGTTTAATAAGATGCGATGATAGATCTTGATTAGAAGGCTATCAATATATATCAACCGAGAAGTAGCTATTTCTTAGCCTTCGTTGAGCCATAACCACGTATATGAAAACGGCACCGGATTAACCGTTCGAAATACTTGTTATGTATACAACCATGATCTTATGATCACCCTGTCGCGGAACATCACTGAACTAGTATCAAATTTTACATCCATTATATTACCGAATTTAGAATCTTAACCAAGGTCATCATGACATTGTCTTAAATCGAGCCTCACCAGGCCAAACTTCAACAAATAGCAGCAGACCTACTTCGGGCCCAGTCCATCATGCTTATTGCACTAAAACATGTCTAGGTACGTGTTAGGTCCAACATGCTAAACATCTTATATTTTGATACAGAGGGAGTAGTTCGCAAATTCATCGTTGGACGCATCATCCACGTACTAGTCCTTCATATTTGACCAAATTAATAGTTAGAGACAACAATGCCCCTACTGTTTTTTGTGTAAAAAAAGGATAACAATGCTAGGTGAGTCCCTCGAATCTTTTTCCTAGAATACTGTCGGAAGCTAGATTGGATTACTTTTATTTTTGGATGTTTTTTTAGAGATGTACTATGGAGACGTGATCACCTGATTTGACGCCCGCTCCGCTCCAAGGGATGGCATGTGTGAAACCCTAGCCACCACCGAAGGAAGCCGACATGTTAATCCCACTCGGCGGATGGCGATGGCGGACTCTCATCCCTTCTCGCCGCGGGACCTTTGGCCTAATGCGTCGTCCGGCCCTAGACGACATCACACTCAGCGGAGCACGGAAACCGAGCCGGAGGAAAGCCGGGGGGATGCAGCCAAATCTTTTGGAGAACCTTCGTGTGATCCGTGTGTTTTCATGGCAGTGGTTGATGTCGTTGTTGGTTACTACGTGGATTTAGACCTTGACTTTTCTATTCTTCCGTTTTCCTTTTAATAGCTTGGCTGCATACATCATCGGTGTCTCGAGTTGCTCGTGGTATTGAGATGTTGAAGAGCATGGATGTACTTGATATTTTGGGCAATATCACTATATTACCCTTTATCCAAAAAACATGTTTTTTGAGAACTGTTTAAAACAATTATTGAAACCTAGATCAAGGACATGCAAGTTTGGTCTATCTAATTTGGATTGAAGCAACTAATCTACTGGATTACCAGTTGTTACTTCTTACCCATCACATGTTACTATTTTTTTCTTAGAACACAAACCCATTGATGTGAAATCTTATGCAAGTTTTCTTTTATGAGCTTAACGGATAATGAACTTGAGTCCCCTTGTTATTTCGTTAATCTTTCATTAAACAATAATAATATATGTTATCCATGTAAAATGTATCAAAAACTATCGTAGATAATGAAAGTTTATATTTCTAAAAATCTATGAAAAACACATTTTACCCTACTTATGTTACATGTATAATAAAATAATCTCGTTGCATCCAAAGTACTCCATATAACCCAGTATTGGAATTACACTGCCCCTTTTGTTCCTTTTCATAAAGTGTAATACTCCAATTTGACAATCTTTGGTCATGTTTGTAGAGAACGATAAGTGTGCACGTAGAAGTAAGTTGTGCTTGAGGTTGCTCCAAGCATCAACTAACTCGGTGTGCTCATGTTAGTCCGATAAATTTGTGGGACCAAAATGATTTCAACGCAATAATTTTCACTTTTTTATACTAAACATTTTTACTTATATATGACTTATTCTACCAACATAAGTTCATAATTAAAATCATGTGTAGTACAATTGTACTAAATTGTACAATGATCCACATAACGGCGATGCCAAGTTTTAAAATAAAATGTTCTTTGTTCGTGTAATGACGTCTATGTTTACAAATACACTTGTGCTAAATTGATATTCTTATTGAATTTAAGTTTTTTTTTTCATTTTCATTGAATTATGTTTGATACATTGTGAAGAAAAAACTTTTTAAAAGTTGGGTAGAATTTCAATACATCATTATAGTGTATTTTTATGCTTTTGCAACTGTTTTAATTAGTATCTTAAAATATCTTGGAAAATATCTCTAGAGCGTGTGAGATGTCGACAAGTGTCCTTAGAAAATTGGCATTGCTCGTATCGTTGGTCTACTATGGACAAATATGACATACTTTCATGTTGTTCGTAGGGTTCAACATTTGAATGCCGACACTTTTGTTCTTCATACTCAGTAGCAAACTTTAACACATATAATAATTTCAAACAAAAAATTCACACCCCCACAATGTGATTGGCCGTAATGCCCTTTGAGAGGTTGTAGTCCATAAAATGCAGTATTATTTCAATACTAAACATCTATATCCGTACAAATACAATTGAACTGGAAGGTCTTGATGGGACGACTGTTTATGTCAACAAGTAAACAATTATTTCGAGTACATCGGGTTATATTCATCCTCCTAATTTTCTTGAGTAATACATACGTGTAGAAAGAGTAAAATCATCCATATGATCCACCAATTAAGACATAAGTTTTAGACGACTTAAAGCCTTAAAGGTAGAGGGGTCAAAATGAGCCCAGATGGGGTTGAAACCACCATTCAGGGAAGTCTCTGGTGATCAAATAATGTTGTAAATATTCTTCCATGTATGTTATATTCGATCCTAAAACACAAACCCAAAATTATGTTGTAAACTTAATGGATAACAAACATGAGTTCTCTCCTTGTTATTTCGTTAGGAAATACTATCGGCTAGGTATGTGAAACCATCATCTTGCCGCCAATTATTTCGCAATACTTGTCGTGTATTTATCTCTTATTTCGTAATATTAGTATTGTGAACCAAAATGGATTCGTCGATAGTGACTTTGTGTTGTTTTCACAACAGAAGAAATAGGGATTACTATGATTTAAAGGTGTTGCATAGGCTTCCTAGGGGATTAAGATCCTTACGAAGTTTTCGTACGTTGATTTTTTGACTTATAGGATTGATTCGTAAGGTTTTTTTCCTAAGGAGTCCTTCGTACTTCATTTTGGTGGAAATTTTCATGTCTCAAACCTCTTGTTAGGACTCCTTTGTTTTCTCATGTGATATCGAAGAAATCACATGAGAAAACAAAGGAGTCCTAACAAGAGGTTGAGACATGAAAATTTCCTCCAAAATGATGTAATAACAAAAGGTACTAAATATTTGGCTGGGTGCTTTTACGAGTCCTAAGACTATGGTTTTACAACCCCTATAGGATTGAATAGGACATGCCACTCCAATATTTTTTTATTCCTACATTCTGAGAATACTAATAATCAAGAGGTACTAAATATTTGGCAGGGTGTTTTTCTCTTTTTATAAGATCTTCTATATATTAATATAGCTTTATTCTTGAGGACCATGATATTAGCGGGATAACAAAACAAACCTAAAAACATAATCAAATCAAGGGTAAAACAAATGCAAAGGTAAAATTAGGTCATTGTTATGCAACTTATGGTATTTATGTAGTTCCTTATGCATAGAAATGTAAAAAAGGGTTTGAGAGGATTGTAATATCCCTTTGTTTTCCCTTATTAAAACCTGAACCAACCAAAAATTTCTCCATTATTTTAGCTCCATTATTTTGAATTAAATGAATCAACAATGTTCCCGAAGGAAAATAACATATTTGTATGTTATTTCTAAACTATTCCTCTTGTTGTGGTTGACGATACAGTGTGTGGTTGTCGTCGTTAACCCACAACTTTTTCTTGGCACGGCTTTGTCATTTTCATTAATTAAGAAGAGTTATATACAACACACAAATAAGGCCATAGCCCAAAAGAAAGCCTACTGTCCCGGAATAAAGTCTCCAAGCTGTGCCTTAACCCACACCAATATATCCTGCTTAATTTTATCTAAGATCACCGAGAGGAGGGAGGAAACATGCCGGAAGAATCTCGTATTCCTCTCATTCCAAAGCGTCTAAGACACAAGAAGCCTCATGGAAGTAGTCACCTTTCTTGGGGTCCCGGGCTTCGGAGCAAGGTCATTCCACCAATCTTTTACATTGTCATATCCATGCCACTTCTGCCTAAATATAGGTGCCCCAAGCCAAGATGATGTCAAGTTCCAAATCCAGGTAGAAAAGCGACATTGGAAGAGTAAGTACACACCGCTCCAGAGACCGCTTGCAAAGGGGCATAAGCTGCAACGACCATCTAAGGCGATCAAGCCAGTTTGTCATCCAAATGAGGTTTTGTATGATAAGCCAAGCGAAAAATCTTCTTTTTGAGGTAACCCAAGGCTTCCAAATGGCCGACTTGAAGGTAGATTCGGTTGTCCCAAGAAACTGCGTCTTGTATGCGGAGAGAGGCGGTGGAGTAGGAGTTGTCCGAGGTAAGGTTCTAGGATATGTCATGTTGCCTATCAGGGTGGAGGATAACATCATTGAGAAGGATGCCGAGCTTTACGAATTGCAAAATATGGTCAACTGAAAGCCCGGGACATATGTCAATGTGACCAATCCACGCGTTAAGATGCAAAGCCAATTTAACCTTCTCGGACTTCTTGGTCGAAATTTTGAATATGAGCGGGGCAATAAAAGCCTTTCCCAACCAAACCAAGCCGAGTCCCCAAAAGCTAGCTATGTCGCCATTGCCAATGTGATAGTAGTGCAAGCATACAACATGGTCGTATCCATGTCATCACAAGATTTGATGAGGCCTACCCAAGATTTCTCCGGTGAATCCATTCGAACTAAGGCCAACGAAGGCGAAGGGTGTGAGAGAAGTGACTCCAATGACATGTTTTTTACTTTTTTTAACCTCTTACCTCCGCTTGGTTACGTCCATGTATATAACCCTTTTTCCATCTATCTAATCGGATAACAGATCGATTGACTGTCAATTTCTAAAAAAAGCCACTCCAATGTGCAAAGCTCCATGGGGACTCAACTTTTGACCAATGCTTATTCCACGACGTTGTTGGCTTCAGCACTGTAAACAAAGGTTGGCTATCTACGGCACTAACAAAGTAGAGCATTCCTGGAGAAAAGGAACCATTTCCTCTTTTAAACGAAGTCACACAGGCGTCTCGCTGTCGACGGTATGGATCTGCGTCCGTGCTACGGCCGGAGGTATTTTGTCCCGCCGATCTGCTCGATCGTGCGGTTTTCTATCCCTGCGCTCTGGTGGCGTAGGTGTGTGTGCTCGGAGCCTCTTCTCCGTCCTTTCTCTGGCCGGCCGTGGTGGCGAGGGGAGGAGGTGGTGGTGGAGGGTGTTCCGATTTTGCTGCTGGTGGTTCTGGTTGTCTTCTCCTTTGATGGGTCTACTCGGCCGCCCGTGGTGGCGAGGGGAGTGCTGTCTGGAGGTGGCTGGGTGATGTTGATGGTGGTTCTGGTTGTTGCGGTGGCGGCTGGAAGATGGGCGGAGCGGGGAAGCTGGAGCTGTGGCCGTGCTTGTTCAACGAGACTAGGTTTCGTCGCTTGGCCGGACGGATTCTGCGGCTTTCTACAACGCGTGGTGGCGCCTTCTTCCGGCGGTGAGTGGTACGGCGTCGACGACATCAGCTAGAAGTTTTGGGTGCGGCGTGGATCTGATTGCTTTTCTTCGGGAGACTCAAGGTGCTCTGTGCAAGTTTCTGGGTCCGTTTGTAATTTTCTTTTTTACTTTTGGTCCTGGTTGTAATTTGTACGGGAGTTTCTTGAATATATGATCAGATCCTTCCTAAAAAAAAAAGGATTGCAAATCAAAACATACCAAAAAATGAAGAAGATAGATACCAGTAGGGAGTCTCCATCAGTTTGACTCGGAGCAACCGGCGACCACGCCTGTTTCATAAAGCTTCTCGCGTAGCACACGGGCTGGGCGGCTAGAAAGAGAGAGAGAGAGCGAGAGAAAGAGAGAGGGAAGGCGGAGACGGGGCGGCAGAGGGCGGCGCCCTCACTCTGTTCTTCCGCTGATCTCCAGACGAAACAGCAGGTACGCATATCCTCGATCTCCCTCGGTTTCTTCCGAGAACTGCTGGGAGAATTTCGTTCTGCTGATCCGGAACAATCTCTCCCCTTTCCTCCCCTTTTCCGCGACTCCCCGTGATTTCCCCAACGGAAGATTTCTCAGATATTCTTTAGATTCCGTCTTTATTTGCCCCTTCTGTTCTTGGGCATGTTCATCTGTTCAGAATTGAACCGAGAAATGTACTCTGTTATGCTCAAGAGACCGAGATCGATAAAATAGTACTTATCGATACTACGAGTATCAAAATTGGATTTTAATGTTCACCTTCTTCAGAAATTCGAACTCTGTCAGGTGATAGCAATATCCCGACTGCTTCTATGAGTAAAATTTAGCTGTATTTATTTGGAGGGTGTGATGTTCTGCTTGTACCAGACCACCAGTAATGGCTGAAAAGTTTTTTTCTCAGTTATTTCTAGTCCCAAAAGGAAGTATACAGTACAATTATCGGCTTCCAGTACAGTTCCTTCAGTTATGATTAGCAGGTTTATATCTGTAGTGTTGCATTTACTTGATTTAGTTACGACGTTAATTGGCAAATTGCTGGCAGGGAAGTGCCATACTTCATCAATGGCAGCTCCCAATACATACGCAGTGCACGTCTCCTCAGGAGACCCACAAGATTGAGGCCTGGTGCGAGTCTGATGAAGCTTTGGCTAGGCAACTGCAAGACGAGGAGGATTCGCGCGATGCTGCTGCCGCCACAAGGGAATTCACTGGTATAATATAGTGCTACCACTCCGGTCTCCGAGCATCTTTGGTTTGTTTCAAGTGGATTCATTAGCTGTATTCAACGAATGCTCACGCTTGCTACATGTTCATGGTGCATTGTTTTAGGTAACGTATCCTTGGAAACATCATCACCAGCTGTTGAGTATAACCTACCATAATGCAGCTCAGGTTTGTTGCTTCTCTGCTTCCTCTGTTGGTTCATTGGGATCATCACACATTCCATGGAAAGGGGTTCCTTCCAGATATCTGCGCCGGGGGGGGGGGGGGGGGGGGGGGGGGGGCTAGAATGGTGAGCTGATGACTGTTTGTACCTGCAGGTGGCAAGGGAAGACAATGTCGACCCGGATAATATGTCATACGAGGTATGCTTCTTTTCTTTTGTGGAAGGAACTATATCAAGCTATCTGATCCTTAAGGATGTACAGAACAGTTAAATACTGCATTTACTTGGACGGTTTGGAGAGATCAACAAACTTATGAGGATATACTGAAAATGCTGTTTGTAGTTTCTTCATGAGAAACTAAGCGTAATTTGGCATACTTGCCACTAAGATTAACCATCTCTTGGGAGGCTATTAACCTGTATTGCTTAGAAGTTTGGAACGGAAATTTTGGTTCACAATTAGACACAAGTTCACTTATACAACCTATTCTCTTATAAAACTTTCACTTATTCTACTTTGCATCTGTCGTTTGACTTTGACATCAAAATAAGTTGGATATAAATCGACACACTTTCATTTACCTGTCATATCACACACCAATTCCATTTCTGGGCAAACATTTTTTACTGTAATATTGTATTTTTGTAGCAACTACAAGCAATTGGTGAAGCAGTAGGAACTCAATCCAGAGGCTTATCTGATGACCTGATAAGCTATCTGGTGCCGTTTAGGAACAAGTGTTACTTGTTCTCCAGCAAAAAGGATCATGAGGAGTATGCTACAATTAATTTTACTCTCCAAGATCTGCTAGTCCTTTTTTAATTTAGCAACATCCATAGGCCATGTTGTAAGTTGGCTTACAAACACATATCTGTACAACATCTCCGTGCAGATGTGTCATCTGCAAATCAACCTATAAAAGCGACAGAAGTTGATAAGATTGCCCTGCAGCCATTGTTACCATGCAGCTTGCATAACTCGCTGGCTTAAGATCAACAAGGTAAAGTTAATTTTTTTTGAATAAATGATCTGATATATCAACAATTCGAAACAGAAGCTTCTGTCTTCTCCTATGCTAAATGCTAATATAAACCTGCTGTGTGTTTATTTCAGTCAAGAAAAGCAATTGACAGATGCCCAGAATAGGCAATTTCTGTATATGCATTGTCTGAGCTCCATATTCATACAGATTTTCTGATGGCGTAATTTAGAAACCTATATTGTCTGCTATTAGGATCATTATCTGATATTGTGATCTATACATTTGTCTTCATTCAGGCATGCCCAGTCTGCATTGAGGAGGTATTCGGGTGAGCTGTGA